>JALXJV020000018.1:34470047-34592416 GCA_024633595.2 Lepomis macrochirus
TGTGTATAAATTGCAAAAAGCAGCTGTTGTCTAAACCCCTTCAACTAACCATGCAAAGCACTTGTGGCTGAATCTGTATTTTTATCTAGTTAGCAGCTGATTGCTAACCTTAGTAAGTATTTACAGTCAGTACGTCTTGTAACAACACAATAACTTTCACAATAAAAGTATCCAATAGATTATTGCTGTAATATTTCTTAGCAGTGATTATACATGCATTCTTATCAAATTGTTTTCTCTCTGCCTGTGGAGATGCAGAGGTGTCATTCTCTTTGCATTCTGTCATCCATTTCTGTATGAAGAAAATCAATTTTGCATTAATCAAAATGAAGGTTGTATTGTAAACCTGGTTTCTGGATTTGGTGACTTTAGTACTGGCACCAGTGTTGCTTTTACACTCTGCATCTTTTCTAGCTCCTCTTTCAGCCCTTGGTATTTCTCAAGCTTCTCGTGTTCCTTCTTCTTGATGTTGCTGTCGCTTGGGATTGCCACATCTATCACTACTGCCTTCATCTGCTGTTTGTCGATCAACACGATGTCTGGTTGGTTAGCCATCACCAGTTTGTCAGTCTGGATCTTGAAGTCCCACAGGATCTTGGCTCGGTCATTCTCAACTACCTTAGGAGGTGTCTTCCATTTTGACCTTGGGACTGCCAGCCCATACTCGTGGCAGATGTTCCTGAACACATGTTGTTGCTGTAGATCTTATTGATCAGTGATTCAATGTTTCACTCATTCCTGGCATACATGTTGATGTCATCCATGCAGAGGAGGTGACTGATGGTTGATTCACTTTGGAATCGGTATCTTGTAGCCACTCTTGGTGTTGATCTGGCTGAGGGTGTTCAGGCCTATGCAGAACAGCAGCAGGGATAACACATTACCTTGGTATATGCCACACTTTGTGACAACCTGTTCAGAATACACTGCCCTTGTGAGGACCGCCGATACCGCCCACCCGCTCTGATTCGCTTTGCAGCCACAGGGGAATCCTTCCCGTGAATAAAAGAGCGAAAGAGGGAGAGGACAGTGGGCAAGAGCAGTGAATAGAGCGCGATTGCGGCGGAGTGAAAACGACTCTTTTTTCGTGAGTAAACGTGTTTAAACCAAGGTAGTATAATCCCTTCACGAATCGTTTAATCATCTACACAAGCTTCGATCGTGGTACTGCTTATATCATCCCACAACACTCTACAAAAAATCATCGCCACCGCTGCAGAAACCAACCAACTACTTACCGGCATTTTACCACGCCAAAACACCATAACCAAAAGCCCCGACCAGGATCTTTTTTTCCCTTTGTTGCCCAGCTGGTTTCTTTTTGTGTGTGCCTGTTCCCATTTGAACCTTATTTTGTGATTGAGTTATTGATTTTACTGAAAGATTGGAATGAACTGAAAGACACTATTTTGTGGTTCTAGAATGAATTGAAAAGACAATATTTTTTGCTTTTGCGTATTGATTTTGTGTTTTTGCTTACTGAGAGAATACCCTGAGAGGACAATTTGTTTTTTGATATTGCATAGTATTGTGTTTTTTGTTTGGTGTGCGCAATATCCCAATATCCCAATATCCCAATACAAGCTGTTTTGATTGTACTTTAAATACTTCAGTGTGGTTTTCATTATACTGTTGGGGTCATTCAACGTGTGTGTGTGTGTGTGTGTGGGGGGGATCCATATTTTGACATATGGGTCCCTTGGGACATTTGATTAAGAAACAAAAAAAGCATTAGTATCTCTATGTCAGGAGAGACAAACAGCAAACAGAGAGCGAGGGACTTCACATGACAGTGTTAAAGAGTTAGATTAATTTTTATGAAAAACTGTTTTGATTGTTTTGATGGGTGGACAGACTAAAGGAAGATTAATAATCAAGGAACATGAGAACTTAACGAGCGCTTCAAAGGTAAAGGGAGTCGGAATTTTTTTTCCTTGTACCATGCCGGCTACACTGGTAAATCTATATGAATTAGACTTTGGCTCGTTGTTTCCATTAAATGAACTGAAAATTGAATTGTGGAGAATCTAACCGATCTACTGATGTGTAGCTTGTTTATATTGACATGTTGATCATACGTTTAAACATTGATATTTGTATAAAAATCTAAGCAGCTTAGAAGCAGCTAAAGCAGGCAACCCATAGAACTTAGATAGAACTTAGAACAAAAACCAGATCAAGCATTTAATGGAGACTTCAGTTTTGTTTGTCAAAATGTGTTCCCACACCAGGCCAGTAAACGGCATAGGTGGCTATTTGGGACTTGCCTATTAATAGAAGTTTTACGGTATGTGGCATTGAGTTGTATACTTTGTTGTAGTCAATCCAGGCGGTGCACAGATTGGTCTGCCTGGTCTTGCAGTCTCGAGTGACTGCTCTGTCAACCGGTAGCTGGTGTTTGGCTCCCCTGGTATTACTGCCCAGTCCCTTCTGGGCTCTGTCCATGTATTGAGCCATGTGCCTACTCATCTTAGCCACTATTATGCCTGACAGGAGCTACCATGTTATGCAGAAGCAGGTTATTGGCCAGAAGTTGGATGGGATGGGCATCCTTCATGATCAGGACGGTCCGTCCTTGGGTTAACCATTCTGGGTGGGTCCCATCCATCAGCAGCTGGTTCAGTTGTACTGCCAGATGCTCATGGAGTGCAGTTAGTTCCTTCAATTCAATTCAATCCAATTCAGTTTTATTTATATAGCGCCAAATCATAACAACGAGTTATCTTACAGCGCTTTTCATGAAGAGCAGGTCTAGACCGTACTTTATTTACAGAAGTTATTTACAGAAGCCCAACAATTCAGCCAGTAGGTGTGGATCAGGGCCAGGAGCTGTCCGGGTCTTCATACCTGACAATCTTTCTTGTCTGCCATTGAAAATAGTTACTGGATTTTTTTCTGGGAGATTGCTGTGATCTGTTCTTAGATCCACTAGGCTCTGAGCATTGGTGTTGGTTGGTTTTAGTAGAGATAGTATGTAGTGCTGCATTCACATCTTTCATTCACATTCACAATCATTCACACCATTCACAACAGACTTTCAGAGGGTACTTTGTCACTTAGCCTTGGCATTCTTGAGTGTTGCACTTGGGGTACAGCTTTGTCATGATCTTCAATCTCAGACCAGTTGCCCTTGTGTTAAGTGAGTCTGTGCCAAAGGGGCTTGTTGTTATTGGGGCTTGGGACCCAATGTCAAAGTGTGGTAATGAAGCCATTTCCCCGCTGACCTGTCGTCCTGGCTCCATGTTTGTTGTACCTCATTAATCTCTATTTGTGATAGCACTGTCACTCACAGTACCGTCTACCTGTCTCATTCGCTCCATTTGGTTGAATCCAGTTGAACTGCATTATTTGTTTTCCTGCCAGTTTCGACAAGTCCCGCCCTACTGTGCTGTGATTGGCTAGTACTTATTACTTGTAATTGGATGCTGTCATGTCATTTGGGATTGATTAATTTGGAGCAGGGTTGAATTTTGCTTTTAGAACTATTGAGGTTTCATAAAATATTGCTTAATGGTCACCATTTTTGACAAACAACTTATCAAAAAAACCTGACACTGTTTTTCATCAGTCAGACATTGCTGCAGTCCCTTTTCTCTTTTATGTGTGCTCTGTCTTCTGTATTGTCCTCTTCTCTCTTCTCATCTCTCTCCACCGCATTACTTCTTGTCCTTATTTCTCCTCTCATATTCTTTCTGTCTCTTTAACATTCTCTCCTCTGTTTTTTTCTTTCTCTATGGCATTTTTTCCCTTTCCCACACTCCTGTTTTCTCTCCCTGTGTGTGGCATCCCTTTGACCTGAGGCAATGCCACACACACACTGTCGCTAGTGCTTGTCAGCTTGTGTACATTTGTGTGTCTATTGAGAGATAGAAAGAAAAGGAGATGTCTGTGTGGCACATCACACAGGTCTGTGTTGTCTGAGAAGAAGAGATGGAATGTGTGTATTTATTTGTATTTTCATTCCAGTGTCTATATTTGTTTCTGTATATGCATGTATTTCTGCATTTGTGTGTGTGTCTGGACTGCATTGTCTTGCGATACAAACAAAATCAAACAGAGAAAAAATCCTAACAGGAAGCATTGCTCTCTGGCTGGTGGGTTAAATACCGCTATGATGCTGTCAGCTGCATTCAACCACAAGCTCAAATCAAACAACTGTAGCTAACACTCCTCACATGTTCTCTGGCTCTGCTTCCAAATACCTTATAGCAGATTATGATATACTAATTTGAGTGGAAACAGCAACATTTTGAAAAATCCATCCATCCATCCATCCATCCATCCATCCATCCATCCATCCATCCATCCAAGTCATTTATAGAGGAATATATGACTTATATACACAGATCCACAGATGAGCACTGCCAACAGCAACTAAACCTGAGCCCATGCCACCCCAACAGATCTAATTCTAAAACTTAAACAAAGTTTTGCAAACTGGCATTTCCCAACCTCAACTTTAATTTGTCTTTTGTCTGCAATTATAGCAAATGGTTTTGGTTTGACTCCATTGTATATTTGTTTTAAATTTTCATATTCCCTTGAAAAATATTTCCGTTGTTGTCTAATTTGAAACTCTACCACTGTTTGACTTTTGGGTCAACCAATAAGAGAAACTTTTGGGGCTTGTTGAATATTAGTTGACTATAATTCAGAGGCCTGCATCGTGGCTGATCGGGTGAAAGTGCTGTTCCTTTATTATAGTTTGAATGGTTTCCATAGCAGCATGTTTCATTTGGTGCACAGTAAGCAAGATGGGTTTTCTGAGAAATTTAACCTAATCTGTGTTATAACAGTTGATGTTCTCAGGTTTTAAAGCCAGTAATGTGCCATTGAGTGGCTAATTAAAACTATTCTGCTGCTTATGTGTCCTGTCAGGTCTAATTTAATATTAGGTTGTCTTCAATACATATATATAATTTATGTTATATTATATATTTCATTACAAAACTAAATATGTTGGAAGTTGGCCAACTCAGATTACTAAGCCTCAGGTGAATGTGAACTGTGGATTTTTACCTCCATAACTTGCATTGAAAGATTTTTTCACATTCATCAATATAGACAGGAGGACCAATTTCAGAGACCTAAAACACCTACCATGTAGACATTTCTCCCCATGTCAAATTTAATATTTTTTTTGTTTTATACTTTGGAAGTTTGGGGGCTATTTGGTAAATGTTGGTTCCTTGTAGTTCTTTAGTTTTAGTGGCTGATATCAAAGCCTATTTCCTCCCTCTGTGGCAGCTTCTCTGTCATCTTGTTGGTCAAACAGACTATAATTTGCAAGCTTGTCTCTTTCTCTGTCCACTAACTGGTCTCTGGGCTTGTTATGTCTATGTATGGAAGGCTTCTCCATGTCCCCATCAAAAGCAGACAGATTTGGGTAGAGCTCATTAAAATGGACAAATGTCACAATTACCACCAATCCACTGTGTGTGTGTGTGTGTGTGTGTGTGTGTGTGTGTGTGTGTGTGTGTAATAGAGTGTGAAAAATCAAAACAAAATTTGACTAGGAGGGAAGGTGATTGATATTGTGACATGAATAAAGTTTTCCTTTGCTGGCAGCCACCAATTAAGTATTTTTGATGGGTGGGTTGTTTCGTCCAAAGCTCTGGTCCAGTCATGATTTCTTGATATTGATAAATTTCAAATAGGTATTCATTACAGTGATTCTTAATGAACTTCTTGCAGCTTGATGTTAATGAACCCCTCTACTTTTTGTTCTCCATAAATTTTCATCTCCTCCAACTTTGCAGACAAGATTATCTAATAATAACATAGGTCCATAAAATGTACTGAAAACATTCATGCTCCTTATTGGTTAAACCCTTGTGATTTTTATGAACCTCACAACCTTTTCTCTTGTGCTACCCTCAGGACAAACTCCAAACACCTTGCTCACACATATGATCTCAATTCTGGAGACAGCAGTCTGTCATTGAAAAATGTCGCCCACTGCGACTCAGAGACTCAAAAACTATTCAAACACTGTGTGAGCACGGGAGCAATAACCTGGAGACAACCATTTGGTATCATTTTGATTCAGCTGAGAAACAGATTCAAATAAAATTGAGAAACTGCTGATTGTAACTATTAATGGTTTCCCAATTCATGTAAATGAGCCATTGGGACTTAAATACAAAAACAGATTAATAAGAACACATTGTTCAGAAAATGATCTAATTGGCTTTCACATGTAAACTGGTAATACTAAACACGCTCACCAGCTCAGACAGTCCATATGTATGAACATTAAAATAGCATTTCATTACAGATGATTGCACTGTTTGTGTGCATGTGGATGGGACTCTTGATTCTCCCAGTTTTTCTTTCTACTAATTTTGCAAACATCTTCAGGCAGCTGTCCCACACACAGTCGTAAGTCTTGTCTTGCCTGCTGTCTGATGGGTTGTCTGGGTTTAAACTAACCTTGTTTTTCCCTTTCTCTCTCCCTCCCTCTCTCTACCTCATATGATATCATGTTTTACTACCTTCTTCCATGCTTCCACTCGGCTCTTCCTTTTACTCTTCTACGTTCTTTTTCCTATTGTCCATCATTTCCATCTGTGCCTTCTCACCTTTTTATGCCCTCTTCCTTCCATTTTCTCCCCTTAACCTCTGCTCCTTTCTTCCTTCCATTGCATGCTTCTTGTCTTTATAATAATTTTTACTTTCTCTACTGTACTTTCTACTTTCTCTTTTATTTCATCATTCCTCTTCCTTTTCATTCCATTTCAATTTCTGTTCTTACCTCTTTCTCTCTTCATTCCTTCATTAATTGTCTAAATTATCCTTTTATTTGTTTATACCATATCCCTTATTTTTTTCTTTTGTTGTGATGTTCTTCCTTCCTTTTCACCTTAAATTATCTCTCTATTTTGGCTCCTGTTGTCATTGTTTATTTCTTTTCCATCGCTCCCTATGTTATCCATTTACCTTACATTTTCTTTCTTTTCTTTTGCCTTCTATCTTCCTTCCTTACTCCTCCCCCTTTCTTCCACTCTTTTCCTTAATTATTTTTTCCACCCCTCTTATTTCCTCTTGTCTTATTCTTGTCCGGTTTGCCTTCTTTCCTCATTTTTTTCCTTCTGTTTATTATCTGATCTGTATACCCTTTTATTTCTGCCTCCATTGTTTCTTTGTTTTTTCATTCTGGCTTTCTCTACCCTTCATTACTTCCTCTTCCTCTTCCTGTCCTCCCCTCTTCCCCTCCTCCTGTCTCTCCAGTGGCTGCTCCTCTGCCTCCAAGCTGCTGCTCTGGTTCTGCAACACCAGGCCAGTGCCTGTCTAGCTGCTGTGTGTGTAGGGCGTCTCAAGGCTCAATCAAGTGAGTCTGCTGCTTCACACACTCGCATCCACACACATGTACACAGGACACAGTCACATGCCCTAAGATAAGATGTGTCAGCTCATAGCGGAGGTACACATTAAGAGAAGTTTAATCTAAAAATACACTTCATAATAATGACGGAAAATGTCAACAGTGTGGCTTGGGGTCATCACAGGCACTAGTTGTATCGGTTAAAGTTGGGATTTGAGTCCTCACAAGTATGAATGTATACTGCAAAAACTGAGCTCTCAAAAACAAGGAAAAAAGCATTGGGGGAGAATTACTTCAAATAAGCGAAATTATATGCCAACAGAACGAGAATATTTCACTTGCTACTTAAGGCCAAAAAAACTTGAAACAAGTGAAACTCTCTGACAAGATGTCAGACAAAAAACAAGTATATTTTGTCTTCAATTAAGATAATTAATCTTACCAAGATTTTAGTTTTTGCTGTGTAAGCGGTCCGTGTACTTTGCGGCCAACGGATTTTCGCTTTGAAACAAAAAAAAACAATTAGCATTGGTAAATAGGGAAACAACAAACAGGAAGCAAACCGTTTTACGTTTTGATATTAAAAAACGGAAAACAAAAATAAGTCTGTATGCGCGCTTGACAGACTGTGTTCACGCACTTTCCTTCAACACAAAGTGGTTGTATGAGATCACCGAAGTCCGGACCTCAGTAATTATGTAAGCTATGTATGTATGTATGATAATAAAAGGAATAATATAAATATTAAATTAGGAGAAACAATTTCTGCCATTACATAGGCTAATTAAAATCATTCGAATAAAAAAGATTGATGCACGGTCCACTTAAATGAACCGCATGAGGTTCTAATGGTAATGGTAATTGGGAAACGGGCCGTTTTTCGTTTTTGTTTTTTTTGTTTCAAAATGAAAATCCGTTGGCCGCAAAGTACACGGCCCATAAGCATTTGTGTGAGTTTGGATCTTTTGTCTGTTTAGGGGATCTTGACAGATAAGTGTTTCTGTTAAACCACTTCACTTTAGCTTATTTTCCATTACCTGTGTGTGTGTGTGTGTGTGTGTGTGTGTGTGTGTCTGTTCATCCCCAACTACAAGTGTTGCCAACTTCCTTTTCTCTTCTTTTTCCATTTTATCTTCCCTCATTTCTTTCCAGCCTTCAGTCGCTTCTTTTCTTTTCTTTCCCCCTCTCACAATAATCTATGCCGTCTCTCCTGACTCTCTTGAATATTTTTCTTTTCTCTTTTTATCATCTTGTGTGTGCTTGTGTGTAAACAGACTGCTAATCCGTTCTGGCAGATATGATTCCTGTTTCTGCTTAGAGTTGATGGTTGTTGATTGGTGTCAGGTTTTAAAATGGCCCAAAATTATAATGAAGTGTCTTATTTATTTTTACTATTTAGACTTTTCATCAAGTGCAACTTAAATTTGTGAGCCTCTTTCAAAGGCTCTATCTTTTCATAGATGTTGTTGAATGCTCTCAAATAAAGCATAATGATGAAACTGGTGAGGCTTTGACAGTAGATTTCTTTCTGCAGTGAAAACAGTGTGATTGACGTAAATGGTGTTCAAGGCTGTTGGTATTCCCCTAATCAGTCTTCTCATAATCAATAGCTGTAATACCAGGGTCTCTTCTTTTCTGTACTGTATTGAGTTACTGAGTTTTGTTAGCAGCACTGACGTCCTCAGACACACTGGCAAAAATTATTTTAGTGTTTGCAATGTGCAGTAAACACATGGAAACTCCAAACAAGCATTAGCATATAAATTGACACACAATGTTAAAATTGAAATGATATATTGGCCTGTACCCATGAATTCAACACTTTCCAGCAGATGCTATTGCAAACTTCCATAATAATGTCATTGCCACTTGAGAAAATGATGCACAACTTTTCCAATTTTTATCCATATCTCAGGTGGCTTTCTGGCATGTGAGGTGAAGATCTCGCATTTAGTACAGTAGCAAGTGAAATTGCCACCACAAGGATGATTAGTGTACATGTGATCTCTGAGAAGGTGTGTGTACAGGGTAAAAAAGGTAGAGTAATTTCTTGTTTATAAAACTACATGGTAAATGAATAGAAGCAGCACGGAGGTTGCTGCCTGGCTGCAGAGAGGATAAAGATGAAAGATAATAGGATGTGTAATTCTCACATTGTGGAATGATACTGTTAGCTTGCTCGCCATGTTGGCAACAGCTCTCTACAATGTGGTCTCACTACACCATTAGTGGTTGGATTTTACGGTTTGTTTTTGTATACTTCACAGTTTATAGCATAACATCACTACAGGATGGTAATGTAATATGGTTTTATTTCGTTGTTATAGTTTAGTAATAACCTTCAAATGACGTTTAAATAAATATCAGCGTCAGCAGTCAAAGACATAGAGGACAAAGGCAGGGAGGAGCAGAATGCCATGCTAAGCCCACATTTGTTTTCTAATCAATTCAATTCAATTTGCTTTATTGCCATGACTGTAGAACAATATTGCCAAAGCAAAACAATCAGCCCCATACATTTCGTTAAAGAATTAGAGCGTAAAGTAATCAAAGTATCTGTGTTTGTGTTAAAAAAAGAAATACATATATATATATATTAAAAAATAAAATAAATAAATAAAACAGTGTGTGTGTTAAAAATACTAAAAATAGAATAAACAAAACAGTAAGTGTGCGTGTGTTTGTTTAAAGAAGTATTAAAAATAAAATAAAACTGTGTGTGTGTGAAATAAAAATATACTAAAAATGAAATAAATAAGCAGAACACTAAGCATGTGTGTGTGTTAAAAAACAAAAATATAAACAAAAAATTAAAAACATAAACAAATAAATAAAACAGTAAGCGTGCGTGTGTGTTAAAAAAAGTATATATATTAAAAAGTTAAAACAAAATAAATAAATAAAACGGTAAGCGTGTGTGTGTGTATGCGTGTTAAAAATAAAAATATCTAAAAAAGAATTTTCTAATCTTCGTTACTAAACAGCAGAGCTAGCTTTCAAGAGACCATGAAATAGATTCAATTTTAAATTGGTAGTGTGTGTGTAGAACATTAAGCGTAATGCCTTTAGGGATGTAAATTTACATATTTTTACATTTACATTTTTCCGGAGCTTTAGCCCTGAATGTTTTGACTGTAGCCCCGAATGTAACTCAAGAACAACATCAAAAATATTTTTCGTATTAATAAGCAATAATCCTCATGGCACAGCCTGTCTCACAATAATATTGTTACATTTTGTTTGAAGGTCACGTAACGTGAGCCCCCCCACCGTTACTCTTCCTGCATTTAGAGAGCCAGAGTGCGCACATTGCTCACAGCTTCAGGGCTTGTCAGCAACTACTGAGTTGCCCCAAGGGAAATTGTAATAAAAGCATTTAAATCTAAATGTTGTCACTCAGTGTCCAGTCAGTGTATTCGTTACATAAACAGTTAACAATCCGCCGCAAAGTGGAAAGAGAATAACATGACACACGTCATCCTCGCTCAGACGGGCTCTGTGTCTGTCAGACGGTCTGAAGGGGATAGCCTGTATCAGCAGAGCAATAAGGAAGGGTAATGCACAGCAGAGGGGCAGGTCGATTTTGTTAAAATATTGTGACTTCATTCGCATTTTATTCTGGTAATATAACGGCTATTGTCTCTAAATTGTACTCTGAAAATGTCAGAGAACACAGATATGTGGGACAGATTCTGAAAGTAAACTAAAGAGTTTATGATATTTAATAATTCTAATGTAGCTCAATGATGTATAGGTAAAATAGGTACAAGGTTCAGTTTGAAAATGGCATAACAAGGTAGCAACAGAAAATGAGACAAGTGATAGAGTTGCTGTGTGGGGTGAAAACATGAAAGATATCTGGGTCCCCCGAACGCCCCTGACCTTGATCACAATCTTTTCCTGGCAAGAACCAAAGATGTAGTAGATCATAAAACAGTCATATGAACCACATTTGCAATGGTCATTAGTCAATGGCATCAGACCAGAAAACACTCATATGGGTAATTTATGAAGGCACTGATAGTTTGGGAGAAAGGAGAAGAAAGGGACAGAAGGACACTCGAGTTTCTCTTCTCCTCTCTGGTCCACTTGTTGCTGCTGGCAGGCTGCTAAGGTCTAATTACATCGCTCCTAACAATGCTTCTCCCTGGGGGGTTATTAAACTGCCAGATCCCTGGGCAAACACACACACACACACATACACACAGAGCAGCGCTGTAAATAGAGAAACAACAGTTCTGGATTGCTTCGAGGAAAACTTGCAAAGAGTGTTTCCACAGCCCACAGTTAAAAGCATGTCAGCTAAAACTGCAAGTTATATTATTATTAAATATACTGTATGCCAGAGGTCACTAATTGGCGGACCCAGCCGCTGTCCTCTCCGGGCCGTCGACCTACAGCTGATTTATTATTGAGACTTACTACCTTGTGATGGAGTGTTTCTATTTTAATCTGTGGAGCTTTTCAATCATTTACTGTCCTGGTTTAGCGGCCCAGGAAACTCAGACCAATCGCATGTGCTCCAATCGTTTCATGTGACGCTGCTCAGCCAATCAAATCTGTGCATTCCGATGATTGCGAGTCGAGTCCGCGAGATTCACCTGAGACGTTTTGGAAACACGCACGAATTGAAGAGACGAAAGGGAAAAGAGATTCCACACGGCTTTTAATCAAGAAAGTAAAGATTCTTCCACGTACATTCCTTCCACGGGCAGTTCAGAACCAGAATCTCTCAGAGATCTCCAATCCGAGCTGGCAGGAGAAACTAGAGCTTACGTTTCTCACTGAGCAAGAGAAAGTAGGAGTGGTAGCGCTATAAGAGGGAATGAAATAGAAGAGGAGGCGTTACAGCTGTTCAGTTATTAAGATGTGTTGAGTGTTTATTATAAAATTGGTTAAGACCACACTTCATCACTCCAAGCTACACTTTTTATTTATTTATTCCTAAAAACTAAGCACTTTATTTTAGTTTACTTAAATTTAGAATTTATGCTATTATTAGAGTAGTTATTATTCATTATCCCTCCAGTTTGATGTGAAAACTGACTGAAATATTAATTGATTTGACGGGCCGTTGTTGACTATATGGTACTGAATGATAACACAAGTTAGTCGTTTTGATGTTCCAGACCTTTGCTTCAGGAAATCTTCTCTAACTGGACCTCTTTGAATTCTAATTGAATACCCCTGCTGTATGCTGTTCAATTCAATTCAATTCAATTTTATTTATATAGCACCAAATCACAACAACAGTTATCTCACAGCGCTTTTCATAAAGAGCAGGTCTAGACCGAACTCTGAAGTTATTTACAGAAACCCAACAATTCCCACCAAGAGCAGCACTAGGCGACACAGGCAAGGAAAAACTTCCTTTAAGAGGCAGAAACCTCGAGCAGAACCATGGCTCAGGGTGGGGGGGCATCTGCCTCGACCGGTTGGGGGTGAGAGAGAGAGAGAGAGAGAGGGCAAGAGAGAGAGAGCAGAGGGACGCAGCCTACACAGTATACACACAGAGGTACAGACAGTAAAGGTAATGTTGCTATAGACTGAATGAAAAATGGTACAGATATTTATAGTAATGTTAATGAGAGAGAAGAGGAGAGAGGAGCTCAGTGCATCATGGGAAATCCCCCGGCAGTCTAGGCCTATAGCAGCATAATTAAGGGATGGTTCAGGACTCACCTGAGCCAGCCCTAACTATAAGCTTTATCAAAAAGGAAAGTCTTAAGCCTACTCTTAAATGTAGAGACGGTGTCTGCCTCCCGAACCCAAACTGGAACCTGGTTCCACAGGAGAGGAGCCTGATAGCTGAACGCTCTGGCTCCCATTCTACTTTTGGAGACTCTAGGAACCACAAGTAACCCTGCATTCTGGGAGCGCAGTGCTCTGGTGGGGTAGTAAGGTACTATGAGCTCTTTAAGATAAGATGGTGCCTGACCATTAAGAGCTTTGTATGTGAGAAGAAGGATTTTAAATTCTATTCTGGATTTTACAGGAAGACAATGCAGAGAAGCTAAGACAGGAGAAATATGATCTCTTTTACTGGTTCCTGTCAGAACACGTGCTGCAGCATTCTGGATCAGCTGAAGAGTCTTAATGGACTTTTTCGAAGAACCTGATAATAAGGAATTGCAGTAATCCAGTCTAGAAGTAACAAATGCATGGACTAGTTTATCTGCATCGATTTTAGACAGGATATTCCTGATTTTTGCAATATTACGTAGGTGAAAAAAGGCAGTCCTTGAAATTTGCTTAATGTGAGAGTTAAACGACATGTCCTGGTCAAAGATAACTCCAAGATTTCTCACAGTGGTGCTAGAGGCCAGGGCGAAGCCATCCAGGGAAACTATATCTTTAGACAACATGTCACGGCCCCAAGACAATAACTTCAGTTTTATCTGAGTTTAACATTAGAAAATTGCTGGTCATCCAGGTTTTAACATCCTGAAGACACATTTGAAGCTTAGCTAACTGATGAGTTTCATCTGGCTTGATCGATAGATATAACTGAGTATCATCTGCATAACAATGAAAGTTTATGGAGTGTTTCCTGATAATATTGTCTAAAGGAAGCATATATAAAGTGAAGAGGATTGGTCCGAGCACAGATCCTTGTGGAACTCCATGACTAACTTTGGTATGCATGGAGGACTCATCGTTAACATGTACAAATTGAAATCGATCTGATAAATAGGACTTAAACCAGCTTAGAGCGGTTCCTTTAATGCCAATGAAATGTTCCAGTCTCTGTAATAGGATCTGATGGTCAATGGTATCAAATGCAGCACTAAGATCTAGTAAAACCAATACAGAGACAAGTCCTTTGTCTGATGCAGTTAGGAGGTCATTAGTAATTTTCACCAGTGCTGTCTCTGTGCTATGATGAGCTCGAAATCCTGACTGAAGATCCTCAACTATTGCTATGTAGAAAGTCACACAGCTGTTTGGCGACTGCTTTCTCCAGGACCTTAGAGAGAAATGGAAGGTTAGATATAGGTCTGTAGTTGGCTAAAACATCTGGATCCAGGTTGGGCTTTTTCAGAAGAGGTTTAATAACAGCTACTTTAAAGTACTGTGGCACGTAGCTTGTTGATAAAGGGTAAAACTTCTTTAAGCAGCCTAGTCGGGATGGGGTCTAAGAGGCAGGTAGATGGTTTAGATGAAGAAATTATTGAAGTTAGTTGATAAAGATTGAGGGAAGCAAAGCAGTCTAAACATATAACTGTTTTACAACTGTTTCTAAGGTTCCTGAGTATAGAGTTAAGTCGGTGCCAGTTGAGGGCAGGTCTTGGTGGATTTTGTTTCTAATAGCTAGAATTTTATCATTAAAGAAGCTCATGAAGTCGTAACTACTGAGAGCTATGGGAATACTTTGCTCAATAGAGCTGTGACTCTCTGTCAGCCTGGCTACAGTGCTGAAAAGAAACCTGGGGTTGTTCCCATTTTCCTCTATTAATGACGAGTAGTACACTGCTTTGACATTACGGAGGGCCTTCCTATAAGTTTTAAGACTATCTTGCCAAATTAAACGAGAATTTTCCAGTTTGGTGGAACGCCAATTCCTCTCGAGTTTCTGCGATATTTGCTTTAATTTGTGAGCTTCAGTATTATACCATGGAGCTAACCGTCTTTGTTTTAGTATTTTCTTTTGTAGAGGGGCTACAGAGTTGAGTGTTGTTCGCAGTGAGCCTGCAGCACTATCAACAAGATGATCGACTTGGGAGGGACTGAGTTCGCGTAAGAGTCCTCTGTTAATTTGATACCTGATAGTGAATTTTGAACTAATGGGATTGCATCCTTAAATTTAGCTATAGCACTATCAGACAGACATCTTGTATAGAATTTTTTTCCCAATGGAGGATAGTTCAGCAATACAGGCTCAAAAGTTATCAAACAATGATCAGATAAAGAGGGATTCTGTGGGAACACTATTAAATGTTCAATTTCAATACCATATACCAACACAAGGTCGAGGGTGTGGTTAAAACAGTGAGTCGGTTCATGAACACTCTGAGAGAAGCCAATTGAATCCAATAGAGAGATAAACGCAGTACTAAAGCTGTCATTCTCTACATCCACATGAATATTAAAATCCCCTAGTTGTCAAAAGTTGTCAAAAACTCTGCAAATTCAGATAAGAATTCAGAGTACGGACCAGGTGCTCTGTACACTATAACAAATGGAATTGGTTGCAGTGATTTCCAGCTTGGGTGTGAAAGACTCAGAACAAGGCTTTCAAATGAGTTATAATTTAGTTTAGGTTTAGAGCTGATTACTAGGCTAGAGTCAAAGATAGCTGCAACTCCACCTCCTCGGCCTGTGCTTCGAGGAATGTGAGTATTCATATGACTGGGAGGGGTGGATTCATTTAGGCTCACATATTCTCCATCACCCAGCCAGGTTTCAGTAAGACAGAATAAATCAATTTCATAATCTGATATTAGTTCATTTACTAGTACACCTTTAGAAGAGAGAGATCTGATGTTCAAGAGTCCACATTTTACTCTCCTATTCGTTTGCACTATTGCTCTTTAGGTTTTTATGCACAGCTCCTCTTCTGTTTACCTTTGATTTAAATAATTTCAATGGTCGGGGGACAGACACCGTCACTATGGGGTTTTCATTAAATAACTCCTGGAACGGAGGAGCAGAGAAGTGTGTTAAACTGCGACTCTGCGTAGGGTTTTGGGTGGGTAACTGCTGAATTAGAAGGGCAGAGAAGTGTGTTAGACTGCGACTCTGCCTCCTGGTCTCAACTCTGGGTTGTCATGGATTTGGTCCGCTAATAAAGTTGGCCAGATTTCTAGAAATGAGAGCTGCTCTTTCCCAAGTGGGATGGATGCCGTCTCTCCGAATCAGACCAGGTCTTCCACAGAAAGTCTGCCAATGATCTACAAAGCCCACATCGTTGGCTGGACACCACCTCGATAACCAGCGGCGGAATGACGACATGCGGCTATACATGTCATCACTGGTCAGATTGGGCAGGGGTCCAGAGAAAACTACGGTGTCCGACATTGTTTTTGCGTATGTACACACCGACTCAACATTAATCTTAGTGACCTCCGATTGGCATAACTGGGAGTCATTACCGCCGACGTGAATAACAATCTTATTGTATTTACGTTTATCCTTAGCCAGCAGTTTCAAATAGGACTCGATGTCGCCCGCTCTGGCCTCAGGCATGCATTTGACTATGGTCGCTGGCTTCGCTAACTTCACATTTCTCAAAATGGAGCTGCCATTGATCAGAGTTGGTTTCTCAGCGGGTGTGTCGCTGAGTGGGGAAAATTTGTTAGAAACGTGAACAGATTGATGGTGCCCCTTGAACTTTGAATGCTTACGACTATTCCTCCTTTGGACAGTCACCCAGCCACCCTTTCCTGGCTGCTCAGGAAATGCCGGGGAACGGCTACCAGAGGCTAACTCAGGCCGGACCGCACCGACTACCGGGGACGGGCTAGCTACAGTAGGCTGATCTACCAAGGTGCGGAGCCGGACTTCTAACTCACTGAGCCTCGCCTCCATGTCTACAAATAAACTACACTTGTTACACGTACCATTACCGCTAAAGGAGGCAGAGGAGTAACTGAACATCTGACACACCGAGCAGGAGAAAGCAGGAGAGAGAGAGGGAGAAGCTATCGCTAGCTGCTAAGCTAAAGTCGCTAACGGCTAAGCTAAAGTACGGTAGCGTTGGCTACCAACTTTTGAAAACTATGGGATTGAACAGCAGCCACTAAAGATGGAAAGAACTGTGAGTGCTTAGGCAAACTTACTGTAAGAATAAGTGTTTAGCGGACAGTTGGCCGCTGTAATGATAAATCTAACAATTTTATCTGGTATTTAGTGAGAGCAGCAAACACGCTACCAACACACAAGCACTGGAAACGGAAATGAGTCAACACACTTACCGCAGTACGTCAGCACGTCCACCAGCCTAATGCTGTTGTGACATAACAGACAAAAAAGATTTCAAAACCAGTCAACTATGCATGAAGTTATTAATTTGGACTTTATCTGTAAGTCTACAACACGGGATGGGGTCAATAGCAGTGAGTTTTCTGCCATCTCTGCCTCAATCCATCTTGATAAAGGTCAGAAAGCAGACATCTGCTAAAGTATAATACACTGATGTGCGCATGTACAGTAAATATACACTATGCAGTACATTCTGTATGTGTATGTGTGTGGCGGTTGAGAAATGGATGGTGGGTATTTAGGCTGGACCGTAAAATGGCTGGTATAGATGTGTGTGTCTGTGTGTGTGTGTGTGTGTGTGCACAGATGTTAAGAGAATACTCAGTTTTTTCACTTGAAATTTCACAGAGCATTTTTTTTATCCCGCAGACTTTTTGCTGTCATGCAGAACGTGTCTGAATGTTTGCAAACCTGTCGTTGACTTTCCGCTGCTCTGCTGTTGTTTTTCTTTCCACTGTGATTTTCATTTTGTCCTGACATGGATTCCAGACCTCAGGACAGAACAGAGCAATCTCATGGCACCATCTTATCCATGCAAAACTGTGGTTACTTGTTGTCCTAGAGGTGTATATGTGTGTTTGTGACAAACATGTGTAAGAGTGATTACAGTAATAAGCATGTGAATGTGTGTGTATTGACACTATATATGTGTGGATATTATGACCATCTTAACAAACCGCCAGCTCAAATGTGTGATCTTCTCTGGGTGTTGCAGATGGCAGCGCCATTTTCAGAGCTATAAGTGTGAAAGTTGTCATAGCTCTTTAAATGGTACTGCTGTATGTACTCAACTAACCAGCCACCTGAAATCCAGCACCGCCATCACTGCGAGGAAGTCTTCATGAAGGATTCTGCTCATTTCTCTTTCTTCAGAAGACAGGAACTTTGACCAGCAGGGTCAGGAAGGACCAAGGTTATTATAGTTTTTACTTTTTGTTTTCAATATCAGTTTAGTTTTAATTAGTTTTTTATGTGGATTTGCTAGATTAGTTTTTTTTTGTGAAAATGCTTAGTTTTAGTGTAGTTGTTACTAGTTTTAGTCTATGTCGCAATGCCAAGCTCAGTTTAGTTTAGTTCAGTCCAGTTTATAAAACATTAAAATACAAGAACAATCAAGCTATCTGAAGCTTGAACGTAGTATATGTTTGAAGTACAAATACACTGTCTAAATAAATACTACAAATAAATGAAGCACATGCAACTACCGTAATCCTATCCAGAAGTATAAATTACACTTAAGAAACTGGAAGATAGCGGAGGCCCTGCTGTTTGTGGCCTTGGAGCCACAAACAACAGGTCCCTAGCAGCCTGAAGGAAAGTATGACTGGAAAGCAGTTATATTAAAATCTAAACCTTTATTAATCAAAAACTAGTATTAAAACAATGTGAAGAGACAGAGACACGAGCCCTTAAAACATATCTGACATGCAGTAAATATAATGACCAGCAGACACGTTAACCCAGCGCAAGGGGAGCTCACAGTCAGTCGGCAAGTTCATCCCACATGCAGAATGAGCACAAAGCCAGAGAGACAGTGACTCACTACCTGCAACCCAAACTAAACAAAAGACAACTCTGTTCAGTTGTTGCATTCATATTGTATACATATGTATGTTTAAAAGAAAATAGAAAACATGTTTAAATCGCACCAACTACCAGCTGATCCCTACCTGGGTCTCCCTGACTTCTTAAGCCTCCCCCTAATGTTACATGGGGCTCTCCTCGTAATAGCGGTCGCCACCTGCTAGGCCGCGGCCAGACGCGCCCTGACCCCGGGCTCTCTTGATGGACATGCAGCGTGCCAGCTCTTCAAACGGAGGACAAAATCATAACACACCCGCAGCTAATGGTTAATCAGGCTAATCACCGTGCGCTCCACTGAACTGCCAGTCCGGCCAGACCAACTGCCCCACAACGTCAGTTCCCCCGGCTTTTTAGTTAGTTTTGCAAACCTACAGCACAGTTTTAGTTAGCAGTCGTTTTTTGTAAAGCCTCGTGTTTTTTTTTAAATTTCAGTTAACGCCAATGTTTTTTTCACATCTAGTCATCGTTATTTCGTTCGTCTTTGTTTACGATGATAACCTTGGTAAGGACAGAGGAAACAAACTTGACAACTTAAATATCTCTGGATGCAGGGATGCTGCAGTTATTAAACACATCACAACTTTTGATGTTTTCATCTCTGCTGTTGTGGATGAATAAATCATTATAAATAATGTTTGAAGGAAAGCTATCCTAAGACTTGGTGTAAGTCTATAAAGTGTAACTTTCTTGCGTTGGCCGAATGGAAAGTTTAGTACTTAAAACTGTGCCTGAGCTGCAGAGATTCTGTGTCCTGACAGTTTATGCATGTGGGTGTGTGTAGAAATGACATTATTGAGCTCTGGTCCCCTCAAACTGTCCGACAGCAGGCCGTGTGTCAGTCAGGAGCTTCTTTTTTTAGACACTGGGCTTCTTTTTTGTGTGCTGAGTGCTTCACATATCTTTGCGCAAGAAATTTTTGATATTCCAAACCCAAAACATAAACTGACATTGTCCCTGGCAGGGGTGAGCAGGGCAGTCAGTGACACTCTCGTACTGTCAAAGGACCTGTCAAGGCTGGGATCACACGTAGTTCAGCCTTTTCATGTTGGAGAAGTCAACTTTCTCTGAGTTCAGTACTGTGTGTCTGTGTGTGTATGTTTACGAGTAAACACTGGCATTACTAAATACTGTATTTTTTAAGTAGTATTCTTTGCATGTTGGAGTTCCAGTATCTGACATGTTTGTACATGTTGCACAACCTTTTTTTGCATTCTATGAGGAAAAGTATGTGTGTGTAAATGTGTGTAAGCTGTCTCTAGAGGTCTGTCGTGCGTTTGGCTGCTGTTTGACATGCAGTGAACCCCCGAGGAGCTGTTCTGCAGAGGCTTTTTTTTACAGATAAACAAAATGTTTTTTTTCTTTTCACTGGCCACGCATGGTGGCTTTTATGGCTATGGATAGCTACTGGCAAGATACATACAGGGACTTTATTGTGTGTTGATAGCTATGGTACAGGATGTGTATGGACAATCCATTAATGTAGCCATTTCACTAGGAAATGAAACAGTAAATGAAAGAAGTGAAGGATTCAGCTCATTTAGTCACACACTGAGAGAGACAACTGGTCCCCACTTTAGTACAGTGAAAGACACACAGAGAAAAGATGCCTTAGTAACTCTACATATAGAAGTTTCCCCTGTTTCTCTATAGATCGGGGGGATTCAATTAGAATTCTAGAGGTCCGGTTAGAGAAAATTTCCCGAAGCAAAGGTCCGGAGCATCATACCGACTAACTTGCGTTATCATTCAGTACCATAACATATAGTTGTATCAACATATGTTTTCAGTCAACAACTGACAATATTTCAACAATATTCAGTTTTCACATCAAACTGGAGGGATAACAATAAAAAATACTCTAATAAATTTAAGTAAACTAAAATAAAGTGCTTAATTTCGGGATTATAAAAAGTGTAGCTTGGAGTAACGAAGTGTAGTCTCAACCAATTTTATACTAAACACACATCTTAACAAATGAACAGCTGTAATGCTTCCTCTTCACTTTCATTCCCTCTTATATTGAGCTACCACTTTCCTACTTTCTGTTGTTCAGTGAGAAACGTGAGCTCTAGCTTGTCCTGCCAGCTCGGATTGGAGATCTATGAGATATTCTGGTGTTAAGCTGCCTGTGGGGAGAATGTACATGTAAGAATACATTCTTCATTAAAAACCATGGGAAATATCTTCTCTCATTCGCCTCCTCACTCCGTGTGTTTCTGAAACGTCTCCGCTGTATTGCACTCGCGGATTTGCAATGCCTGTTGGAATGCACAGATTTGATTGGCTGAGCAGCATCACATGAGGCAATTAGAGCACATGTGATTGGTCTGAGAGTGTCCTGGGCCGTTAAATCAGGACAGTAAATGCTACAAAAGCTACGCGGGTTAAAAAAAGAAACACTCCGTCGCGAGGTAGTTATTCTCTGTAATAAATCAGCTGTAGGTCTGCGGTCCGGAGAGGACGGCGGCTGGGTCCAGATCCGGACCGCGTGCCGCCTATTAGTGACCTCTGCTATAGATTATTGCATGTAGTGCACTGTTAAGTTTACAATACTACTCACCGGCATGGCCGGTATAGATGGCCAGCCTCTGCACCTCAAACATACAATATGATAAATAACAATGTTATGTAACGGCTACGGCATTGTATCAGTCTAGTGTAAGACCTAACTAGAAATGTTATTAACAAAAACCTGCAAACTTTCTCAAATTAAAATCCACACTAAAATTCACACTCTACACTTTTGTAAAGCTGTGTCCTAGAAATACATTTTTATATGTACTGCTACTTTATTACAGCAAATACTTTTTGATGGAAACATATTACTTAGGTAGAGCAGCACAGGTTGACCTCCATTAATGCACTGTGACATTGTGCAACAGTAATTAATAGGGCAATCTCCCAAAAAGCCGTCTGCCTCTAAGACAGAGCTACATGCATTCGCTGCAATACCAGAAGAGTATTGGCCTTTGACTCTTTCTAAGTCCTACAAGAGTGCAAATACAGGACAACGGTATCATTGTTTTCTATCATCTACATGGTGCTTTCTTCAGGGGAACTAGTGGCAGGATTGTGAGCAGCTAGAGAGCTGTCTTCAATCAGTAACCACATTAAACTGGTCAGGAAGGATTTTCACTTCCTAATTGAATTGACTTGCTGTGTGGGTTGATGCCTAGCTAACTTCACCATCTCCACACAACTCTGTCTCTCTTTTCTGTCTGTCTCCTCTCTCAAAGACGCTATAGATGCACCTGGCTCACATCTGCACACATACACACACAAACACACACAATACAAATTCAACACAAACAATCCATATGCAGGTTCCAGCTGCAGCTGTTCACAGCTGCTAAATGTGTCTGGCCTGTTCAGTCAAGTTAACATTAATCACTTTGGTGTTTCCAATACACAAATAGATGGAAATGATGTGTAGGTATAGAGAAATTATCACATATAAAGAAAATATTTCTTAAATGTGTTGTGTCCAATCAGAAAGATTAAGAAAGCAGATTTTTTTCATATTTTCAGTAGTTCTAAAAGTGGAGGATCGGGTCTATACATTGTGGATCTGGCCATTATGTTCTCAGTAAAAACATCTAACTAAAAATTAGAGTTTTGTTAGAGTATTTTTTAGTAAATGTAGTGTTTTTGTTTTTGAGTATTTGCAGAAGTGCTGACCTTTCGCGCCTGTAAGAACAAAAAATTTACTGAAAATGAAGGGTTTCTACTAAAACTGATGGATGTACTGAGACATCCATCTAATCTGATGTAGATTTGGAGACCAATGGAAATTGTAAAGCAGACATTTGATTGTTTGCACGTTTGTGTGTCACGTGTCATTTTACTGGTTTAGATTTCTATAAATTCCACTTTGTTTATGCCCTCTTTAAACAAATTTTATAATTAAATTCCTTACAGAAATGTGTGAGCCTGATGATTCAGAGCTCTGACTACACAAGTTTAGAGTTTTGCAGATAAAGCTGCTCAACGTGTGCACAAGATTCTCCTGAACCTCTGCACACACCTTCTACATGTGACAGTGTTCTGTACTTTTCTCATCACACAATAATTGGCAGCTGGTTGCGTCATCTTGAACACCTACATTACACTTTAGTTGTTTGTTTGCAATACTTTTTCTCACATTATTAAAATACTATTTTTGGGGCTAAGAAACACAAGAAGAGTTTCTCCAGGCAGCCCCTCCATCAACAGCAGCTACAGGGCCAACAGTGGCGAGTTTTAAAGGTTATCTGCAGCGTGATTAAAGGTAGATTTTTTTTTTTTTTCCTTTTCATCAAGGCGTCTTTGAGAATCTGGGGACAATTTTTCTCCTGGCTTTCTGTGACACACAAGCTGACACAGAAACCCTGCACACAAATCTGCACACTCTGTCTTTCTGAGGTTTCATTCATGATTACCTCTTGTCTGTTGATGGAGGTCTGTTTATTGTCTTCTGTCTGAGTGTCATATAAATATGAAGATATTTCCCTTCGTCTCACGGGACTGAATGCTGCAGAAGCGTAATTTTCCCTCCCTTCCAGGTAGAAAGCTCTGCTTGGCGGGACATTTTCCGTTCTCCCCCCTCGTCTCTGCTTCAGCGTCTCACGCAGAGAACTGAAGGGGCTGGAATAGGCAGAGAGAAAAAGACAGAGCGAGGTACAGATGCAGATTGAGAGAGTATTTGTCAGCCATGTAGCCATGTTTCCATCAGCGTTTTTTATGTGCATTTTAAAGTATCGCATTAGGAAAGGTTGATGGAAACTGCAAAATTCGGGGAAAAATATCCTTAATTTCACAAAAAAACTTTATACACTTTCTTGAGGTGGTTTTTGCCTTTGTTGAAAAAGAGTTAATGTGCTAAATGGGGGATGGAAACACTTTTGCCAAATAAGTTCTGACGTAGCGAACTTGTAACTCACATCTGATCAGCTGTTTCCGCTGTGGTCGTCTTGCCAGATATTCCCATAACGTACAGAGACACGGCTGGTAGCAACACATGGCCGCATGAAACACATTCCTAAGGACCTCTCTTCATTTCATTGGCCATCAGTTCTATGCGACTGGTTTTGTTTCTGGTTTGAAACCCATACGTCTTGTTTATAACAGCCATATGTGAGCTCACCTACTAATGTAACTACTCTTGCCGCAGCCTGGTTAATTCGCTGATGGAAACGCACCTATTTCGCATTTACTTTTTTGTTTCTGGTGCAGATCCTGTACCATAGCTTTTTTTTTGCTTAAACTTCGCATAACAATTAGATGGAATCATGGCTAGTGAAGATTATGATTCAACAAGTCCTCATAGCTCAAGAGAAGACTTTCAAGAAGGCTTTCATCCCTGTCGCAAGGTCTTCCTCAGCAGATGGAGTTTGCTCAGTTGTCAAGGAAATGGGCCCAGTGCTTATTCTGTGATCTTCACAACTGACAACTGAGACTGTGTGACTAAATCAAAAGCCCTGGACAGTGCTGGTAAACTGGTTTTATCCACATTACATTATAGATTATATTCATAGTTTACTGTTTTCTGAGATAATTAATCACCCTGTAGCACCATTAATAGAAATACCAAATTTACTAATTGTAGCTGTGGGCATATCTAGCTTGCTTTAGGGCTGGAAACAGATGGACTGACCGACTGACAATAGTGTCCTCAGGTCTCATTACCAACATGTCAACAAATCAGGAATCAGATCAAACACTCCCATTAAGCTGCTGGTAGTTTCATTCAAACAACAGGGACAGTAAAGTGGTGACAACACATGTCCATGTAGGTTAGACAGATGCTCATGTTTTCAATCATTGTAGGCTTATTTTTTGTGTACAGAAGAGAGTACATGGGCTACAGTATACATAAACAAACAGCAGGAAAACATTTTGTTTGGCTTAAACATGGCATCAGCTCAGCTCTGATCTTCCCACACAGAACATGGTCGCACACGTCTCAGTATATCTTGATGATAAATCCGTGGCACAGTTCTTCAGAATCTCCATATGTCAGTTTGCACTTTGCAAACTGAGTAAAGTCAAATGACCTTCAAATGAAGTTTCTGACAGTCTTCCAATTTACACTGGATTAAGCTTTAACGGCTGACAGGACAAAACTCTGACAAGGCATAAATGTTCAATGAGTCTTCTGCTGGTGAGGTGAGGATGTAAACACCAGCTGCCTTTGTGTGTGTGTGTGTGTGTGTGTGTGTGTGGTGGTAGTCTGCTGCTTGTGTCTTCCTGTGTTGTGGGAAAGAGTATAAATGTGTGTCTTTGTGTGCATGTGCACTCATTAGTGCTTCTCTCCTGGCAACACATGCCATCAGGGGACAGCACTGCCAATAAGCATCTTTCATTATTAAAATAGTCTCTTCATGTGTCTGTCTTGACGTCTGACAGAGAAACTGATGGCTTATTTTTGTCCCGGGTCACGCAGAAAAAAACAACAACACACAGTAGCGCCGCTTTAATTAAGAAGCCGCAGAGCTGCAGCCTCTTTTCATTTGTCACTGCAATGATGATCTATGATTTGAATGTCCAGCGAGGTGCACATACAACTCTGCACACACAACACTTGCGTAGCTGGTGCTATATCTCACTCCTCTTCTACCGGACGCACGCACGTACGCACGCACGCACGCTGATGCCCCGTCTTAAGGGTTAGGGTTACAATTTTGGATATATTCACTCACTTTAAAAAGAGTTATTAAAAGCTTCGGTATTTCATATTTTTATATATGTTGATATTTATTACTTAATAGGCTGTATATTAACTTAGTGGGAGAAAACTGGTAGTCCTATGTAAAATCAGACATTATAGCCAAAATGGTATGATCCTCGTTTTATAACGGCTCTGCGAAGATTCGACTGTGAGATCACAGTCTCCTTCTATCAAAGCATTGAATCTTTTACTATTTGGGGTTGCCCCGTCTACTATTTTTAAAAATGAGGTTGTTTCTGTTAAAGCCTAACCAGATGATATTAATTGTGGATTTTATGTGCTTCTGACCTCTAGTGCCATTGCTCTTCTCATGGTATGATGTGGTGTGCTAAAGATGTGTGATTTAGGGTATTAAACACACAGCAGTTTAACATTTTAGTGAGTGACAAATGCCTTAAATTTTCTCTGAGACTGCTGAAGATAATGGTTGGACATAAGAGAATATATCAGGACTTGCACTGCTTCAGTCTTTCAATCAGTTTGTTGTGGCAGTTCTTTGTTGCCTTATGGAACTGTTATTTGATCTGATGTTATACAGTATGTAAGTGTAATTTGGTGTATATGCACTTAATTTTGAGATTTTTAATGTCAGTAAAAAGGTAAGGTAAATCTTTAGCTGACTTCCTTCACAGCAACTAAAAAAAGCTCAGAACAAACCACCGAAAATGTTCTGGAGTGCAAAAACCTATTTGAGGATTGTGATGGCGATTAAATGGATACTTTAAGTGATACTTAGTTAAGTGAAAATACCACAGTACTTCACTACAGATAAAAGGATTTAAAATTACCAAGCAGCTATGCATGTAATGGATAAAAAGTAAATATTTCCCTCTGAAAGTGTAAGAAATATGGTAGAAGTATAAATTTCCACAAAATTGAAATGTATTATTACAAATTAACTGCAAATGAATGAAAAATGCAATAGGAAAATAAATATGTTGTACAGTTGAAGTGATTGCAAAACTTATATGCACACAGCGTAGCTCCTAGCCCTTCTTGAACCTTGACCTGGTTAGCTCTTCATGCTAGCCGGAGTCGTGCTGATGCCACCGGCCTGCTGCTTGCAGTCTGTGCAATCTTCTGTGCAATCGTCTTATGGGCAGTGTAGCTAATGGAATGTCAATGTGAATGTTCTCCCACTAGATAAAGACAGGGAAACCTCTTTTGTGAGTCTAGGAGGATCTCATTTGCCCAGACAACCCAACCGACTGGTTGGCCAACAAGAAATAATGAGCATTAAATGCAGCGATGTGAAAACAAAAATGTTTCATTCCAAAAAGGTGCATTTCCATATTGAGGAGAAAATGGTATCATGTGTGTCCAGCATACTGGATGATGTGGTGGTTTGGATACAAATGCCCTCAAAGTCATAAGTTTTGGTATTTTGCTACTATTATTCATCTTTGAAATGAATAATAGTCATCTTTTATGGAATGGCCCTAAGAAATTTCATTATATAATGTAATGTTAGTAAAGTTGTGGGTTTTCCTGATCTTTTCAGCTTTTTTTTTTCTCTAGTGACTGGATATTTAAGATTTCTATTTTGTTTTTGTTTTGTTAGTTATGGGAGGGGCATACACAAAAGGAGGTTTTTGTTGAGAGATGGACTCTTGTGGAGATTTAGGACTCCACAAGAGTCCATCTCCTGTGGAGTTCTAAATGACTCATTACTTGTTGGTTGGATTCTGGGTTTATTATTGTGTGATTTACTGTATAACACCGTGGTAAACTTTGTTTTTCTTGTCGTCTGTAGGTAGGCCTATAATGTAAAAATGAAAACTTGAAATTGCTCATCTTTATTAGATTTTTTATTAAACTGAACAAAAAATACTTAATTGCATTGTAAACTTTGTTAAAATAGTTTCTTGGTCTCAATGCAAACTTTTTGGTGGCATAACTTTGAAATTGTAGTTGGAGCTGAGCCAACTCAAGTCGTGCCAAGAATGGGATTTCCTAAGTAGTCCTGCAGGGATTTTCATCCACATGTCAGTGTTGGACATACCAGCCTTGAGACGAACCCTATCTTTTGTAGCCCATTCATTATTTACCCTCTATAGCCATATCCATCTGCTATATAACACATATACCCCACATATATGCTGCATTACATTGTCGGACTATAAGAAGATCAACCTTTTTCTGTGAGTAATGCGAATTTGGAGAAACTTGGACTAAGCGCAGTTTTTTCACTCACCTGGGACATCATTTAAAAAAATCAAAAGATTGCGCATTGCCCTGAAATTGCTGAAAATGAAACCTTTGCCATTGAAACTTATATCATTGACCGGCCATCAAATGACTTTAATGAGGTAGAGGCAAGAAGTGGTTTAATTAACAACGGTGGTTAAGAGTATGTAGAAGCTGAGACTCTGGAACATAAAATTGCATGACTTTTTGATGGTGATGAATGTTGAAATTGGTTGTCAGATGTACATGTACACTATTTTAAATATCGGTTTTTAAAAGTTTACACTGTTGAAAATAAACATGGAAATTGAATTGGCTTTGTTTGTGGAAATTGGTGTTTTTCTTATCTGAACAAAACATAATTAGCTGGCACAACTAAACTTCAAAACTTAGGAATTTGAGTTAGCCTCAAAACTCAAAAAATGAGTGCAGTAAGTTGCCTTGAAATTTTGAGTTTTCATAGCCTTTTAATTTTACAGTGTAACTGATGATATTATTTAATTCCTTGACTTGACTCTCAAATTATCTTTCTCTGAAATGATTATAATTTGATACTTCATCTCCTTCATTGCTCAGAAAACAACCAATTTTACCCTCTCGCTTTCTATCCTCCTTCCTTCTTATCATGGCTGACATCTACTGTAATAATACTGGATTGATCGTGCATCTTCAATTGAAATACCTGGTTGTTAAGTAAGTGGAGTGATTGTCTTATACTGAAGGACACAGGTCCTTTTGTGTATGCAAACATGCTTATATTTTTGTGTAAATATATTGAACACTGAATTCCATTATTAACATGAAATGATGGCTAAATAAGCTGAATGTTATTCCTTCATTTAGAACATACATTTCAAAAAAGATGAAATTTCTGATTGGCAGACAAAAAAGCCCTAGCCTGCAGAGATACTATAATGAATATCCATGTACACGGCGAGGGCGTAACACTCCTTTTTGTTCCACTTGTATTATTTAGGTCAAGGTGAAAGCATATTGTTATTTTGGGTGCCAGAAACAATTGTGTAAATACTCACAATGATAAGACACATGCGTGGGTTCTCTCAGGTGCTCTGGCTTCCTCCCACCATCCAAAGACATGCAGGCTAGGTTAATTGGTGTCTTTGTATCTGTGTGGCCCTGCGATGGACTGGCGACCTGTCCAGGGTGTTCCCCGCCTTTCACCCAATGTCAGCTGGGATAGGCTCCAGCCCCCACGCGACTCTGTACACAGGATAAGCAGTTTACGATGGATGGACTATGTGCTACAGTATTCCATTTATATGTAGAGCTCTAGAAAAAAGACTGCTGCTGTACTGTTGATTAAAACCTAAGAAGGATAATGGACTCCGTACTTTCACAGAACTCAAGCAGATCTTTTAAGCACCTTGACAGAAAAATTGAAACATACACAAACATTAATAGATCTTAATATACACAACCTACATGCAGGTATGGCACAGAAAATGTGCACTTTCATTCACACACATACACACATGTACACATGCACTTGCAGTGGGGATTTCTCATTCCAGTCATGTAAGCAATTAGTTGAGGAATGGACCGTTGCAGGCATCAGTCATCCAGAAATAATCAAACCTCTGATCTACTGAGAGCCAGCAGCAAAGGCATTCCAAAAAACGCACACGCACACACACACACACACACACACACACACACACACACACACACACACACACACCATGGACCTTTTTCCTTAAATCTTGGGCTACTTTATATTTTTTATGTATCTTTTTGAGGAAGATCCTTATTATTTAATGACTCAAATCCCATACTTGTGTTCTGATCAGTGTGTGTGCCTACATGCTATAGTTTGCACACACATACTGTAGACAAGCGCATGCATGTACTGGATTTATTCACCCACAAGCCTGCCTGCGTACTTCGCTCTCATGCCTCAGTGCTTGTGTCCAAGCTAAAGCCTTGTTTTAATGTTCTGAGACAAACAGAGCAGGAGGTTCAGTGTTTTCAGACTTAGTGCTGCTCAGCTTAATGCTGCAGGTCAGCTTGTCCAAGAGTACAAACACTCAACAGAAAATGTTCTAGGTTTTGAGGAAAAGGTTAGTCTGTTACCTGACCCACTGCAATCTAAGAGGGGGAAGGTGCAAGCAGAACGATGTGAACATTATGAACCCAGCGTACATGTTTTTTAATTGAAGGGCTCAAAGAGGCAAGTTCAACTATTGAGAGATTTCACAAGGCCATTGAAGATTCAGTGGATTTAAGGCGTAGACTGTTTGTGTATTTGTTACATCGCTAGGGGTAGGGCAGACATAAGCATAAACCAGATGTACTTGGTAAAGTGGAAATGTTATTTATTAAACAGAGGTAAAACAAACAGAAGTCAGAACAGAAATTGGGAGAGTTTGTGCTGCGTAAACCAACAAATGAAATATAACCAAAAGAGATCCTTTCTAAGCAACAGACTAATAACTACAAACAACAGGAGAACCAAAGACCTCTGGAAGTCGCTGTTTAAACAGAAGAGAGTGCAGCACCCCTAAACCTGATGAACCTAACACAGCAAATGACTAACAAGGTGTAAATGGTGTCAGCAGTAAGCTGATCCTGGTCCAGTTCTGCAGACAAAACAAGTCACTTGGTTTCAAAACAGAAGTGTTAGCAACTCTCAGTAACACTAACTGGAGACACTTGGGACTCAAGGCCACAAGCGCTTTCTCGTTAGCTGTGAGCTACTTTCACAACACGAAACTATAATGAAAGTGATAGCTATTAGTTTGCAACAAAAGATAGGATTCAAGCGAGCTAGCCACCAGCCTTCACTGGCACCTACTAGCATCAAGCCAGCTAGCATTTGCCAGCTTTATTTCAAGCCTGCTAGCAACCAGCTCTCTTGCCACCAGCCTTCACTGGGACCTGCTAGCAACCAGCCAGCTAGCTGTTTGTTATGGCTCCGAATGTCACTGGCAGCCTGAACCTCTCTTTACTGCAGAGCCTCGGCTGCCTAGGTCCTTATCTTCATCGCTACCCATCTCCTCATCTTCATCATTGCCCAGCTCCCCCTCTTCCCCCAGAAACCATGATATTCAGTACCACATAGGTACCAGCAGTCCCGTCTGGTTCTCTATCGGCAGTCCGGCCGAATCCTGCTCCTTGTGTCCAATCAGAGGCCTGCCTGAGTCCTGCTCCCAGTGTCCAGTCAGTGGCCCGACCGACAGTAACTACAGCAAGCCCCTGGCACTGCTGATGTACAGCAGCTTCATGTCACAAATGAGCTCCAGCAAAACCCTCACTATGCTGTGCTGCAGTGACATCCTGCCCACTTAGTCACAGAGCTGCATTTACCTCTGGTTTCCCCCGAGATGTTGCAACAATTTTCCGTCTCTGCTGAGCTGCAGCAGAACTCTTACTTTGTTGTGTCACTGCAGTTTTCTGACTCTCCTGAGCTGCAGCAGTCACCCATGGCTCCCCCTTAGCTGAAGCTGCCCTGTGTCACCCCTCTCCATTCCAGATGCCCTATGGCTGGCCTCTGGTTTCGCACTCTGGTCTCTTAGCAATCATTGCATTCAGTTATTCATTGGGTGTGAATTCTGAAAGCATTCACATCCTATGTTATTGCTAACCTTTATTATTAGTATGAATGCTGGAAACATTCACAGGGCATGAAATTATACTAGAAACGTAGGTATTTTTGTTGTGGTTCCTCACGTGTGTTTAGTAAATCCCTCGGACTTATAGTTTTTTCTCTGTGTCCTTCCAAAGGACAAGAGTGACAGAAAATCCTCCATTGGCAGCAATAATAAATTCAGGTCAAACTTTACTGACCTTAACTTTTTTCAACTTTATCCACACAAAAAACATATCACATCGTTCGCAAAGGCCTTCTGCCACTGACAGTCAGGTCATTTCGCCGATACGACCTATAGTTTTGTCTCTAGGGGGATTTGTTTGAGACAAGGTGTCCCAGGTGATGTTGATAAGCAGAGATCAAAGGGAGAAACACACGCACACACATTCTCTCTCTCTCTCTCTCTCTCTCTCTCTCTCTCTCTCTCTCTCTCACGCACACACACACTTGGTCCTGTGTTTTGATTGGTGGACAGATGTTAAGCTATAGAGGGTATGCGCATGATGTCACAGAATGTCGTCACTCTCACTGACTGGCAAAAAGATAAGCAGCAGTGTTAGCTTAAATCAGCTAAAACACAAATAACACATCTAAAATGGGAAAGAGCTGGATCACTGGTTCTTTGGTAAGCAGTTAGGATCACTGTCAAGTCCGACTGACTTTACTTTGAGCAAATAATCACTTGTTTTACTCCCAGTTTGCTAAACGCAGCCATGGTAACAGATGCTTTGCCACTCGGTCCAGCGTGTTCCGGAAGGCGAAGTGACATCAATGCATACCCTCTATTTCTTCAATGAAGTCAAGTGTACTGCATCCAGAGTCCTGCATCTGCTACTACAACAACTACTACTGCACTAATTACTACCACTACTACCTGGTACTACAACTAATACACACAGAGAGACACAAACAGACAAACACACACTGTTCTCTTCATTGGAAACAGTTGGGTCTCTGTGTCTCTCTGCCTCACAGTCCAAACAACAAATACATCATATTGACTCCCGGTAAAGTCATTTCGTCGATACAACCTATAGTTTAATCTCTGGGGAGGTTTGTTTGAGGGTTTGATTTCGATCATTTCAGAGGGATATTCCTGTGTCTCTGTTGTAGAGCTGGTTACCTCTGTTCTGATTGGTGGACTGAAGTTAAGCTATTTTCTGTCACCTGTCTGTGTCCTCTTCACTGAACACATACACACACACATTAATACATTGAGACACAGCACACACACACACACACACACACACACACACACACACACACACCACACACACACACACACACACAGCCCTCAAAACATCAGGTTTAAGCTTTACTGCATTGGAGAACACACGTATGCATAACTGTGTGTTATGCACACACAGCACACATGTGTGCATAACAATGCACGCACACACACACACACACACACACACACTAATGGAGCCTTAATAGGCTTCCTTTATTTTCTGTCTTATGTATAATGTTTCAGTGTCAGATGTTCATGTTGAACATGGCCAAAGCTCTAATCGTGACATTTTTATTTTTAAGTTATCTGCCTCTGATGTCCATGTCTAAACTTTTCCCCCTGTCTGTGTTGACTGTTGAGTGTTTCCACTGATGTCCAATCACCCTGCCCTTTCTCTTCTGTATATAGGCCTGCATTTTCTCATTTTTCACTGCCTGTGTTTTGCATGTCTTTTGGATTACAGTTTATTTATACTGCCTCTTTGGATTTTTTTTTGCTTTTGTTGAATTGCTTATCTGGTATGATCTTGCCTGTCTCACCTCTGTGTAAGCTTGATCATCTTTTGTTTTGCTATTTAAATAAACATCACTAATTGTACCTGCTCAGCCTTTGTGTCTGGATTTGAGTCCAAATCCCTTGTTGCCTGGGTGTCTGTGCTGGGCAATAACATGGCATGGTGTAATTTGGCAAAATATCTAATGAAAAGTATTACAGAGAATATATGCCATTGTTATTTTCTCTTTTATTTTAATAGGTCTTATATAATTATTGTAGTATGCAAAGCTAAGACACTAACAGTTTAAAAAGACACGTAGAAGAGTACTTCATGCCACGAGAATGTGTTGGAGGAACCCAGTGGTGACACATTTCAACCTACAGTTCTTGATAAGAAAATGGTTAAAGGAATACTGGAATACTGAAAATGTTTTGTTCCAAACATTATTATTATGTATAAGTACTAATACTAGAGATTGGATAGGTCCATCATCCTTGCTACACTCAAGGACTCTAGTCTGATTGACGTCCATGGTCCTAAAACCTCTCATCAAGGAGGTGGAAAAGGAAAGACAAAACATAAAATAACAGACTGAATCCAAGCATCCATCTTGATAACTCTGCGTGCTGAAGCAGTGCCCTGGTATGAACCCAGAGATGGACACCCTTCCTCCCCCATCTCGGTTTCGGAATCCAAGCTTGAAATTGAAGATGGTATCGCTGAGACAGAAAAGGGAAGGCTGTTTTCGTTTGCAGTGAGTGACGCTTTGCAAAGCGAGCTCTAATCCCACATGGCTCGGCGGGGGGAGCTGGCTGTCATTAGATCCTAACGATGGAAGTTTATAGGGAAGAAGGGGAACACTGATGTTTATATGCTGATTGGCAGAGCAGCCAGAGTTGTGATTTGCAAGTTAGGCTCAGAGGAGTTGTCCTCTCAGCAGCATATTAAACTCCTTCAAATTCTCACCTGACTTTGTGCTATGTTTTTTGGTGAACATCTTATTCCATTTGTTGGTAAGGTACCTTTAAAGTACGTATTCAGCGAGAGTTGACCAGACTGAAAAACTGATTTTAAATATTTCAGTTTTTCAGTTTTATATTTAAATATACTCTTTTTGTCTTCGTAATCCTTTTTGGAATCAGTTTGTTGCACTGCAATGAGAAGAAAACCTAGAAAATATTTTACACAAAAATTTCCTTCAACATAAAATTGCACTTGAGCACGATCCTACTGTTATGGTGTAGGCTAGGCTTCCATATGTACATCACAAACATATAACTAGTGAAAAGAAAAGGTCTTGCACTGAAAACTGCACTGTGGGACTCCATGCAAAGACTTCCAACTACCTTATTAACATCACACATTCCAGCTTTAAATTAGGTAAAAGTGAGCTTTTCATTCTGCTTTTATACTTTTTTGCTTTTTTGAGAAACATTACAAAACCATCATTGTCAACTTCACACTTCACACCACATACCTCATTAACCTCACACCTCATTTCCTCTGACCATATATGAAATATTCACTGTGCTCCATCACTGTGGAAACAACACTGTGCAGCCACAATCCTTCTGAATTTCACTTCTGTTTCTGTTTTCCTGGTGCAGATTGGGTTTTCTTTGGCCCCAGCTAAAAATCTCTCTGCTCTCCTTAATGCTGTCTGACGTGTCTTCAGACCAGCCTCATCGAGCAAGAGAGAAAGAAAACTAGCCTGCAAGATTTAATCCCATGAAAGGCCAATTTTCTGATTCCTTCAGTAGACCTGGTGTCAGCAATTTAACTTTTGCAATACATCTTTGGTATCTGGAGTCCCAGTCAACATTTTATCCTTTTTCAGTCATAATTTTTGATCTTCTGACTGAGTTTTAAGGTCAAAAGTTTGCAAGCATTAAATCTTCTTGAACTTCCTTTGAGTTAAATATTTTTTGTTTCCTTTGCCTCTTCACCTTTTTGCCCTCTCTCCCTTTCTCTTCCCTTCCACCACCTAACAGAAAACATTAATCACTGTCACTGTAATTGAGGTGATGACACTTACCACGCGTATTTCGTTTTACAGTGAAGACCCATGATGCCTTTGCTTACCTGCACATTTTTAGTGCAAACAAATCTTCCTTCAACGTCATAGGAGTTTTTATATATATATATATATATATATATATATATATATATATATATATATATATATATACATGTGTGTATATACATGTGTGTATATACATGTGTGTATATATATATATATATATATATATATATATATATATATATATATATATATATATACTCACATACATGCTCCTGGATAGCTCAGTGGTTAAGGCCACTGACTTCAGTACAGGTGATCGTCGGTTCGATTCCCGGTCAGGGCGTGGGTATCCAGGTGGACCCTTAGGCAAGGTCCTTAATGCTACTGGCCTACCTCAGGCATGAGTGAAACCGCAAATACAAGAGTCATACCGGCTCGGACGTCGCCCGGGTTAACAAGGTCCGCGTCAGTTGCTAGGGAACCAGGGCAACCTGATGAGAAATGGGCTACTGGAACAAGACATACATGGACAAGAGCAGAAAACTTGGATCTGATGCAATGCTACTATACAAGCAACCCCAGTGAGAGGGGTTATATGCAGAGACTATGGGATATATGGATGCTTCGAAACCCATCATCAACACTGACAAAGAAACAACTCCTAGCTCAGTGTTCTAACATCCGCAAACGGCAGCTCCTATCACAACTAGAGATCGATGAGATACAACAAATATGCTACGGCAAGGGGGAGCCAGGACGACAGGTCAGCGGGGAGATTTCATCATCATCCCCACACTCAGAGATTGGGTACCAAGCCCCAATAAGCCCCACAGAACTCAACATAAGGGCGGCTGACCTACGAATGAAGATCATAGCCAAGCTGGACCCCCTAGTACAACGCACCAAGACTGCCAAGGCTAAGTGACAAAGTACCCTCTGAAAGTCTGCTAGAAGATGTGAATGCAGCACTACATACTATCCCTACTAAAGCCGTAACCGAGACCAATGAGCTGATGTACGCCTACAGCAACAGTAATCCTAGAGATGCTTGGCTATAAGATGAACACCACAAGCCACAAAGAGCATTACCCCCATGGAGGAGAAGGTTAGAGGCCAAGATCAAGGCAACACGAAGAGAAGTTAGTCAGCTCTCAGAGCTACAGAAAGGTGTAAGGAAGGATCTAAGGAAGGGATTACCTAAGAAATACAACAAGCTGTCGATACCTGAGGCTCTAGAGACTGCCAAACAAAGACTCACCGCCCTGGCTACCCGCCTAAAGAGATACAAGGGAGAAGCAGAAGCAAGGAGAACTAGAACTGCGAGCAGTTGTAAACGGGGTCCAAGCCACCTGTCGCCAGTCACCCCACGTCGCGAGGCCAGCTGAAGTCGTCCTGGAGCCCTGCCGACGTCCCGCGTGGAGGCCCCGAAGCGAGGTCCCGACGGGTCGCTCGAACCGAGGCGAAACGCTGCGTGTTTGAAAATGCCATTGAAATGAATGGGCTTAGCGACGGCGTTTGAGCTTCGATTACGGCGCCGCCTTTTGGCCGAATTCCACCAAGTCGCTCAGCTGTCATCAGGGCACCTTGGTGAAGAACTGACCGAAATTTGGTGTCAATGGGAGCTGCGGTAGTGGAGATATAAAATGCATGTAAGTGAATGGGATTTTTTTTGATATGTGATGAACAGCGCCACCGTTTCGCCGATTGGCACCAAATTAGACACAGGCCTTCGGAAGTCCAGCCGCATAAGGTCACCAAGTTTAGTGCGGATCGGCCTTTCCAAGCCTGAGATATGTTATACTTCCTGTTTGTAGCGTTTTCGCAAAGATTTGTTAGCTTGTAATTCGGCCGTTTTAGGTCGGATCCAAATTCCGTCTACAAACTTTCTTCGGCTCGGTCCAGAGATGGTCTGTGCAAAGTTTCGTGTCGATTGGACTTGCGGCTTCGGAGGAGTTAATTAAAATAGGTTTTCCAGTTTTTGCGATTTCGCAAAATGAAATCGTCATCGCACAGAGGCGTGTAATATACCATAGGAATCGACAGAATGCCCCAAACACGTAGACATAAGATTTATGAATGTGCGATGTAGTTGGCCGTAGTTATGAGGCAAAATGTGCTTTGGTTGAAATTCCCATTGAAATGAATGGGGCATTTGAGCTTAGATTACAGCGCCACCGTTAGGCCGAATTGCACCAAATTTCTGTGGTGTCATCAGGGCCCCATGGGTAACAACTGACCCAAATTTGGTGTCAATTGGACTTACGGTTCTGGAGATATAAATTGCATGTAAGTCAATGGGAAAATTTTTTCGTCTTTAAGCTGCAATAACAGCGCCACCTATGGGCACATTAGGGTCCCCTTTGGTGCCTGGCATCAGGGGACCATGCTGAACAATTCGGCACTAGATTCATGTCAATGTGAGTTGTGGTTATGGAGGAACAAATTTTCTGGATTAAAGAGCGCCACCTAGGGGCAAGTCGCACCAAATTTTGCAGAGGCCCTCAGGGGGGCGTCCCTAATGAGTGGTCCAAATTTGGTGTCGATCGGCCATTGTAATCCGAAGTTATGAACTCACTTCCTGTTAGTAGCGTTTTTCGCAAACGTTTGTTAGCGTATAATTGCGACATTTTTTGTGATATCAAAATTCCCTCTACAAACTTTGTAGAGCTCGGTCCAGAGATTATCTGTGCAAAGTTTCGTGTTGATCGGACTTGCGGCTTCGGAGGAGTTAATTAAAATAGGTTTTTCAGTTTTCGCGACGTAGCTCGAAAAAAGTTTAGGCGGAAATGGGCGTGGCCTATACCATGAGATTCAGCGTGATCCCCAGAACGCGTGGATATAAGGTTTTTGATATACGCCTTAGTAGTCGGAGATCCAAGCCCAAACGCGTTGACCTTGCGTATAGCGCCCCCTAGCGGTAGAAGTGTGCGGATTTTTGCGCCTGAGGTACTCTTGGGGCTGTGAAGCTACGTTGACAGTTTCGCGTTTCTAGGAGTTACAGCGACCGCTGCAGTATGCGTTTTATGCACGGAAGAAAAAAATAAAAAAACTAGAACTGCGAGCAGTTGTAAGCGGGTCCAAGCCCCGGCGCAAGTCGCCCCTTCGCCCGCGGACGGCGCTCGAAGTCGTCCCGGCTTGACGCGCCGCCTAAGGTCCCCGAAGTCAGGTGTCCGACGGGTCAGCTCGAACCGAGGCGAAACGCGGCGTGTTTGAAAATGCCATTGAAATGAATGGGCTTAGCGACGGTGTTTGAGCTTCGATTACGGCGCCGCCTTGTGGCCGAATTGCACGAAATCGCTCAGGTGTCATAAGGGTCCCGTGGGGAAGAAGTGACCCAAATTTGGTGTCGATCGGAGCTGCGGTAGTGGAGATCTAAAATGCATGTAAGTGAATGGGAGTTTTTTTGATATATGATGAACAGCGCCACCGTTTGGCTGATTGGCACCAAATTTGACACAGGCCTTCGGGAAGTCCAGCCGCATAAGGTCCCCAAGTGTGGTGTTGATCGGCCTTTCTAAGCCAGAGATATGTTATACTTCATGTTTGTAGCGTTTTCGCAAAGATTTGTTAGCCTGTAATTCGGCGTTTTTGTCGGATCAAAATTCCCTCTACAAACTTTCTTCGCTCGGTCCAGAGATGGTCCGTGCAAAGTTTCGCGGTCGATCGGACTTTCGGCTTCGGAGGAGTTAATTAAAATAAGTTTTCCAGTTTTCGCGATTTAGCGAAATGAAAACGTAATCGCACAGAGGCGTGTCATATACCATAGGAATCGACAGAATCCCCCAAACACGAAGACATAAGATTTATGAATGTGCAATGTAGTAGGCCGTAGTTATGAGTGAAAATGTGCTTTGGTTGAAAATCCCATTGAAATGAATGGGGCATTTGAGCTTCGATTACAGCGCCACCGTTAGGCCGAACTGCACCAACCTTTTGTGGTGTCATCAGGGCCCCATGGGGAAGTATTGACCCAAATTTGGTTTGATTCGGACTTGTGGTTCTGGAGATATAAAATGAATGTAAAGTCAATGGGATTTTTTTGGGGTAGCGCCAACTAGCGGCGAATTGCATGAAATTTTACACAGGCCTTCTAGGGGCAGGGCAGATAAAGTCGTCAAGTTTTGTGTTGATCGGCCTTTCCAAACCAGAGTTATGTTATACTTCGTGTTTTAGCGCTTTGGCAAAGATTTGTTAGCCTGTAATTCGGCCGTTTTTGTCGAATCAAAATTCCCTCTACAAACTTTCTTCGGCTTGGTCCAGAGATGGTCTGTGCAAAGTTTGGTGTCGATCGGAGTTGCGGCTTCGGAGGAGTTAACTAAAATAAGTTTTCCATTTTTTGCGATTTCGCAAAAATGAAATCGTCATCGCACAGAGGCGTGTCCTATACCGTCGGAATCGGCTACATCCCCAAACACGTAGACATAAGAATTATGAATGTGCGATGTAGTAGGCCGTAGTTATGAGGCAAAATGTGCTGTGGTTGAAAATCCCATTGAAATGAATGGGGCATTTGAGCTTAGATTACAGCGCCACCGTTTGGCCGAACTGCACCAAATTTTGTGGTGTCATCAGGGGCCCATGGGTAACAATTGACCCAAATTTGGTGTCAATCGGATTTATGGTTATGGAGATATAAATTGCATGTAAGTCAATGGGAAAAAATTTTTTGTCTGTAATCTGCAATAGCAGCGCCACCTATAGGCACATTAGGTTCCCCTTTGGTGCCTGGCATCAGGGGACCATGCTGAACAATTGGGCACTGGTTTCATGTCAATGTGACTTGTGGTTATAGAGGAACTAATTTTCTGGATTAAAGAGCGCCACCTAAGGGCGAGTTGCACCAAATTTTGCACAGGCCCTCAGGGGGGCGTCCCAAATGAATGGTCCAAATTTGGTGTCAATCGGCCATTCCAATCCGAAGTTATCGCCTCACTTCCTCTTAGTAGCGTTTTTCGCAAACGTTTGTTAGCGTATAATTGCGACATTTTTTGTGATATCAAAATTCCCTCTACAAACTTTGTAGAGCTCGGTCCAGAGATTATCCGTGCCAAGTTTCGTGTCGATCGGCCTTGCGGCTTCGGAGGAGTTAATTAAAATAGGTTTTCAGTTTTCGCGATGTAGCTCGAAAAAAGTTTAGGCGGAAATGGGCGTGGCCTATACCAGGAGATTCAGCTCGATCCCCGAACAGCGTGGATATAAGGTTTTGATATACGCCCTCGTAGGCGGAAGATCCAAGCCCAAACGCGTTGACCTTGCTTACAGCGCCCCCTAGCGGTAGAAGTGTGCGAATTTTTGCGCCTGAGGTACTCTTGAGGCTGCGAACCTACCTTGTGAGTTTCAGCGTCCCTAGCATTTCACGGGGTATGCTGCAGTATGAGTTTTATGCACGGAAGAAAAAAAATAATAAAAATCTGAGCGAAAACAATAGGGTTCCCAGCCACTTCGTGGTATGGGAACCGCGTTGACTTGCAAACGCGGGTTCCCAGCCCACTTCGGGCTTGGACCCCTAATAAACCGGATGTTCTCCACCGAACCATCCAAAGTGTACTCTCAATGGCAGGGGTAATAACACAAGATCAGATCCACCCAAGGCTGAGACTGAACAGTACTGGAAGAACATATGGGAGAAAGAGGCATCCCACAACACCAATGCCCAGTGGCTAGTGGATCTAAGAACAGATCACAGCAATCTCCCAGAACAAGAACCAGTAACCATTACAACGGCAGACATCCAAGAAAGAGTGGCAGGTATGAAGAGCTGGACAGCACCAGGCCCTGACATGATCCACACCTACTGGCTGAAGAAACTAACTGCACTCCATGAGCGCCTGGCAGTACAAATGAACCAACTGCTGATGGATGGGACCCACCCAGAATGGTTAACCCAAGGACGGACAATCCTGATCATGAAGGATCCCCAGAAGGGAACAATCCCATCCAACTACCGGCCAATAACCTGCCTCTGCACAACATGGAAGCTCCTGTCAGGCATCATAGCGGCTAAGATGAGTAGGCACATGGCTCAATACATGCACAGGGCCCAGAAGGGAATAGGCAGTAACACCAGAGGAGCCAAGCACCAGCTACTGGTGGATAGAGCAGTCACTCGAGACTGCAAGACCAGACAGACCAATCTGTGCACTGCCTGGATTGACTACAAGAAAGCCTACGACTCAATGCCACACACATGGATACTGGAATGCTTGGAGATGTACAAGATCAACAGGACACTAACAGCCTTCATCAAGAACTCAATGAAGCTGTGGAAAACAAGTCTGGAAGCCAACTCAAAGCCAATTGCACAAGTCACCATCAAGTCGCGGCATATACCAAGGCGACGCACTATCCCGCTGCTGTTCTGCATAGGCCTGAACCCCCTCAGCCAGATCATCACAAAGACTGGCTACGGATACCCGATTCGAAGTGGAACAATCATCAGTCACCTCCTCTACATGGATGACATCAAGCTGTATGCCAGAAATGAGCCGAGACATTGACTCACTGATCCACACTACCAGGATCTACAGCAACGACATTGGAATGTCATTCGGACTGGACAAGTGTGGTCGCATGGTATCAAAAAAGAGGGAAGATGATCAGAACCGAGGGGTTGAACTACCAGAAGGCCACATTGCAGATGTTCAGGACAGCTACAAATACCTTGGGGTGCCACAGGCTAATGGTAACCATGAGGAGGCAGCAAGGAAGACCGCCACAGTCAAATACCTACAAAGAGTGAGGCAGGTCCTGAAAAGCCAGCTGAATGGGAAAAACAAGATCCGAGCCATCAACACATACGCCCTGCCAGTCATCAGATACCCGCTGGTATAATAAACTGGCCAAAGGAGGAGATAGAGGCTACTGACATCAAGACAAGAAAGCTCCTCACAATGCATGGAGGGTTTCACCCCAAATCCAGCACCCTGAGACTGTACACCAAAGCGTAGCAGGGAGGCCGAGGGCTAGTGAGTGTCAAGACCACTGTCTGGGATGAAACAACGAAGATCCAGGAGTACATCAGGAAGATGGCCCCAAGGATGAAGGGCTTAGTGAACACCTCAGGCAGCAGAAACCTGAAAGTGAGGACAAGGAGGATGAAGAACCGTCATGGAGGGACAAGCCGCTACACGGCGTGTACCACAGACAAATAGAAGAAGTGGCTGATATCAAGAAATCCTACCAGTGGCTGGAAAAGGCTGGACTGAAGGACAGCACAGAGGCACTAATCATGGCAGCACAAGAACAGGCACTCAGTACAAGATCAATAGAGGCTGGGGTCTACCACACCAGGCAGGACCCCAGGTGCAGACTGTGCAAGGATGCCCCTGAGACAGTACAGCACATAACAGCAGGGTGTAAGATGCAGGCAGGAAGTGCGTACATGGAGCGCCATAACCAGGTAGCTGTCATAGTGTACAGGAACATCTGCCACGAGTATGGACTGGAAGTACCAAGGTCAAAATGGAAGACACCTCCTAAGGTAGTTGAGAATGACCGAGCTAAGATCCTGTGGGACTTCAAGATCCAGACTGACAAACTGGTGATGGCTAACCAACCAGACATCGTGTTGATCGACAAACAGCAGAAGAAGGCATTGGTGATAGATGTGGCAATACCAGCGACAGCAACATCAGGAAGAAGGAACACGAGAAACTTGAGAAATACCAAGGGCTGAAAGAGGAGCTAGAAAAGATGTGGAAAGTAAGAGCAACAGTGGTGCCAGTGGTAATCGGAGCACTGGGGCTGTGACCCCAAACTGGGAGAGTGGCTACAGCAGATTCCAGGTAAAACATCAGAGGTCTCTGTCCAGAAGAGTGCAGTCCTAGGAACAGCTAAGATACTGCGCAGAACCCTCAAACTCCCAGGCCTCTGGTAGAGGACCCGAGCTTGAGGATGACACATACCACCCCGCAAGGGGTGAGAGGGAGATTTTTATTTTTTATATATATATATATATATATATATATATATATATATATATATATATATATATATACATGTGTGTATATATATGTGTATATATACATATGTGTGTATATATATATGTATATTTGTGGGTATAAACTTTGAATAATTTTTGCATAAAATGCTCAGTACTGTGTAATCTCTTTTCTATTCAAATTCCAGTCTAGTGTATTCATCTCATTTATAATAATTCATCCTCTCCTCCAACCCCCCACCCCTTCTTATCGTGTCCTCCGTCCTGTTCTTCCATCAGCATCACAGTGGGTTGTAAGCTCTTGTTTTTCAGTCGGGTCCTTTTGCCTCGAGTGACATGGGGCTGAAACAGACCACTTGTTGTCTTGGTAAGTTGTGACCTGGACAGAAACAGGCCCTTGTCAAAGAACAGGGTAAAGAAAGAAAGAGGAGGAAAAGGCTCCCTGATTGTGATGATCAAATATTGTACTTCAGACAAAAGGACTCTGAGTGGGATCATCAGAAGAAGTGGAGAGGGAGAGAGCGAGAGCGAGAGGCTCAGTATGTGATTAGTGGGAGTCGAGAGAGGGCGAGAGATCTAGAGTGGTCATCAACAGAGAGTCAGTTTGGGGGTGGTGTGTTGGCAGCCCACGGGCTATGAAAGTGGAAGATTGGAACACTTATACATCCACTGTACTTACATAGCACCTTAATAGTCTTCCAACCATTCAGCTGCTGAAAATATACATCTGGACATAAATGTTACAGCAGAATCATGGAATTTCCATCATCTCACAGTGTATATCTGCATATCGCCCCATCCCAAATACTTAAGTCATTTCTAAAGACTACTGCTTAGGTGCCCTCAAACAAGTCACTAAACAAGCTGCTGTTTCAGTAGGGAATATGAAAGGTATTGATTGTAATGAAAACAGGGAATAGTTAGAAAAGATCATGGTGCTCAGGGTGAACAAAGGCAAAACATTTTATTATGACTTTATCATTCATACTGTGAACAGGGAAAATAACTGCTAAAATAGAATTAGGCTATGTATGTGTTTTTTCTCTGTGTAATAGTTTGGCTGGGAAAATCATGAAAGCCAGCCAAGTGAATATTTATGACCGTTATCTTCACCCTTAACGATTTACATTCATGCATTAGAGAAAAGGAAGAGCTTTTTTATTTTATTCAAACATTTTAATCAAAGTACTAATAAAAAGTGCAGAAATAAGCGCATCAAGGAGGAATAGTTGTTTGTGCAAAAATAGATTTTGCAAACAAGAAAGCAAGGTTGAGGACCCAAACGCAGGACACCAGAGGCCTGAACCACAAAGCAGGATTTGAGTTATCCAGGTAACTTCAGGCTTAATCCGGGGTTTTCAGTACCATGAAGGTGGTTCACTTCTTACCGGGGTAGATCTCCATGGTAACTTATGCCGAACGGCTAACCTGCTCCGGAGCAGGTTATGTTCCAGAAAAGAGATCAATTCTGTGAAAATGCCGCATACTGACCAATCAGCTCTCTTGGAAAATGACATCACTATCTGTAGGAAATCCCACAGACTGTTTGCTTTATGTTTGCAGCGGTGATGTGGAGAAACTATGGCAATCCTACTGAGACTGATTAAAAGCCTCAGGCTAATGTTGCCTACAGGTTTTTACAGTACAGCAGGATCAGCCTACTTACTGCTTTGAAATTTGTTTAATATTTTTTATTTGCTCCAAGTTCATTTCACTTTATTTATCTGATGTGAGGCTGAATATTATGAGCAGCTTGGTAGGGATATTGAAAACTAAATTTAACTACATATTTAACCTACTATAGAGACTGGAGTCATGTTCCCACCTTATGCGATGTGGGCGCAAAAGGTGGGACGGTGAGTTTTCAGCAGCCTAAATGTTCAGATTCAGTCTTTCAAACATGATTTGAACTCATTTTATGGCACAAAGGGATTTTTCCGTTTCGCTGCTTTATGAAGTTAATTTAGAACAATGTTTGGAACACTTTGAGTGTGTTAAATAAATTAATCTAATTTTTGAAGTGGCGACAAGTTTTTGTAAGTGAGGGAGAACGGCCCGAGTCTTTTAATGTGGAAACGCCGACATACAGCCGAGCTGAAAGAATAAGGCTGATATTTTCATACAGCTCATGAGAACCCTTTTATCAACACATTATTATAGACTACGCCTGTTCATTTAGGCATTTACACTGTCTGCGATTTTCTGTCTCCCTGCATGTGTCAGTTTCAGCCGTGCTACTGTCGTATTTCTGTAGTGTTACAGTTTAATCTTCGATCGTAAACTAGGAAGCAAAGGAAGCAAGGATGCAAAGCTAGACAACACCACCAGGCATGGAAGATTACAAAATAAAACAGGAAGTAAAGTGCACAGGAACAGACCAGGACAGATCTACCAAAGTAAAACAAAAATTATGGAAAGGCTGCAAAATCAGGGCATGGACTGAGACCGGACCAAACAGGAGACAGGACTACACTAAAACAATGAGACATAGGAATCAAACAGGTACAAAAACATGCAGATAAACGTAGAATAAACTAAGCTATCACCCTTAAGACAAGATCAATTAATGAAACAGAAATACACAGGCCAGGAATAACATTAACATGAACTAAAGCTCAGAACTAAGAACTGAACAAGACTACACAGAGAAACACAGAACCAAAAACGGACTTAAAGAGGAAAGACATAAACGCAAAATCACACTCCTAACATCAAATAAAGCCAATATGCTCGAAATGTTTTATATCATATCAGTAATTTTTAAAATTTCTCTTCACCCTTTTAAAGAGCTGACTTTGCTTTCTGTGCTGTAGTGTATATGTCGAGACACACTAGAAGATTTCCTCTTAGAAGGTGCAACTTTATCATAGTTCTCCAGTGATTTTATGATGAAGTGTGAGCTACAATGTTGTTACCTAACCCTAACCCAACTAGATTCCAGGTTTTGAAATACATATTTCAATGTTATTTGAACTTGGACCATATTCATCTTTATTGGATACTTTTCTTTCCCGCTCAACAGGAACAACAGATGTCTGGGTTTGCTGTACAGCACACTCAAGTCTTTTCATTGATTTTATCAAGATGAATGTTCACCACATTGCTGCCCAAAATATGTAGAAATGTTTAGTCTGCTTGTAATCCGGCTCTGTCTCTCTCTCCCTTGGCCTCATTAAACAAGTCTCCATCCTGTCTCCCGCTCTGCCAGTTGGCCTGGTGGCTCAGTTGCGTACAAACAAAACCACAAATAAACACAGAAAGGATGCAGCCACATGTCACGCTCCAAATTTTTATTTGATTCAAATATAAAAAAATTAAAATGCTCTAAATTAACACACACACACACACACACACACACATACAGTTTGCAGTTTTCTCTACATGATGATCCATACTTCTCTGTTAACACTGTCATGCATAAATCAGTGATTATTCCAGCTTTCTTTTATGTTAAGAGTTTTAGGCTTTTTAATGAGATTCTAGATGAGAGGTTTTCAGTAATTATGAAATTGACATTTCATAATTTTCCCCCTCATTTTAAATTATGGATGGAAATTAGAGCTATATACACTGTAAGCCTGAATATGTAAGCAGTACTCAAAAAAAATAAGGCAATCATTTGCCACAATTTTTTTGAGTTCATGAACTCAAAATTCAGAAGTTTCCAGAACTTAAATATTTGGAGTTTGGTTACATATACTTTTTGATTACAGTTAGATAAAACTGCTGAATAATGCAACTCAAATATTTATAGATAATGCAACTCTAAAATATTTATTGGACAGAAATGAATCATTTTAAGTATGAAAACCCAGTGTTTCATGTTCAATGAACTCAATATTTATTAGTTTCCTGTTCAATATTTTCAATTACTACTAACTTAAAAACATTGACTTCCTCATACACAAATAATTTACCCCAGAACTTAAAATATTTGTGGCAAACAATTGCCTTAATTACACTGAGTACTACTAACTTAAAAAAAAAAGTCAAATTAAAAGTCAATATTTTTGCGTATTTCCCCACGTCTTTTTAGGACACATAAACAACATTTGAAAGAAAGAAAAACTTCTAATTAAAAATAAAAAAAAATATATCAAAAGAAATTAGCAATTGCAAAGACGCACTTGGGCCATCTTTTAACCTGCTGTAAACCTGAATGCTCAGTAATTCTCAAAAATACAAGTACAACTCCATTATTACAAGTCAAGTTTTCTTTATTGAACAATCATTATCAAAACTTGTAACATCTCCTGCCATTTCCCAGAAACAAACTGTTTTTGTACATGAGTCCATTCAAACTTCTTTCAACAAGTTTTTAGGCCCAGCTTCAGTAGTTTGCTATCAACAAAACATTATTTTCTGAACAAAGTTGAATGTGTAAATTAGTTTCTCTGCATAGTCACTCACAATTTCCACTTCGACCACACCAGAAACGCTCTCAGGGTTGAAGTGGACCGCAGCAGGGGCATCGTCAGTGACCACAGTGAGGAGAGCCACAGGCGTGTCAGCAATATCTGGTTCATTGATGATTGATGTCTCACTACATACACTCTTAGGACTCTGAGGGCGGGCAGGCTGCAGGGCGTTTGGTGGGTGGGGCTGCTTTATTGCTGCCTCGCCCTTCTTCCGCCCCCACTGGCCGCCCCTCAATTTTAATTACACATTAGACACAGAGGGCTTGGGGGGTGGGAAGGGCAGGGGCTCCACTACCTGACAGTTATGGGGTCTCTGTGTCACTACTACCCTCCAATTTTAACTGCACCTTAGTTACCACACACCTTATATTTACTTCACCACACTTCACAATCCATGACATACATCCAACACACACTGCAGTCTGAGGTTGGTTGCGGGGGGCGTGGCTCCCCTGGCCTGGGGGCCGGCTCTGGACCTGGGGGTCTGGGGACTCGGGTTTCTGGCTTTTGGTCATTTCTGGGCAGGTGGTGTTTCCTTGGGCCTGGGTGCCCGTTGTCTCCTCTCCTCGCCAGGGCCCTCTTCAGCAGTGGTGGGGCTCCCGCTGCTTCCCCCTGTGGGGGCATTCGGGAGCCTCTGGGGTGCATGGCCGGTGTTGTCAGGGTGGATTTTGGTGCTCCTCCTTGGGGGTGGTTGACTGGGGTGGCTGGGCCCCCGTCCGGGGACGAGATCGGCCTTGGGTTTGCGGGGCTCAGGAGCTTCTGGCTCTGCCTGCATACTGGGGGGGATGCCTCTGACTGGGCTGGGGGGGACTGTTGGCCTGGTTCTCCCGCGTTGACGCTCCCTGACGGCGGGGAGCTTCCCGGCGTAGCTTTCTGCTGTTCTTCCTTGGGGTGGGGTGCAGCTTCCCCCAGGGCCATGTGGTCTGGGGTCCTCTGCACTTTGGGGGGTCGCGGGATGCCCTGGCTACTGGGCGTGGGGGTCTCTGGGTGCTGTGCGCATGGATCCGGTTGCAGTTTGGACGGCTGTGGTGGGTTTGCAGGACGATGCATCTTGATGCATTGTGTGTTTGTTTTTTTTTGTTTTTTCTCTCTCCTCTCTTCCCTGTGCAGGGTCTCTGGATGACTGCTGCAGGTTTGGTTTGTGCATTGGAGTCCGGGGGAGGCATTTCCTTGTTGGCTTGGGGGGGGGGGGCGGTTTGCGTCCCTGGTTTGCTTTGTTGGCCTCAGATCCATGCTCCCCCATTTTTCTGTCGACCGGTTGTTGGACCCCTCTGGATACTGAGGTATAAAGTTAGTTTTCGGAATGTGCAGTATGGGTCCGGGGTGGGGCTGTGCTCCGGTTTGTGCCTGGAGTTCTCGGCCCCTGAAGAGTGGGTGGGTTGGTGGCTGGTTAATTCGGCTTCGTTGCTGGTTTGGCTGGTGTTGCACGGCGGCCTGGGGGCGTGCTGTGCATGTGTGATGTTGGCTGGCGCGGGCGGCCTTGGTTTTTCCGGCGGTTGGGGGGACGGCCGACTCTTATTGCCGGGTGCATGGCGGTCTATGCGGCACGTTTGCTACCGGGCTGGAATTGCTGGTGTTTCTCTCCGCTGGCTTTCGCTGTCGTGTTCTGTGCGCGTGTTGGGCTCGTCACTTGTGCATTGGTGTTGATGATTGTGTGGCATTTAGCCATTTTGGTTGTTTGCAGCATGGCGGTGCGGTGCTGGATGGGGGGGGGCACTGGCCAGTGTTGTGTGTTGTGTTGGGTCGGCCCGACTGCTGCTCCTCCGCGGGTTATGCCTCTTGCGTTCCGTCAGCATTGCGCTGTCAACTGGCATTTGGACGGTCGCATTTTTTTAATTTTTATTTTTTGGGCATCTGTTGATTGGGTCGGGGTCTTCCGCATTTGCATCGCGGTGCATCTGGAAGTAATATCTTTCCTTTGGTTTTTTTTGTTTTTTTTGTTGTTTTGTTTTGTTTATCTTTATTTTAATTTTTTATTTTTTTATTATTTATGTATTTATTTTTTTCTTTCTCTCAACCGTATTTGCTACTGGGGTTCTTGTCCGCCTGTTGCTGGGGTCGGTGTGTTGTGGCGTCCCACTTTCGCTAACAACTACATTCTTTAAAACTACTTAACCCCTAGCACCTATTTTTTAGGAAAAACGCCTAAAATAACATATCCAAAATAAATCAGTAATATCTCCTCAACCATTAGGCCTAGATGCATAATTCTGGTCTCCTTTGAAATGTCAGAAGCTAAGGAATATAAATCCATTGTATATTAATATATTTATTTTACCATTACAGACTACATGGAGATTAAATACAGAAAAAATATGATATTTTCATTCTCACCTGGTAAAAAAAGCTATATTTTAATGCAATAAACCATTAAAACCATCATAAGGTAGATTATAATGCACCTGAATATCTTCTAATACACCTGGAACACAACTGCAACTGTAAAATTGATGAACAGAAACTGATATACAACACTTATTACACAATTTAAAAAAAAATATACCTGGCGAATGTCCATATTTTTGAAATATTTACTGTTAATATGTTCACTTTTATTGGGAGTTATCTTTATAACACTATTTCTCTTCATACAACCACATTCCAAATAACATAAAGCTTCCAAAACTTTGAAATGTTGATAAAACCAATCATTATAAATGACCAAACGCACTACCATGCTTTAAAGGCCCACAGCTTGAGAACAGAACATTCTACAGGGCTCTGGTGTCTACAGAAAGGTCTGATTCTCCTCTAAAAATCGATATATTGCATGAGGTTGTAGCGTCTACGGTTCACCAGCAGAGACCAACAAAGTCCACCTCTACCGAACACGCTCTTCTTCTGCGAGAGAATTTGAGGTACTAAAATGAACCCAACGGCTTCCGTAGGCCGCCGGCAAGATGGCGACCCGCTGGACGGTGTATGCGGACCCGAATCGCCGCTGTTTCTGGACGGAAACCAGCTATAACAACGCAAATAGATTACCGACTCGGTACCGGGGGCGCTCTGGACGATGTAATAGGCTCATGCGTACACATGTATACACACACACACACACACACTCACACGCATACAGGCACACACAGTTTCACACATAGACACAAAAAAATAAAATTAAATAAAATTGGTGTTGTCACTTGTAGAATTATTCCTGATACTTTTCTTTCACTTTCTTATTTAAATGAATTGTTATTATTCCAGCTCCCCCTTTCTTTGCTGTGTTGCTTATTTATTTATTGTGCGTGACTGTTTCTTGTTTACATTTTTCTATTAGTTGTCTTACTATGTCAGTTGTTTATTGCTGCTGTTCGGCTGGTTGTCTTTTACTATTATTACTATTTTTATTGTTTGTTTGTTTTTGTTTGTGTTTGTTTGTTTGTTGTTGTTTTTCTCCTCCCCTAGCCCCCCCTCCCCGTTCTATTGCAGGTTTTGTTGCTTTCTGCAATTAGTGTTTCCCTCTGCTGTCCCCTGTTGTTCTCTCCTTCCATCCCCCCTTCTCTTGCAGGTGTTGTCCTTCCTCTGTGCTGTCTGTTTGTGCCCTCATCCCCATGTCTGCCCCCCTGTCCGGCCCGGTGACAAATCAATACATAATTAAATAAATAATAAAATAGACAAAGAAGTATATTAATACTCTCTTGCTAAAGTAAAATCTGTCTGGCACAATATGGTATCCAGCTCACCATACTCTATACCAGGCTGCTAGGCAGGACAGGTTAAAAAAACAAAAACAATGTCTGTTTCATCTTTGCACTGCAAAATACAAACAATCCAATTATGAGGATAATTTAAAAGACAGGTTGCAAGTCATGCACTGCTTCATCGGTGCCCCCCCACAAACTGAAAGCACCAATAACTTTTATTGTACAAATCACATTTTAGCATTTTATTTAGATAGACTAGAAGAAAAAAAAATCTATGAATTAGGGTTGGATCGAGACGATGACTGACAGACATCAGGATGTTGAGCTGGCATCGTGATTGTAATCTTAGTCTTAATTTTTCACATCATACTACCCTGTGAAAGCAGTTTTTAATCCCCACGAATATTATTATAATTTTTAAGTAACTTCAGAGTACGGTCTAGACCTGCTCTTTATGAAAAGCGCTGTGAGATAACTGTTGTTGTGATTTGGCGCTATATAAATAAAATTGAATAGAAAAATTGAATAAATATACCCGGTTTGCACCTACGTTGGACTTCTCCTCTCCCCACATTCACACACACCTATACCTCTGGTCTCTCACTACCAACACACTGGCTTGTCCCGCCTCTCTCTGTCTCTCTCCCCCCGTCTACTTCACTTTCTCCATCAGCAGTATGTTTGATAAAGTTCCCTAAATGACACAGAACTCGCCTTTTTTCCCTATTTTTCCATCCATGATCCGTTATCACTGCAGCAGGTGAGCTGCGTGCCAGCTTGTTAATGACATAGCCTTTCAAAATAACCAAAACCAACATCTTCTATGTTCACTGTTGCTTTACCTGGTCTTACTTGTCAAATATCCACGGCGATTTGTACTGTAATAGGCTTACAAGTATTTTACGGAGTGAAGTCTGTCAGTCATTTAAATGCTTAAAGTTGGTTTGCCATAGTATATTTCAATGATATTGACATTTTGTGTGAGTATACTGAGGACTTACATTGTGAGTCTTGAAGAAATCAGTCATCCTCTCGCAGGTCCACTGGGAGGGCACGAAGGGCCAGAATGCGTTTCATGTGTAAATCATGTTGTTTCTAGATTGATAATCAAAGTAATTATCATTATACAAATTTTGTTATAGTGTAACAGTTATACCTTTATAGATTTGGAAGCCAGTAGGGCTGGACCCCAATATTCTAGTTATTCACTTGGGGTGGGAATCTCTGGGCACCTCATGGTTTGATTTGATTACAATTCAGAGGGCTGCAATTCGATTATAAAAATAGAGCTGTTGAGCATCGAGTGTCACCATGCTCACAGTGTACGAGTTGAAATCATCACTTGCGCATTGATATTAATGATTGTGTGACATTTTAGAAGGGGGGTTATTCATTCTGCAGCCGTGGTGTGTCAAATACAGGGGGACTCTCTGTTGTGTGAGCTCCACTGACGGTCCGGGCACGGCACTTTTCACAAATTCCGCCTTTTGCATTCCATCAACATTGCGTTATTAATTAACTTTTAATAATCGAGTTTTAGACATTTGTTAATCGATTTAAAATCCTCCACGTCAGCATCGCGATGCATCTAAGAATCGATTAATTCTCCCATCCCTATAATTCACTGGGTAGATTTTTGGTTTTAGATTTGGTGATTTTTATATTCGCACAAGCACCCACACTTTAACCTTTAACCCTGCACACACAACAACTCACACCAGGGACAAACACTTACACGTGGTTTGTCAGCAGCAAGTTTTATAGCCAAAAAAAACCACTGCCCACGTTTTAAACCTCTTTACCCCAGATTCCATGTTAACAACTTCTGGATAGATCTGTGTGTGGAGGAGGCATACACTACATCTCTCTCTGTCTGTTCCTCTGCACCTGTCAGTGGACCCCACAGGGATCAATCGTAATCCTGGCATTAGTGTCTTGGACAAGTAAAAAATAAAGCAAGGATTCTGTTTTGTATTATATGTTCAGGGCAACCTAATAATAGCCATTTAAAATAGGCTTGAAACAACTTTTAAAGTGACTGGAAAACAAAGCAAAAAAAATGACACAACTGTACAAATGTTGCAGACTATGCTAAATAACACACACTCTATTGTGTAATAATGCAAAAGAATTAGGCTGATGATACACAGGGCAACTTTTTGATTAATGTTGCTGGGCAATCTTGCTAGAGGCAAGTCCGACTTTGTTTTAAATGGATAGTGGCGGTGTGGAGCGGGTGGCGGAGTGGTAGGGGAAGGGGATTACGGTAGTCTTTACTCATTACCACTGATGACAACGTTGCCCTGCACGATTGCTCTAAAAGTTGCTCTGTGTATCATCAGCTTTAGCCTTTCTGTAAACGTAACTGCGCCTGACAACAGAGCCGAAATGTGATAAACTGTTTACTTATCGGGCCAAAGTGCATTCACTGCCGACTGTCTGGCGAAGGCTTCAGTCCCAACGTTACGTTACTCTGGAGCTAATGTCCGTTAAAGCTAGCATAAAAGTAACGTGCCAAACTGCGGTCCGCCCAGAGCACACACAAAATAGAAGTTAAAGAACACAAAAACATTTCTTAAAACATTTCAATAAATATTGGTTCTCTCGACTTCTGTTAAATTGGTTATTAACAGTTTTGCTCCATTAATTGCAAAATCCCTCGCATCGGGTAGCCATCTTGAATTTTCTGAAAACGTAAAGTCACGCCTGGCCGATAGTGACGTCAGACGTCAGCGTGTGTCTCTGCACTCGGATAATTTGATTTACAAACCACTCATCACTCAAAAACGTTGATACACACATAATTAAAACAACATAACTCGTTAAGAAGACTTGGTTGTTTAGTGTACGGTGTACTTATTAGCTGGTTTTGATAGCTGAACTCATAATTCTTTTGAGTAAGCAGTGTGTTCGGGTTTACAGTGTACTATCTTGTTGACTTTGAAGAGCATTTATATTAAGGTGTATTTATAAAGATAAAGCCTGGTTATACATTGGCCCAGTCTTATTTTCTACAAATTATTGCATTCATTCATATATTTTTATCATCATTTCATGTTTATTCTAACATACAAGTTAAAAAGAAATAAGTTGGTGATGTAGAGCTAAATGTGAGTTTTTTTGTACAATATTTTTTTCATGGCTATTTTTTTATTAAATATTGACGTAGCTAATTTACATTTTCTCATTTAGCAGATACTTTTATCCAAAGTGACTTACACTTAAGGAACAACATACAAGCATCAACAGAGCAAAAATACAATATCTACAACCGACAATACATACTAGTAAGAGCAGTATTAAATGCTAGAAAGAGCTGATACATATGGGATCAATGGGGTAAATACAGAGGGAAAGAAGTAAGAGTACACAGAAAAGTGCAATCAATACAAGAGAATTGTAAGGGGATAGAAGAAGAAGAGCACAGGAAGTGCATGTTAGAAGTTAGGGGTAACAGGTGTTATTAGAGAAAGGGTTCTCGAAAGAGATGAGTTTTCAGGATCTTCTTGAAGTTAGAGAGGGACTCCCCTGCTCTGATGGCGTGCGATAGCTCGTTCCACCATTGTGATGTCACAGATGAGAACAGGGACTGGGAGTGCCTTGTGTGAAGGGATGGCAGAGCCAGGCGTAGGCTTGTGTTAGGTAGATGGGTCCAGAAGTCACTCTGTATGCAGCATTAGTGACTTGAATTTGATTCGGGAGGCCACGGCAAGCCGGTGGAGGTCATACCAATGTAATTTATTGGTTCAAACCACTTCCACCTCTGCTGAAACTGGCAATAAACATATAAACCTATGCAGACACAAGTGGTAGCACATGCTAGATCAAAAAGAACCATAAAGACAAAAACTTTTTTTTCAGAAGAAATGTTGCAACTTATATTATTTATACAGTGAAAACCATGTCAACTGTCCAAAAGAAATACTTGAGAAATACTACACTTCAGTTGAACTGTGAAAATTCTAACACACACAGCGCTTTTCATCCCAGCCTAAAAACCATTGCTGTGCTGTCACAGCATCATTTATAGCATCATTTGGACTAATTTTAAAATAGTATTTTAAAGCATAAAGCACTCAAGCATGAAAGTACAGTTTTTAGATGATGAAGATTCATGCAGCAAAGCACCAAAAAGTGAATATGTGAGCTGCAAAGACCATAACTCATTTGAACATTGTGAAATTAATGTTTAGTAAGCTTATATTCAATAGAGATACATGTGTTACTGGGCTTTACTCCCCCAGCTCGCCTTACAAACATGTCTCTCCAGCATCTTTGTTTCCACTAAAGAGCATAAGCAGAAAACCCGTCACACTCAAACAACCACAGTGAGACCAGCTGAGGGTTTAACATTGCAATGTGGCAGCAATTTTGGGTTTCACTCTGGCGAGAACCTGTAGCCTGTTTCCTTTTGAAAAACCCTAAATTTTTGAGGTTGTCGGGAAGGTAAATTTCACGGCCAGTTTGGCAGCAGGAAGTGTCTTTGGTCAGGGTGTTTGTATAAACAGTTAGTCATGGTTTTAGCCCACGGTAATGCACACACACATATACATTTGTACATATATAGAGATATGTACATAATCATTGACTGTACATATCCCCATACACACACACAAACTCATGAATACTTGCATGTGTACTACAGGGATTTTCATTCTTCTTATTCAAATGCAGTGAAGCCAATAAGACTATATACAAATGAGACCCGTTATTGCTGCCAAATGGGTTTCTCTTATAATTGATTTATAGTTGCTTCTTGCTCCTGAAAATGAGCTGTGTTGGCTGTTGTTGTGTACTAATGTCACATTTAAATTTGTTTGTGCTAGACTGGTTGCGTGAACCAATTACAGCTACATGTTAGACATGTAGCATTAGATTCTATGACATGTTCATCTATTTTGCTGCTAAATGCTTCCTCTCCGATTAGAATTGCCTGTTGAACCAATTAATGAACTACTTTTCCTCTCACACACCCTCCTACTCAAATTTCTTTAATATGTTGTCATAGAATAATCATATAATGGTAATGTTACCATATTATCTGGATACTGTCCTCCTTTTTGCTTAAATGAGTCTATTTGCTCATTTTGGTGATTAAACTTATTTTACTGTTTTACTAAAATATGTCACTCCAAACCTTATCAATAACAATAAAATGAAAACACACTCCTTTGGACATTCTTCTCTCAACCACCCTCCGGTTATCGAGAGAGTGTGATCACTTTTCCAGTAAGCAAGGATCGGACCATCAGGACCATTTCCATCAGGAGAATGTTTTGGCATTTTAACATGGTTTGACAGTGAATAGACTACAGTGGCACCAGTTTTTTTACTAAGTGTGATGATTGTCGTTTTAAGATGTAGATGAGCCTGCTGGACAAGTTCTACTTTACAGCTGAAGTGCTGTTGCACCTTTGCTGCATCTGCCAAGGCCCTTTCAGACAACAGTAACTGCAGCAACTTGCCACCTCTTTTTGTTTTGATAAGAGTCTGGTGGTGGCTTTGCCCAGTAGCAGCAGAGGACAAGTGGACAAAGATCAGATTTTAAAGAGGAACTGTTTTCAGAAAGGTTTGCCTGAGGGTTAAGCCTGAATAGCATTCAGACCAAAGTAAAGGCCTTTAAATTCTTAATTAATCAATATCAGTGTTCATTTAAATTATTTATGCACATATTTTAGAGCTGCAACTAATACAATTCTTTTCTTTTTTTCTCTGAGTTATTTTTTTTTAATCAATTGTCATAAAATGATGAGTCCAAGTTGAAAATTGCTTATTTTGACTGTGCAACAGTCTAAAAAGTATTACCTAACAATAAATTTCTTTCTTCACTCCTCCCTTTGTTTTCTTTCAGGTATTCTGTCCTTCACAACGGGAACCACATGCAGCAGGAAAAGAAGTCTCTGCACACCGTCACAGAGTCCCACGAGTCCTGCTTGTGACCAACAACGACTCGTCAGTTACATCTTCAAAGACCTCGGCTCTCACACTGTCACCACGGAGTCGATGGAAACACACCTCCACACATCTGGAGCTCAAAGCCGATGCTACAAATCCAGCAGAGCTCCAAAAGCCAGAGACCCACTAGGACTTTAGGGATCCAGGCGAGGAATGTGACAATGTGGCAAGGGAGTTCATTTGGTTTCAGAGGTCAGCTGAAACTCAACCTGTGGTCTTTGAAGGTGGCAGGGACCTAGTAGACTGGAACAAAACCAGTTCTCCGGCTTTTTGATGCCATTTCTGTCATGCCGGTTCTCCTGTCGGCAGGCCCACAGACACTTAGCTGTCCCAGTCGAACTAAATCAGAGCCAGAATGCAACTGTGATCCCGTCAGCAGGCTCGATGGTAGCTCTCGATGAAGTCCAGCTTGTCTTGTGGAGAACTGGCAGCTTCGGTGGAATGTGTAGGAGAATTTCACAGCATGAGATGTGATTAATAACTGGGAGTTGTGGAAGTGAATTATGCTGCCAAAGCTATTTGATATTACATGCAGAGGACCTATTTCTGATTATTGTATGATGCTCTCTGTGGTTATCCGGTACACAATCTGAAAGAGTGACAATAGATTTTAGCAGGTTGTCCCTTGTAAAATGAGCATTTGTTGGCAAAGTGAGTGTTATTCACGAAAAGAGGCAGAGTTGAGAACAATATTTCTTTTGCTAAACATCACATGTTAAACATTACGTGTCTTAGTCTTAGACACAAAGCTGAAGAACCTGTATGTCTCCCAGGTCGAAGCTTTCCAGCTTTGCTAAATCCTCACTAAGCTGAAATGAAAATGTGGTTGCAAGGCTGCATTAAATCCTTGACCTAAACTGTCGAAGTGCATTATTACAGAGGCTGCTAGCTCACACTCCATGTTCATTGAATCCTTGTTTTCCACACAATAAGAAGTTAAGAGGACAGCAACGCATAAAAGCTGCTCACGAATGATTCAACAGGCATTGTGATGATGTGCATGGTTATGGGTGTGTGTGTGTGTGTGTGTGTGTGTGTGTGTGTGTGTGTGTGATTACATTTGCAGGATTTTGCAGTCTGCGTGCTTTTGTATGAGTGTTTCCATAGTGATGTATGTTTTCATACTAGTGTGCTTCCGAGTGTGTATGTGCATGTCCTCTTGTGTGCTGTTAGTATGTATGAAACATCCTTGGAAGCCAAATTAAAGAATGTACCAGAAATGTTTCTATTTGTATGTATATTTTAATGGAAACGGAGATCTAAAGCCAACGTTTTACCAACGTTCAAACCTGTCCTTTTTTATACTTAGTTATACTTAATTTCCTCGCTTTCCTCTCTCTGTGGCCTCCAGTACCTTTGGCCTACAGCATGAATCTTTCATTTATTCAAAACTCACCAAATAAGCTCTAATAAACCCAATTTATGCCACCTGCGCAGCACAAAAACTAGCTTGCAAATAAAATGGAACAGATTGTTTTCTAAGGAGTTGGAGGAGACCAAATCAGATCTAAAAGAGGAGTTAGTAGGCTTACATTCATCAGGTGGAGAGAAGCACAACTTCAATGGGATGATAATGTCGGTCTGTGAATGCTGGATGCACGCTACAGACCCTGCATTAGACAAAACTTTATAAACTTGTGGCTGACTTTATAGATTCAGGACTGTGTGTCTGTCGGCTTACTGTGGGGGGGGTGGGGTGGGGGGGGTCAAAGCAACTTAATGCAACTTCAAAGATGACTTCATCAAAAGCGTTTTAAGTTTGAGTTTGAGAAAGGATTGTAGTAATGTGGTTGTAAATGTATGAAATGGACCCAAGGTTCCTATTTACTCCTTTTGATTTATGGTTTGGTGTTTCTCATAAAAACCCACAAAGGGGTTGCTGACCAATTTTCTATGGATCATATGCAAGATTCTGCAACTTTTTTTGCCGTACAGTGACAGCAATGCATTTCCAAATTTAGTGAGTTTCAGTTAGACCAACAATGTATTATTAATGATCTTAAATATGAAATATGTTTTTCTTTAGGTAAAGAAAAGTTTACATTTTGGAAAGAGACACCTATAAATATAGACCTACAGTGAACATTGTGTCTTCCAGAGTCAAAGCAGACACACCAACAGAAGTGAACCTTCTTGAAAGTGTTGCATAGGAACAAACACAGCCCTCTCAAATCAGTTAATCAGATGAAAACACAGTTGAGCACTGATTCCCAGGCACAAAGAAAAGCCAAAAAGCTCTTGACTGTAATCATTGGGCAGGCCAGGTAATTGCAAATCCCTGCAGAGACAAGCCCATTGAACCAGTTTAGCAAGTCATGGTTCAGAAGAAATATCTAATCTGGGTTGAAACTTCACAAATGACATGATCTCTCATGTTACTCCAGATACATGAATATGAGCCTCACACATTACAGTTCAGCCAGGAGAGCCTGTGGGGACCATAGCTGGTTCAGTCAGACTATCAGATATGAAGTGCACTTTACTGTAGTTCAATCCACTTCAATTCACTTAAATTATTTTACCATCATGCCATTTAAGTCTATATTTTGAATATACATATATATATATATATATATATATATATATATATATATATATATATATATATATATATATTTTAAGGGACCATGCTTAAGATACAACAGAAATGTTTCCAATGACAGTTATATCATATTGTACCAGAATTAACTTAGAGATAATTTTCATTGGCAGGCTTTTTAAGAGATATATCCAAAATGTACTTTTTAAGTATCATTCACCTTTTGTGGGCTTGAACTGCTTATAGGAAGTTTGTAATTTTGTTCTTCCTGACAGCCAATATTGTCAGCTTTGATTATTTCGGCTACAATGGATTGAAATGATGATTCACAGTGGACTCACAGTATCAAAATACCCCCAGAAACTTCTCAAACCATTGTGGGCTTTCCATGTGTATGCTCAGTGTCCTCTTGTGTGTTTGATACTCAAAATTAATATTTGGGATGGCGAATTCCTTTAAAGGTCATGGGGATTCAGTAATTTACTCAAAGGCACTTCAGCATGGTGAATGGTGCGATAGTGGTGGCTTAAAATTAGACCTGTAAAAGACAAATACCTTCACAAGTATCTTGTCTAATGGACAGTTCTGGTAGCCTGAAGTTTGAGCTACAGTATTAGAAAAGGGGGAGTCAAATGTATTCAAATAAACTGTCTTTTGTTTGTTTTTTTTACACCAGTTATTAAAACCACACAAGGAAATAGCTGCTGGTGACCCCATACAGTAGTTAGTCCTAAATCTGTGGTGACTTTCCAAGCATTAAAAACCGATAGTTATCAGATGTCAAAATCTTCCTCCTTATACCCATAATCCCTTCAATTTCAAGAAATTTCCTGTGGTGTTTTCAGATTATGTTCTTTATTTCCGCGCCCTTGGAGGAGAGCTAAAGCTTGTTTTTTAGGGCCCGAGCACGAACCGTGCTAGGACCCTATTGAAACATGCTTGAAAAGCCACCAAATTTTGCACACGTCAGAAGTGGTGAAAAATTTCGTATTTTATGGGTTTTGAGCATGGGCATGGCAAAATGGCTCACTAGAGCCACCTAGAAAATTGGAAAAACTTAGCCCCTCTTCCACGTTCAACCTACATGAATGAAATTTCTGTTGCACATGTATCATGTCCAGATGTACCAAAAAGCCTCTTTTGGATGATTTACACACTCTGTACTTTAACGAACTCCTCCTAGGGATTTAGTCCTATCAAAATGGACTTGTTCAAACTGTACCTCTTCCATAATTTAGGCATGAGCACTTTTTGTGATTTAAGGAAGGATCATTTTAACAGTGTCATCAGTTAGTCTGTTATATTTTTTGAAGATATTAGGGCATATAAAGTAATTCCTTAATTAATTACAGTTCTACAGAGCCGTTTGTGCTAACTGGTTGTAAATTCATCCTTTTTTGTAAGGCATCATATTCATGTTTTCAGCATCAGCATTAGGGTTTTGAAACAAATATCTGTTTGTTTCTTTAAGTATAAAAGCAGACAGATTTTGTGGTTTGAGTGTCAAGGCATTTTTTGTTTTTCCATATTATGCCTATTTTTTCTTTACTTTGCTGTTCATGAGCCACCCACTTCCAAGGCTGCAGTTTCAGGACATCTGTGGAAGCTTAACGTCAGGCAGTGTGCGTGTCCATTTTTCATTGGAGAGGTTTGTGTGTGACTGTGTGTTTGTGTGTGCATGTGTGTGCTGTGTGGGAAGCTCCTCAATGGTCTAAAATTAGGAAACTCAAGCTCGCCTACCTTCATGAAATTTAATGAGCAAAAAAGTGTAGGGAAGACCATATTTGGAGATGTAGCAAACACATCAGGAGATACAAAAAATCAATCTGAGCACGCTCTAGTTGGAAACCATCTGAGATCCAAAGGTCAGAATGAGACCAAGGAGAAGGGAGAAGTAAACCCAGTTTGAAATTCTTTCCAGCTGAAGTCTATACTTTTCTTTTAATTACTTCAAAGAAACAGAGCATCTGTTTACCTGTGAAGGAATTTGGATTAAAGTTTTGTAAAAAAAAAAAATAAGAAAAAAGTGTTGATGGTATTTGAGCCTGATGTTTCCATGTGATCATCAGTGGGATTCAATGCACAAAGTTAGCGTGAACACAGACAGGGTAATCTCAGAAAGCTGGAGGTGAGCTGTGGTCAACCAAGAGTGTGATGAATTCTGTGTTAATTAGCAAGATAAAGACCAACCAAACTGTCTCCTCTAACGCCTGCTTGGCTTTCCAAAATCATCATAGACATCAAAATTAAACGGTGTTGTAGTTTTCACACCAAAAAATGCTTTATCCTGTGAACAATTTAAGGAAATTAAAAATAGCATTATTTTTTTGTCAGTTGTTCAAAATCAAAGAGAATAGTTAATAATTTCGGCGCCTACTGGAACTTAGGTGACAATGTGATATCATGGGATTTGCATATCATGGGATTTGCGTACCATGTCAATGCATTTTGAGCTTTTTGACTGTGATTTAATTCTGTTTAGTCCCTACATAATTTTAATAGAAACAAAACTTAATTTTGTCTTTTTATTTAATTATTTTGTCACACTGGAACTGAACACCAATCTGTAGGGTCAGGGACCAGCTTCCTATTTATCCGACCACCCCACCACATTATTGTCAAACTTTCATGGTTATTTACATCCCACACCTGGTGTTTTTCTCTGTGACAGTTGGCATAAAATGTCACAGCGTTTCTGCACAATATAAGACAATACAGACTAAATGGCGTGAAATGACATGCAAAAATATAAATAATTAGTACAATGCGAAATGACTTAAGAAATTGGCATGTTATTTATACATCTTTTGATGATATCAGGATGTAAGTGAAAAGACAAGAATGCAACGTAGCCTTGGAATTGTTTGTCCTCTTGTAAAGGTGCATGAATGCAACCGGAGTAACACTGACACACTGTTAACAAAGTAACTTAATTTCCAAAAACCCACCTTGACTGAAATCAACCTTTCTCTGAAGGCTTAACTTCATTTTGGGACATGTAGGAAATCACCAAGTAAAAGGCATTTTGAGTAAATGTCTCAACAGTAGTGTTTCCATCACTTTTTTATGCGTATTTTGAAGTATCGCATTAGAAAAGGTTGATGGAAACAGCATAATTTTTAAAAAAATCCTTAATTACGCAAAAACGTTGTTACGCTTGCTTGTGGTGGTTTTTGCCTTTGTCGAAAAACAGTACATGGGCTAAATGGGATGGAAACACTTTTGCTGAATAAGTTCTGACATAGCAAACTTGAACTCACGTCTGATCAGCTGTATCCACTGTCGTCGTCTTACCGGATATTCCTATTACGCACAGTAACATCTTGTCTGCTTGAAACACATTCCTGAAGATCTTTCTCCATTTTTCTCAGATCGATGGTCCTTGGGTCCATGCAACTTTTTTTTAATTTCTGGTTTGGAATGCATACACCTTGTTTATTACAGAAATTTGTAACGTCAACTACTGACATAACTACGCTTGCCGTAGTATGGTTTATTCGCTCCAAACCAGCTGACGGAAATGCAATATTATTAATGCAATATTAACGCAACGTAATAATATTAACACAAAATTATGATTAGTTTCTCCTTTTTCTTTTTTTTTTCTGACGTGATTGGTGAGGTTTGCATTGTTGGATAAATAAGGAGTATCTAAGCTAATGAAGGTATTTTATTTTATTAAGAATCCATTCTTTTCCTCTTTACCTTGAGCAGAATCTGTAGCCTTTTGAAGCCGCTTGCCTCCTACATATCCCATTAAACAGTATTTAGGTTGAACTGGTTCCTGTTGTTGATGGTTCAATATGTCTTTGAACAGAAACAGAAGCTCTAGTAAGAAAGCATTTGTCCGGAATAATCACCACGTTTCTGGTTTCATTCATTTTTGCACATAACCCATATATGACTTTTTTTAACTGCTGAATTATATACTCACGTAACTTCACAGGTAGCCTAATATTTGGTACTGAAGTTCTCAGCCTCAGCCTCTTTGCCTGTTTTATTTGAAAATATCCCTTAGACATTTTTTTTACATGTTACCTGCCTTCTAAAGTGTCAATTGCAGAATCTCTCAGATGCAGCCACTGTCTAAGTCTTAGTTTGTACCACATTTTCTGCAGAAAAGTGAGGAGAAGGAATGTTACTAAAACTCTAGAAATAGTTTAACTTCTGATTGAGAGGCTATTGCTTGACATAACAGGATACAGGACAGGTTTATCATTAAAGAAAGAATTATACCAATGTAAATGTGACACAAAAGGCAAGATTTTGACAATGGCTTTTTTGCATTTGTGCAAATTTCTGAGTTGTGTTCTGTGTCATTTATGCCCTGTATCCCTTCCCTCTCTTTTTTAATTTATTCATTTATATTTGCAGCTTCCAACATGAATGTGTATATAAAGAAAAGAAATTCCACAAACTGTCCAAAGGAGACAAAAAACACTTTTATAAAACTCTTCCGTATTTATTTTGACAGAACAAAATGGGTATTTTCATGTATTAAAAGAACATAAAAGGCTTCTCTCTCAGGGAGCTGAAATGTGTATGACTTTTTTCTGTTGCTATGTGACAGTTCTGATAAAGGCTAATTAAAGATTAAAGAGATGTTGATAATCCTGGTGTTGACATTCTTTTTGACTTCGATAGCAGCGCACGTCGGTTAGCCAGCTGATTAAAATGACATTTAAGTGCTCACTTCACTCAAAGATTCCTGTTTCCTCACCCAGCTAATCTAAGCGCTCTCTTCGTCTGTTTCCCCTTTTGTTAGTGAAACCTTGACGACTTGGACAAGGATTAAGTCAGCAGTTTAGAAAGAAAGACTCATAAGATAAAGCACATCAAGGGCTTCTTCTTAGCAGAGATCCTTGACAGTGATGAATGGAAGGAGCATTACACATCATCTCAGCTTTGTCAAGGTGAAATGTCGCACTCTTTCTATTTACCAGTACCATGCTAAGTGCATTATGACAATGTATGATACTGCTCTGCGGAGTTAATTACTATAGACCTAAGCAGCCATCGATTCATATCTTTATTTTACTCCATTTTCCCATGATAATGGGATAATTATCTTGTGATCTCAAGATAACAAAACAGTAGTTTAACACAGGTTGGCAAGAACTAGCGCATCCTGTTCAAGTGGCAGCACGCCTGTTTGTCGCTCTGAGAGATTGTCTGAGTGAGTGAGTTTATAGACATTGGCATCACTCTTATGAATTAAACACTTAGTTTTAATTCATATTGAACCCCCGTGATGATGATTCTGGGATTTATTGGATTGATTAACCGATCAAGACATTGGATGCTTTTTGGCTACTAGCTACAGGCACGACCAGCTCAACGCAAGCATGCAGTGCATTTAATAAATATTATTTTGAATGCCGTAGCTTGTGCATACCTGGATTTACTTTCCAACTCACATTGTCTGCGTTGTGTGATCCCTTTCCTGGATTGGCGCAGAACAAAACAACTTCGAAATAAACTTCCATCTGTCTTTGTACTGCTGTGAGGACGGCTGGCTTTCACGGTGGAAAAATGGAAATCTTACTCAGGTCGTGATCTTGGTTGGTCCAGGGATGGTACCATCCTTGGAATAGGCATTGGGTTTTCGCCTTCTCTGGGTTGGATGCAACTTTGGAACGCATTGTTTATCCGCGGTAATTATTTTATTCAGCTTCACTTCCTGCATCGCGGCACCGCGTCACTGGAGGACGACGCGGAGGGGGCGGAGCAGTTGGTGGAGTCACTCTACTCGGAAAAGAGGATCCTGAATTTTTAATGGACATTGATTAAAATTCATGAATTTAAATGTAGTTAAAGCCGCGGATGCTTCTTGCTGTGCTGTACTTGATAGCGCTGTGTGCCTCTATTGGAATCTCCCCTTCAACCCCAGCCTTTGCTCTTCACCTCTGGCACATCAGAAGTGCAACGTCTATGCTGTCTTATGGCTCTGCAAAACCACCGGGGGGTCTCGAGGAGCAGCCCTTTTAAACTTGGCAGTCATCCACAACCACCATCATTGTAAACTGCCTAAACAGAGAGTTTTTCTTATATTGCTGCTATTAATTTCTGGGAATGTCCACCCAAATCCAGGCCCAGAGCAAAATATATCATATGACACCCCTGAAATCTTTAAATGCAGAAAGGGCCTGGGTTTTTGTCATTTGAATGTTCGTAGTCTGGTTGGCAAAATAGATATGGTTCGTATCTGGGCACTTTCAACCAATGCCGATGTTTTTGTTTTAAGTGAAACTTGGCTCAACAAATCTGTTTCTGATAAATATGTGACTATAGGTGGGTACAACTTATTCAGAACAAACTGACCTAAAAAGGGTGGGGGTGTTGCAATATATGTGAAAAAGGCATTTCTTGTGAATGTAATTGTCTCAAAGTCAGTAAGTAGACAATTTGAATTGTTGGCCCTTGACTTAGAAGTTTCTAAGAGTCTTCACATCACAGTTGTTGGTTGCTATAGATCCCCCTCAGCCAATAGTAGCACTCTTTCTTCTTTGAGGGAGTTTTTAACAAGTTTAAATTATAATGAAATTGTCTTATTAGGAGATCTTAATTGGAACTGGCTTTTACCAATGTCTGATCATTGTAAATTATTTTGTGATTCTTTTAATCTCTTTCAGATTGTGAATAGCCCCACCAGACCAAACCTAAAACATCCAGAAAAATCATCCCTAATTGATCTTATTCTTACAAATGCCCCTCACAAATACTCCTGTGCCTCTGTTTTTGCAAATGGTTTAAGTGATCATTGTCTTATAGCATCTGTAAGGAACACAAAAATTCCTAAAACAAGGCCGCGCATGATCTTTAAGAGGGCAATGAAGCAGTTCTCAGAGCAAGGCTTTTTACCTGATCTGTATGATTTTGATTGGGGAAGAATTAGCCTCATTGATGATGTGGAAAATCCTTGGACATTTTTTTATGATGGTTTCTTAGGCCTGGTAAACAAGCATGCCCCACTCAAAAGACAGAGTGAAAGGGGGGAAATAATGTTTGGTTTAGCAGTGAATTATCTGACCTTCTTCTTGAGCAAAATCAAGCCTGGGCTCAAGCTAGAAGGTCAAAGCTTGAGTCTAACTGGTTGAAATTTCGCCATTTACGTAATTTATGCACTCTAAAAATCCATAATGCCAAATCTGCCTTTTACCTTTCTGAAACATCCAAAAATTTAAATAACCCTCTCAAGTTCTGGAAAACAATCAAATTATCAACTGAAGAAAAAACATACAGAAGTACCGTTTTGTATTGTTATTGATGACAAAAAAATCATTGACAAAAATGAAATTCTTAATAGTTTTAATAACCATTATGAAACATTACATAAACCAATTTCCAACACTCCCACTGTATGTCCTGTTGATCAGTCACTATCAGCTCAACCATTTCATTTCAAGACTGTAACTGTACCAGAAGTAAGGAAGGCCTTGAAAGATCTAGATCCAAAAAAATCATCAGGTCCAGACAAATTGGAACCATATTTTCTAAAAGTAGCTGCAGATTTGATAGCCAATCCAGTTACATATTTAATTAACCTTTCTGTAGCCACAAATCAAGTTCCAGCCATCTGGAAATCTGCCAATGTTCTCCCCCTTCACAAAGGTGGTGATCCTGCAAATATAAATAACTATAGGCCAATTTCTAAATTGTCAGTGTTAGCTAAATGGAATCAGTCATCAGCTTGCAATTAAAAGACTACCTAATTAATAACAATATTCTGAATGAATTTCAATCTGGTTTCAGGAAACAGACGGCCTCACTTCTGCCTCCCTAAATATTTCAAAAGGGGGTGCCTCAAGGCTCAATCCTTGGGCCTCTTCTTTTTATCATTTATACAAACAACCTCTGATATAATATAAAAAATACAAACTATCATTACTATGCTGATGACACTGTTCTCTATTGTTCTGGGTCCACATTAGGTCATGCAATCACAAATTTACAGCCTGCTTTTAACATCTTGCAACATAATCTGGCCACCTTAAAACCGGTTCTAAACTCTAACAAAACTAAAGTCATGACTATCACTCTGGGAAAAGGAACTAAAAACAATGTCCCAACCATTTGTACACTTTCTGGTACATAAATTGAAGAAGCATCATATTATAAATACTTGGGCATTACCAAGATTGTCCAAGATTTTGTTAAAAAAATGAAATTGAAGTTAGGGGTTTTTTTTAGAATCAAGTCCTGTTCATCTTTTGAAGTAAAAAAAACAACTTGTAAATGCAACATTCTTGTCTGTCTTGGACTACGGTGATATTTTATACATGTATTCAACCTCCCAGTGTCGTCTTCATGCTTTGGATACAGTGTTTCATGAAGCCTTGAGATGTATCACAAACTCAAAATTTCTCACTCATCACTGTTTGTTGTATTCTCGGGTCGGGTGGTTCCCCCTCTCCATTCGGCGTTGGATGCATTGGCATCTTTTTATTTATAAGGCAGTATTAGGACTTCTTCCTCCTTATTTTAATGCTTACATCCTCCCGAGGCCTGCAGGGACATATCACCTGCGCTCACAGGATCTGTTTTTATTGTCTGTCCCTAAAGCTCGCACTGACTTTGGCAAAAAGGCTTTTACTTTTGCAGCACCATCTGCATGGAATCAGCTTCAGAACGAACTACAGTTAAAGGAGTTGGTCTCATTTTATTCTTTTAAAGCCTTTTTAAAGGACCTTGCAGAAAGGCAGTCTGTCTGTCACTGTTTTTAAATTGATTTAGGACGTAGGTGTTTTGTTTATTTTCATTTTTGTTTTTTATGATGTCATTGTTGTCTGAATATGATGAGTGAAAGTGTGTCTATATATTTACCTGTGAGTGTTTCTTTATCTATTTGTAACCGTGCTGCTGCCACTTGCCAGGACACTCTTGTAAAAGGGATTTTTAATCTCAAGGAGTTTTTTATCCTGGTTAAATAAAGGTTTGAATGAATGAAACTATTCTTAATAGTAATTTCAAGGTAGTTTTCATCTCAGTGGTTAGCTTAGTAAGAATGTATGTGACTTGTTGTCCTAAGATTGTGACTTCAATCCTCATAGAAGAACTTTTCTTTCCATGCTGGTGGTTGTTTCTTAGCCATTGTGTTTCCAAATCTTCCAAAGTTGTGTGCTTAAGATATTAAGCTTGATTGAGACTACATCTACATTACTATGTTTTTGTTTCAATCTCTGTTGTTTCTGTGTTTGTTTTCTTTTTTGCAACATTTCAAAAGTCTGCTTAAAATTTGCATGACAATTGGATGGAAACATGGCTTATGTTGCATTCACTGCTGGTAGTCCCAGCTGAAGTTTGTTTTCTTCTGGAGAGGGGGCATATGACCCTGAGGAATCAGAGAAGGATATGCCAAGACTGATAAGACACAATCAGGAGCCAAATGTCCTCTGTTTTGACCTGTCAGCACTAACAAGCTACCCCAGAGTTTTAAAATGAAAATGGTGTCAGCAAAAGTGCTGCATTTTAAATCAAAATTTTTGTAGTGCGCCTCCTGGCGCATGCTCTCACTCAAGCTCTGATTGGTTGTATTGATCAAGGAGTGGTGGGTTCTTCCACATTTTGTCTTTCTTAATATACTTTGGGGATAGTTTTGCATTAATTAAACAGGAGATAGCAGACACTGACTTTAAATGAAGGGAGTGAGATGAAAGACAACACGCAACAGAGTTCCCTGGCTTCCCTAGTCCTCTACGCGAATTTTAATGACATGGTCAATAAACTCTCAGGCCATCTGGATACCAGCTCCTTTTTTATTCTAGAATTGCACACAGGCCCAATCAGAAAGTTTGCTGAGGTGTTCAGTAGTTTCCCATTAGCAATGGGGTAATAATAATAGGGTGTATTATTAAGGTGAATTATGTGGTTTGAAAAATGCCTGTGTTAAAGTAGTGAAGCCCTGCAGCTTTTATAGAACATTTACATTAGTAAGTGGAAAGAAAATAGACTTAGCAAATGCACAAAATATGCTTCAATTCACAGTTATGGCACATAAATTATAGCTGAAGAGTGAGCTGTTTTGGTTAAATGAAAGCAAATCTCATCCTTAGATGGATAGCTGAAAATATGTAGCTCAACGCGTCCATTACACCTTGAAAAACTTTAAATCCTGCTAGTTACAACTTAAAGGTAGACATACTGTACATATACAATATATGTAGAGACAACAAACAACATTTTATTTTTCTCAAAGCCTTAGCAGTACAGTTGTTAAAAATATGACATTAAGATACAAACAGACGCAAAAAATCATGCAAAATTTACGTGAGTTTAAAATATCTAACTTGAACTAAAAATGTGTGCTTATAGTGAGGCTTTGCAGAGTGTTGTGTGGGGAGGGCCGGGCGAAGCAGAGGGACAGAGCCACTGATGAACACCCAGAGTCGCTCCGGAATCTGCTCTGATCTGAAACTGATCGATCTTAACAACATTTTAAAAAACAAGCATTTTAAAAGTTGTTTGCTTGTAATCTTGATAAAGCATGAATTCATATGTTTAGCATCCTTATACAGTTATTTCAACCTCTTTCTAATCCATTTACTGAAATTAAATCACAACAAAGTATGTTTTTTTGAGTTCATCCTGCTGTACCAAACCAGATTATGAGCAAATATTTGTAGATTGTAATCAGTTAGCAACACAAGGCGAAGATTTGCTTCGCAAGCAAACCTACTTGCTGAGCTTTAGGAAAAGATATTGGTTTGTGTTCAACTATGTTACTTTAGTCACGTGGACTAACATAAGTCACATAACTTTAAAAAAGTCAAAAATGAATTCATTTAACAGGGGACTGAAACCTTAGTCTCCTGGGTGAAAGTCCTGTGTTTGTTTGACCCATCCTTCCACCTCCTTATGTGGACTCCCTCAATCTTTATCCTATGTCACCTGAATTAATTTGCTCCTGTCATACTTACCTTGGCTACTAGAGGTTGCAGCCTAACAATAAACATTTTAAAAGATCATTGGCAGACTTTCTGGGGAAGACCTGGTCTGATTCGAAGAGACGGCATCCATCCCACTTGGGAAGGAGCAGCTCTCATTTCTAGAAATCTGGCCAACTTTATTAGCGGACCAAATCCATGACAACCCAGAGTTGAGACCAGGAGGCAGAGTCGCAGTCTAACACACTTCTCTGCCCTTCTAATTCAGCAGTTACCCACCCAAAACCCTACGCAGAGTCGCAGTTTAACACACTTCTCTGCTCCTCCGTCCCAGGAGTTACTTAGTGAAAACCCTATAGTGACGGTGTCTGTCCCCCGACCATTGAAATTATTTAAATCAAAGGTAAACAGAAGAGGAGCTGTGCATAAAAACCTAAAGAGCAATAGTGCAAACGAATAGGAGAGTAAAATGTGGACTCTTGAACATCAGATCTCTCTCTTCTAAAGGTGTACTAGTAAATGAACTAATATCAGATTATGAAATTGATTTATTCTGTCTTACTGAAACCTGGCTGGGTGATGGAGAATATGTGAGCCTAAATGAATCCACCCCTCCCAGTCATATGAATACTCACATTCCTCGAAGCACAGGCCGAGGAGGTGGAGTTGCAGCTATCTTTGACTCTAGCCTAGTAATCAGCTCTAAACCTAAACTAAATTATAACTCATTTGAAAGCCTTGTTCTGGGTCTTTCACACCCAATGCCAAAGCAGCGTACTACTCGTCATTAATAGAGGAAAATAGGAACAACCCCAGGTTTCTTTTCAGCACTGTAGCCAGGCTGACAGAAAGTCACAGCTCTATTGAGCAAAGTATTCCCATAGCTCTCAGTAGTTACGACTTCATGAGCTACTTTAATGATAAAATTCTAGCTATTAGAAACAAAATCCACTAAGACCAACCTGGATCCAGATGTTTTAGCCAACTACAGACCTATATCTAACCTTCCATTTCTCTCTAAGGTCCTGGAGAAAGCAGGAAGTTTTTCCTTGCCTGTGTCGCCTAGTGCTGCTCTTGGTGGGAATTGTTGGGCTTCTGTAAATAACTTCAGAGTACGGTCTAGACCTGCTCTTTATGAAAAGCGCTTTGAGATAACTGTTGTTGTGATTTGGTGCTATATAAATAAAACTGAATTGAAAATTGAATTGAATTAATAAGCTGCTTGAACAATCAACCTATACTGACATTTTTCCGGTAAGGAAAGGCTGGGACTTTCCTCATAGAGGTTGGCAGTGAAGTGGCAAGCCTTTCTTTAAACTAGATTTCTAGACAACACTTTGATAATAGATCCAAGAGATTCTGGCACCAATAAAAAAGAAAAGCAACATAATCTTCTGAGTGTTTAAGCATGCAAATGGTCATTGTCCCAGTTCTGCATTCAGTTTAGTTTACGTCTGTGGTATGTAAATCAACTTTAGATACTGTAGTCCTCATTTGCATTTACACATATTCCAAACTATGGGGCTAATCTGTTCTCCTCCTTGTGTAACTCATCAAGATCCTATGGGCTAATGTGTCCACCAAAGGGTTAGTATGCTTTTTCTTAAGAAGCGAGAAAAAGAAAAGGAAATGTAGTCTGGCTTTAGATATTTGGGTAAAATAAATGAATGAGCCTGTTTGTTGCTTTTTATTGGTGAAACCTAGTCATGATTTTTTGTGTTAAGTGAGATAGTTGAGTAATCCTTCACGGACTCCACTGATAAATTGGTATACGACAAATGTCCCTGATATTGTGTAGGTGAAAGAGAATAATGGCCTTCACAGTGAAGAAAATAAAATAACTCAAGTGCATTTTTTTTTTTACAAAAAACAGCTTCCAAACTCATCGCCATGCCTCAACTCTCGTCTTTCAGCGTGCGACCATTAATCTTAAGGAACACTCTGATGAGATTTGCAGGTTTAAAGGAAAAGACCTCACCAAGAATTCTTCACAAGACCCGGTCTGAGCCTCTGTGAGACCTAATTTTCAGTGATGCCGTCCCTACGCTGCTGGAGTACTCAGAAGTAAAAGCACTTGTTACTCAAATTATTACATACTGTAATATTGTTAATTACTATATTACAGAATAATATTGATGCATTAATGTGTAAGCATCACTTTAATGTTGTAGCTGGTAAATACTTAAAATACTCAAGTAAAGTACAAGTAGCTCAACATTACTTAATTACAGTACTTGATTATGATGTCCAAGCTAGTGTAAGAAACTGAAGCTAGAAATAATAAAATCAATTATAAATGCACTTATATTTAGAATTTTATAAGGATCATTGATAGAAAGCAGGAATCCATGTAAATATCTGGTATTTTGCATTATTTAATATTGTGATATTAGCAGGATCTCTGTTTTTACAGTACAGTTTTTAGTATGAGCAGTAACTCACATTTAAGTGAATGGCAGTTAGAAGAACTAAGTTATTTCTTTGTCTGTTAATTAATCAGATCACTTTCCTAGCCTTCAGAAGCACACCAGTGTGTTTTACTAAATTGTGTTTACTCCATTTTACCCTGTTCAAGTTTTTATTTTGTAAGCTGTAAATATCAGTAAAATATTTCAACAAGATTTAAGACAGCTGGGTTATTTTGACACATGTTTGGATGCAATAGCTTTTGTGCGCAAAGAAAATGGCAAAACCACACAATATTAAAGATTTGTGCTGCCTTCTGGTTTTTGGACACACTGGCAAGCTTACCCAAAATCCCTCAGTTGTCACTGATGTAAGTCATGTCAAAACTACAAATAAACAGTGTCATTTCCTATGGGCTACAGCACACATACAACCAACAGCTCAGTGAAATTAATTTGGTTTCACTACCTCCTGTTTTACTGTTTTTTTTTGTGACAGTCTGTGATGTTGAGCTGTAATCTGCAGGCCAGCAGGAACCCAGCAGTAGAGCAAGAAACTATAAACGCTATTGGTTACTGTGTTCAAAATGAGTCACAAACAAGTTAGAGAGCTCAGTGCAGGAGCAATGCTGGGACCCAAACATACACGCATACCAGAGCACGATGTGGATTGGTACTCATCATATGCACTACAAGCACTTCTACATTTTACTCCTTAGTTTACCATGACTTTTTCTTGTGCACTGGCACTTCTCACAAGCTGCCAGTACTCTTTTTTGCTCTCTCCATATCAGGTTCTCTTGGCAATTCATAATGGCCCTTAATAAACTGCATTACCCAGGGAGCACTATGTGATGTTCACCTGTTCCTTTTCTGGCCTTCTTGCTTTTCTCTGTAAGTGACTAGTCTAAGTAAAATTACATTAATCTTACAATAATAATGTCCTCCAAAACTGTACAAAGAGAACACAAACAGAGTCAGACGATAACACAACAGAGCTCTGAAAGTGAGAACTCCTCTCTCCTCTTCTCTCTCTCCCACTAAGTGCAACCTCATCCCATTAATGCATGTTACTAACTCGACTTCTTCCCTTTCCCGTGGTCGTGTGCTTCCTCCTCCTGTCGCTTCCTGTGGGTGTTGCTGGCTCTGGAGCTGTGGAGTCTGGATCTGTGGTTGAGAGCCTCCTGCTGCCCCCGTGTTCCGGCTTAATGCCCTCTGCTACAGTTGCAACTGCTGTTACTAGTGCTATTGCTATTATTACTGTTATTATCATCATTAACATTACTATAAATATCTGTACCATTTTTCATTCAGTCTATAGCAACATTACCTTTACTGTCTGTACCTCTGTGTGTATACTGTGTAGGCTGCCTCCCTCTGCTCTCTCTCTGTCTCTCTGTCTGTTCCTCACTTGCCCCCCCTCGCCCCAACCAGTCGAGCCAGATCAATCAATCATCAATCATTTATTATTTGTCCCAAATGGGAAATTTGTACTGCAGCAGGCATATTAATAAACACACAACACAAAATAAAAGAAATATGACAGACATGACATGAACATACAATATAACACAAGAGCACACACCCACACAACAATGAACATATACACCAGATTCCTTACACCAATGCAACGTTGGTCGTCCTAGCTAAAAAACAAAAACGTCAACAACTATAAAATTTGTATAAAATATATGTACGCCTATCACCCCATTAACATTCGTACACTACAACAATTATCCCACATATAACCCGGCAGATGAGATACCACAGATAGGATATAGTACATCTCGATTCCAAAACACATTCAAAAACCGATACATAGTTGCCCCGATCTCTAGTTGGCATGGTCATCGTCTACCATCCCCTCGACATCACTAAGGTAGCTACCTCCTTCTGCTGTTTGCATTTAAGGCTTGAATGGAGACAGGGATGAAGGAGTTCTTAAACCTGTTTTTTCTGGCGATAGGGGCTGTTAAGCACAGGCCAAATGGTGATAGAATATACTCAGAGAGGATTGGCACTATCTGAGCAAATAGCCTTTTATAAGCACACATTTAAAGAATATATGATTCATACTGCTAAATTGAACTCCCACTATCTTACTGGCAACTTTAGTGATCCTAGCCAGGGCATTTTTATCTTTGATACCAAGGTTACCATACCAGCAGATGATGGAAAAAGAAATGACAGATTCAATGAAAGCACTGTAGAATATTGACATTAGAGTCTTGTCAATCTGAAATTTAGCGAGTTTCCTTAAACAGAAAAGCCGTTGCTGGGCCTTTTTGCATAGCCATTCAGTGTTAAGGTCAAATTTCAGATGATTATCAATCATAGTGCCCAAATATTTATAATTAGTGACCATGTCCACTTCCTGTCCTTTGACAACACTATTCTGGGTGGCTGGATGGGAACGTCTGCAATCTATACACATATCTTTTGTTTTGGAAACATTAAGTTGTAAGAAATTATGATCACACCAGGAGACAAAATCGTTGGCAACCGAACCATGACCAGTTTTATCATCACTGAGAAGGCTAACAATTACAGAGTCGTCAGCAAACTTAATAATGTGCCTGTTGTCGATGGCCGCCCACCCTGAGCCATGGTTCTGCTTGAGGTTTCTGGCTCTTAAGTTTTTCTTTGCCTGTGTGCTGATCTTGGTGGGAATTGTTAAGTTTCTGTAAATATCATCACAGAGTACGGCCTAGACCTGCTCTTTATGAAAAGTGCTCTGAGAAAACTGTTGTTGTGATTTGGCGCTATATAAATAAAATTGAATTGTATTGAATTGATTATTTCTCTATCATCACAGATCCATGTGTAAATTCAGGAGCGTCAGACTTCATTCAGCAAGAGAAGAACGATCACTGACCGCCAGCAGCGTGCCGGTCGCTGCACAATCTCCTGGCCCTGTCCGCTCTACTCCATCTCTGGTACTATGGATGGTGTCGCTATTACGGCCGACGCGCTGTGAACAGTTTGTGATCGTTCCCCTGGCTGGATGAATATTACTCACTAGTGCAGCTGGGGGCTCTCTGCAGTGCCACGCAACTTTTCAAAAATTTTCCTTCTCACAGAGAAAAGAAAGGTCAGGTTGCAAACAGCTGTTGTGTGAAGCTTTGTAGCAAAATGGCTACATATGATAATAATAATTTTATTTGTGTAATTATAATCATAAGAATAATAAAACATGTGTGATACTTTCACAGTCAGCCCAGGCCTACATGCTTGCAGCTACTAATGATTCAGCAGTAAGAATCACACAAAAGGTTTCCTTGAGGAACTCGGGGTGCTGCACTTAGTGGCAGCCTTCTCGCTCTGATGTCTCTCCATGTGTGTATTTCAGTCCTGTGTGTGTACACTATTGACTAATTAACAACAGAGTGGCTATGCTCAGACAACTAAGTTTGGTAAAGGAAGAAGTATTTCAGTGATGAAGCAGGACCAGGTTTAAGGAGTCAAAGTACACGTTTAGCAAGGTATAGCAAGAAGCTAAACGACTATACTCTGCCAATTACGCTGCCTCAGTCTGGAGGGGATTCAGACAGATCACCAACATCAAGCCAAAGCCTCCCACTCCTTTAAAGACTCTCACCTGGCCAAAAACTCAATGACATCTACTGTTGCTTTGAAAGACAATGGGACAGTCTTGACACCATCCCTTGTGATTCCACCAATCAGACTATCCACCTGCTCCACCTCCCCCATTTCCTCTGCCATCCCATCCCCTACCTCAACAGAACACATGACTTAACAATAGACCCATAGCAAACCTCTGTGGTGAAGTCTTTTGAGCGCCTTGTGTTGCCCAACCACAAATACATCACAGAACCACTCCTGGACACCCTGCAGTTTGCCTGACTCCACCTGCAGGTGGATCACAGACTTCCTGTCTGACAGGAGGCAGCATGTGAAGCTGAGAAAACTGACTCCTTGACCATCAGCACAGCTTCACTAAGAAAGCCTAGCAGATGATGTACTTACTGCGGCAGCTGAAGAAGTTCAACCTGCTAAGGACAATTCAATTCAGTTCAATTCAATTCAATTCAATTTACTTATATAGCCAAATCACAACAACAGTTATCTCACAGCACTTTTCATAAAGAGCAGGTCTAGACCGTACTAGAAGTTATTTACAGAAGCCCAACAATTCCCACCAAGAGCAGCACTAGGCGACACAGGCAAGGAAAAACTTCCTTTAAGAGCCAGAAACCTCAAGCAGAACCATGGCTCAGGGTGGGCGGCCATCTACCTCGACTGGTTGGGGGTGAGGGGGAGAGAGAGAGAGAGCAGAGGGAGACAGCCTACACAGTATACACACAGAGGTACAGACAGTAAAGGTGATGTTGCTATAGACTGAACGAAAAATGGTACAGATATTTATAGTAATGTTAATGATAGTAACAACAGTAATAATAGCAATAGGACTAGTAACAGCAGCTGCAACTGTAGCAGAGGGCGTCGAGCAGGAACACGGGGGCAGCAGGAGACTCCCAACCACAGATCTAGACTCCACAGCTCCAGAGCCAGCAACACCTGCAGGAAGCGACAGGAGGAGGAAGCGCGCGACCACGGGAAAGGGAAGAAGTCGAGTTAGTAACATGCATTAATGGGATGAGGTTGCACTCAGAGGGAGAGAGAGAAGAGGAGAGAGGAGCTCAGTGCATCATGGGAAATCCCCTGGCAGTCTAGGCCTATAGCAGCATAATTAAGGGATGGTTCAGGACTCACCTGAGCCAGCCCCAACTATAAACTTTATCAAAAAGGAAAGTCTTAAGCCTATACAATGTTGGTGCACTTATACACTGCCATAACTGAGTCCATCCTCACCTCCTCCATTGCCATCTGGTACACGGCTGCCACTGCCAAGGACAAGTGCAGACTGCAGAATAGCATTTGCTCCACAGAGAAGCTGATTGGCTGCAATCAACCATCTCTGTAGGACCTGTATGCCTGAAAGACTCTAAGGCGAGCAGTGAAGTTTGTTGCAGACCCCTCCTACGCCGGATACAAACAGTTTCATACACTCCCCTCTGCGGTCCATCAGTACCAAAACCTCACACCCCAACAACATATTCTTAGCATGTGCCGCTTCCTTCATCAACAAATCCCCCCACTGTCACTGACTCTCATGCCCCCCTACCACTTAAAGCACTGATGCAGACCAGCATGTTCAAACATATAAACATACACATTCACATAGGGATTCATTACAAGCATATTTATACATGCACTCATAAATATTCATTCAACTACAAGCACATACACACAGAATAGCATGAATATTAAAGCACACTAAAATAATTATAAATAAATACATATATAGATATTGTTCATCATTTGACTGGTAGTAACTCAACTTTGCTGTCGTTCTACAGACTGGGTATTAGTGTTATGACTTCGAGTTTGCTTTATCAGCAGGTTTTAGATTTAGCTGAGTCGGACTCTATTCATCTTCACAGACCATAATTTCTGCAGAGCGTCGATAGAGGCTGTCAAACCTGCAGGATAAATATCCACAGAGAAACACACATCATCCAGGGCAGCACGCATAAAGAGGTATGATGCTGTGTTCCTAGACATGTGCCGACAAATATATATTTTACTTCTAACTTTTGGTATCAGTTGTCACTGGCTTATTATTTTCAGTGCACAGCTCAGCTGCTGATTGGCACAGTACTGACTGGAAGATAATGCCAAACATTTAAACCTGTTTGCCTTGTATTACATTTATTTAGCTGATGCTTTTATCCAAAGTGACTTACAATTGCTATACATATCAGAGTTCACATGACTCTGGAGCATCTAGGGGTTAGGTCCAGTGGTGTAGTCTACGTGATACCCAGGTATACGCCGTATACCCACTAGGAACGGTCAAAGATTTCAGTATACCCACTTAAAATAGCGAAATGATACGTAACGATATCATTTTGTCATGACATTTTGTGACAGGACTTTTAAACGTTCATTCATAAATTCACCCCGTCTGTGTTCCGAAGCTCTGAACTGACGTTTGCGGCTTCCGTGGCCAGTGACCGGGATCTGACGTCAGCTACCAAACAACCGCTGCATGGAGGTCATTCTGCGCACGTTTTAAATTAAATAATGTGAAACACTGAAGGAAATGTGAAACTCGAGCAAACTCAAACTACACTCTTTCAGTGTTTTCGTAAGCCTGCAGCTAAAGCTGCTGCCGCTCCAGGTGACACCGCAGCTGCAGCAGATGACACGAACGTTACAGAAACACAGAAAACGAGCCAGATGAGGCTAATGTTATTGCAACGTTATTAACGCTCTCATTAATGGAACTGTAACAGCATTATTGGTGTATTGAATTGAATCTAGAACTAGTTAACTAACGTTAATGTGGTGGATCAGTGAATGCGGGATTCTCTGTGTGTGTGTGTGTGTGTGTGTGTGTGTGTGTACAGTAGTAGAAGTAGCATTTAAGCTGATACAGTATATGACGAGGATGTGGCCCCTTTTGGTGTCCTCAGTGCTAATACTCTGTAATGAATGAGTTTTGGTGATAGAACTGCACATAGGCCTGTGTTCATTGTTATTACTACTACCGATTTGCTTCAGCTTTCCATTATTGTTAATAATAGCTGCATCTTGCACTGTGAAATGTGCATAACCAGCATAAAACCAGATTCATATAACATCTAAGGCTAAATGTAGTTCTTAATTGGCTGAGTTAGATGGTGATTAACACTAAACATAAGACATTTTCACCGAAACATTGGTGCAGAAAAAGTCTCCAGAATGCAGGAAATTAAATGTTTAATGCTCAAAATCTTCTGGGGGAGGACCCCCAGACCCCCATTGTGTATTTATAAATGAATATTCCTTTAAATACTATTAAAATATCTTCTAGTCCCTAAAATGTCCCCACCACTTTTCAACACAAAATGACACCTTTCCCACCTGTAACTGTCATTGGCTGTTAAAGTCTTTGCGTTGTTGACAACACATAGCCTAAGCAGTCCTTCAGAATGCTCTCTATTACATGTACATGCATATTGTAAGTATTAGTGAGTGTAGTGGTGCTCATGGGACGTCGCTCTGGGACCATAGACTGTGGGACGGGTGATTATGAGGCTGGGATCAAAAAATCACAGTATACTGACTAAAAAAAATCTAGACTACACCACTGGTTAGGTGTCTTGCTCAGGGACATGTTTGTTGGAGTTGGAATTGAAATCTGTGGCCTGTACTACAAAGCGGGGTAACGGCTTATTCAGGTAACTTCAGGAGTAACTTCTTGACGTCGGGTGTAACTTCCTGGTTAACCCATACTAAGAAAGGTGGATAGGTTTTACCCGAGGTCTGTTGCCATGGCAATTTACGCCACATCTCTACACACCACATCCGTACTCAGTGTTAATGATGAGAAGTATTAATACACACCGCTTAATAAAACATGTTTAGATTTCTTCCTGATTTGTTCCACTGCCGCTGCAAAGAAGTTCTGAACACAACAGCATCACGTTCAGACAGCGAGCCCTGCAGCTGAGCTGTGATTTTAGAGAGGAATTAATTAATGGAATAGTTTCTTAGATGTAGCCCGTGTTTTTGAATATTTAGATAGATTATTTTACGTGTGTAGCCAGGGTGAGGTGTAGGCTAATAACTGAGAAAAAAAAATCCTATATTAAAGTAGGAAATTTACAGGAACAAAAATTGGAAATTTCCTGAAATTAATGTAATAATAAATCAAAAATCACTCTGTTTTCTTCTGAATATGCCTCAATCCAAGGCAAAGTCTCTAAGGTGCATGATAGTGATTGTATATTCGAATATTCAAGTTTTTTACTTGTAGATTAATCTTGGAAATGAAATTCTGTCTCAGATTATTCCCCCTTTCCGCTGGCTCCTTTTTTTCTATTACAATGAACCTTATGTGCAGTTATACCTTTACATCTTAATCATATTACACGTAAAAAGAAGAGCCCATAAAATACATAGGCTAATAGAGATTTGATCTACAATACGAAGACTGTGAAAATAACTAGGCTACAAATTTACTCAATGTGATGACAACAAGCCTCCCTGGCTTTGTCGTCCGCCATGACATTAGATTTAGCCGGTAACATGTCTTTACATTCATAATTTCCATGACACTACCAATGTGCGTTCCTCTGGAGTGTGGACAAAATGTGGAGCATGTGCCGTTGCAAAAAACTCCTGCATGGCCGAACACACCCCTTTTATGGGAACACGCACCAAGTCCAATTAAGTTAACACAGACTCAACTAACCAACATCGTATCCACCTTTTACCGTTTAACTCCAGTACAGGAAGTCAGACTTTGTCAACCATGACTTTGTCTGATAACCCTGAGTTAACTCTGAGTAGGTTGAACTCCCTTCATAGTACAGGCCACTGGTCTCCCCCCACCAAAAGGCATGTTTCTTATCCACTGACCCATTGCCACCCACATCTCTGCTGTGTTATATGTGATTAAGTCAGTCATTTAACTATTTAAACAAGCTGTTTGAAATGTTGTGAGGATAACAGTTTAAGAATGTATGCTTTTTGCCATGGAATTTCAGGATAATGATCACACCTTGGGCTTGATTGGCTTTGCTTATAAAGCTGTTAGCTGAACCTACTGATCAGGGTTTGCTGCATTTGACCTGAAAAGTCTCATCTCAGTAAGACTCCCCACTGCACTGTCAGTGTCTGCCATATCTCTGTTTTGGCGCACAATCATCACTGAGAAGTAGCGACACGGATTATGTAAGGATAATGTGCAGTTTTTTGTGAAAATTCAGATGGCCTAGTAGTGTACTTTAATGCACTATACTACTAATTAAAGTAAGTTTGACAATGAATCAAAAACAGCAAAATGTTCACTACTGTATATTGTGTAAAGTGACATGGTTTAATATTTCCGTGTTAGATTTTCAGCTTAATAAAATCATTTGGAAATCAATGTTAACTCAACAGTTAAACACTGGAAAATGGTTGGCAATTATTTTAAGATTATATATTAGTTTGTTTAACTAATTGTTTTGATACTGTTTGTTTTTATTGATCAAATAGCTTTGTTAACTGAATCTTCTGAATGCAATTTGTTGTTTTGTCCTTTGGCAGGGGATATTTCTGTATTCCAAAACAATAAAGCACCTCCAAATTAAAAAGGGAAGAGACAGTGACAACCAACAAAAGCAAGATTAACAGAAATAAAATAGAGACAGAACGGCAGGGATAGTGAAGTTAGCAAAGCAGCCAACGCACTCATTGAGTCAATTCAATTAAGAAGAGAAAATCCTTCCTGATGACAGTTTAATGTGGTTACAGATTGAGGACAGTTCTCTGACTGTTCCTTGTCTGTGGCAGTGAAAGAAACGTCATGGGAACAGACACCCAGCTTTAAGTTAAGCCACAGCATGTCTCTTTCACCCTCATTGAAATATCCTACTTGTGGGATGAGGGAAAACTTGAATTTGTCATTACATCATTATATTTGCAATAATTCTTGTACAAAATCTGCAAAAACATGTCCACTTTGTAGACTTTTGCCATAAAGCATTCAGCAGATTTCCCTCTAAAGCCAACCTGCTGGCAAATGCAGCAGAAGCCAGTTTGCAGCAGCTTCAAACTTTTAAATAATTAAAATGATTAACTTACACTGTAAAGATTTAGAAATGTTCTTCTTAGAGGCTACATCATTTGTGACACCTTCCTATGTGCACAAGTCTACAAACATAAAAGTTTTATGTATGAATGTACGACTATGAAAGCTGTAGACCTGGGGATGTGTTTTTGTGTGCAGGTTTTTTGAGACCTGATCCAAATTCTTGACCCTAGATCAATTTGTTCACTTGTTTGGGAACAGGAGTCTTTGATTCAGCAACTCACATTATTAACACATAAATAAACTTCCTGTGTGTGTTGGTTATCACATCTTTACTGCAGGAGAATCACACTGCTGCTCGCTGGAAGTGAAAACTCTTGTTGTTTTGTAACTGTATTCTATGTGCTCTATCTTATCAGTTATCAGTCTCTCTTGATTTGATGTAATGCTGCCATGAAAACTAATGCGGAACATATTACAATATGTTCATAATAATCATTAAAACCTAGCTTTGTAAGCAAGGCACAGTTAAAACACTATTTTTTCCCCTCCAACTTCTAATTGATCCCCCAGGTCATGTTCATCTCAAACTGATGTCTTCCAGTCTCTATTGTGTATTGACCTTTACCACTTGGGGTGAAGGTCCAGTGCCACAGTTAAGACTATTTCCTTCTTATGGAAAAGAGATGGAGGAGAGAAAACTTTTTAAACAGTCTATTACAGAGAAAACAGGGGAAAGACAAACAGTTAAAACAAACCTGTCTAGAACAAAAAAATCAATCTGTGTTCACTTGGGTGACATTGGTATATCAGAAATTTCACTTTGTTCATGTGTGTGTTCACACTGAAAGCGAATCCAGCATTTTCTGTGTAATGACAATCCGCTGGCCCATGGAGAGCTGCTAAAGAACGGGGAAGTATACGGGGAGAAGCGCTGCAGCTTTTGAACCCCCCTAGTCCGTCTGGATTCAGACTACAGTGTGAACTTTCCACGGGCTGACAGTGACCCACATGCACAAAAGCATAATGCAAAGTCACATGCAGCATGCTGTTGGACAAAAGTAAACATGGAGGCCAAGATCAGATTCCACTTGACTTGGGCTGTCCACTCTGTAATAAAAATATAACTGATCTGAGTCACTTTGCCCTGCAGTCTGAACACAGCTTAGTCTGCAAACAGAGAGGATTACAGCAAAAAAAAGAAAGTGAGAGGACAAATACTGATAAACACTGGTGTAGACTTTCCTCAGTGGAGAGTGCTGGGAGAACAGAAGGCACTAAGGCATGTTACTGCACTTGGACATATTTGGTATTTGCAAAATATTTTGAGTAGGCTATCTGTCTGTCTGTGGACATTTCTCTATATTTTTGTAACCTCTCCTGAAGAAGAGCCTGGGCAGCTCACATGTGGGCATACCTCATAGGTACACATCTTTGTGTAGTTACTCTCACTGCCAGAAGGAGCAGACACCATTTCTGCACTGCAGGTTCACTGTGTAGTTAACTGTGTTTTGTCAAATGATGGACTGGGGGATGCAGAAAATTGACTGCTATACTGTTGTATGGACACTTTTCTCAACGTAAAGACTTAATAGCATTGGTGCAAGCATGTGTCACTTATTGCCTACTACTGCTAAATCCTGACTGGGACAAAACTACTAAGTATAGTATCTTTTAGGCAGTGGTGGCTTAAAGTTTGAAAAGTGAGCTTGATTGAAAGGTTGCCAATTTGATACCTGGACTATCAGGATAAATCTGGGAGGGGAAAGTGAAATTGCAACACTTGGCTAATGTATTTTGTGTTGGCCATTAAAAAACTATTGTGTCAAAACAGAATGTACATTCTGTAGTTTTAAGAGTTTGCCTGATTGACACGTCAGATGTTCTCCCCACACCCAACAAATCCTACATGTGTATATTAAGTCCATTTTTAAGTGAGAATGTCTTTAAAGAAAGAATAAATGAATGACAAAACAGAAAGAAATGAACCTGTAATTTAGAGTAATAAAGTCCAAGATGTTAAAGTTTTAGTGTAAATTGTGAGGTTAAGCACTGTATCCTCAATCTTACATAGAAGAGGGAGGCAGTGAGGCAACACACAACGAGACACAGATTAGGGCAGACAGAGACAGAGACAGATTGGTGTACAAGCATAAACTGGAGCAAATTTGTTTTGGAATTGATTACCATCTCTGTCAGGGCTTATTCACAACAGGTTTGTAGAGAATTAAATCAATAACACAAGTGAAGACTTGGTATTCGATTGCCAATCTATAAAATTGGAATCATACACAGGCAGACAGACAATGGAGCAGGAGTCCAACCAATTGGGATTCATTGAACTGCAGAAGATTTGTCTGATTAAATTGTGGCTGCATGAACAGAATAAAAAAGCTAATTTATAATGTTGAATTATGAGTGCTAAGATGGACAAAAGGTATATGTTAGATTGAATAGTAGAGTTATACTCTATAGTCCACTTGATTTCCCTCTTCCTTTTTAGCTGGATGGTAGTTGGTGGTGGTGGGACATTTTCTTGTTGAACTGCTGTTTGAACTGAGCCTAATTCAATATTCAATACTGGGTTTGTCTTTATTAAAACCATCACTTATATTTGTGTTTTTTCCCCAAACGGGAGTATTTCATTTTTTAAGAACATAATCACATACTATATTTCTTGGGTTCATTTTCAAATTGTATTTAACTCATTTAAAATTCATTATATGCTCAAACTGATTATAAGTTCTTCATAATGTTTTGTTTTGCTCCTCTCAGCTCTTTACAGATTGTTATGCTGGTAAGTAAATCACAGGTTATATATGAACAGTTGACCAACTTTACCATTTGTGACAGCTAACCTACCTATATTGATCATTCACGCAGAAATCAACGTATGCACATTAACTTTCCCGTCTTTTCAGACCCTGTTTTTCCCTACCTGTCTAGCAATTGTCCGTGGAGAGCTTTCCCTCCTCACAGCTCTTGACAGTTTCCTATTGGCTTCATATAGCCCCAATTTTCCCTCTTCCCCAACATCCATAATTTTTATTTCTATGTTAGTCTTGATCTTAAGAACAATACATCTGGTAAGACCACTTAACCTTCATGAAGTGAGTGGTCATGATACCAGCGAGCTCCTGATGTGGTCTTTATGGTGTTTAATTTGTACAAATCTGCTGGTCAAGGTTCACCACGCTTGAACTGTTCCAGAGGAGAAAGAGATAAAGATAGATAGGTGCGGATAATCTTTTCCTGTTCTCTGCATGCATTTGAATTTGAATGAAATATGGAAGTATAAAGTGGTCAAAGAGGCAACCCGGTACCTAAAAATCCATTTACACACAGTTTCATCTCTCTCAGTAAAACATCTCATTGAAATGGCTCCCACAGTTTCACATGTGAGCTAAAACCAAAAGCAATCTTTGATTCACTTTCTCTCTGTCAGTCAGACTCACATGGACCATTATTCCTTCATCCACATGAATTCTTTTCACTTCTAACCCAACATGTTAAATGGATTTTCACTGACAATATGCATTTGCAGCCCCCTCTGTAATCGCTCTGCTTTGAGGATGCAGGGTAAAATTAATATTGGATTTTAAAGAGGAAAAAAAGACAATCACACCATTGATCCTTGACCTGCATGTCAGACATTTAAGGTCTGGTGGCTGCGATTGGTAGATGAAAACAAAGGCACAAAGCACTTTGTGATGTGCTGACTTATAGAAGAAATATTAAAGAAACAGAGGAATAAAGTAAGAATGAACTCTGATGTCTGATGGTGACATTTCAGGGAGATGAATAATGTAATTACAAAGCTACATGTCGAGTTTAAGGGCTACAGGTCTGAAAACACAAACTGTTTATCTCCAACTAATTCCTTTACCTATGCCAAAATAACAGCATAATAAGCCTACTAAATCACAGTCAATCAGAAATCAGTTTTGTCTGTGCAATGAATTGCTAAAGAAACTATTGTTACAATTAAATTTTAAATGTATTTACCTTCCAAAATGTGGGTATTTCCTTCTTCCTTATTGGGTGTCCTTCCTCTCATTGCTGGGAAACTTAAGTGAGTTTATTTTCTTCTGTACCTCCCTGAAAATATAAATCAATTTCACTCTCTGTTTCCTTTCAGATTGACTTCAGCGTGGGGTTGCCTCTCGAGTTTTCCAGTTTCACTTTTCATTTTCCACTGGGTATAGATTCATGTCATGTCCATTTTTCTTTCTCTCAAAAAGACAACACTAATCTTGTAAAACTGGATTGCACTTCACAAGCAAAAACCCAGTGCACACTGAAAAAATATTTTTTTATTTTGAAAATGTTTTTTGACACTGTGATAATGTTTGGACTTAAAATAGAATACTTTATATACTCTTTCAACCTGGAGAATAAATGTTCTCCTTATCTTGAGACCAATACCTGTATATCTGGTTACCTTTAAATCATTAATTATCTTTCATTTAAGTTTTGTAGCCTTACATTTAGTTGATTTGTTATGAAATGAATGAATAAAATGAATGTTATTTTCTCTATAGCACCCTCACTCATAATTTGGTTCCCTATTGCTATCTCCCTCCTACATCCATCCATCTTCATCCGCTTATCCGGGGTTGGGTCGCAGGGGCAGCAACTCCAGCAGGGGACCCCAAACTTCCCTTTCCCAAGCCACATTAATCAGCTCTGACTGGGGGATCCCGAGGGGTTCCTAGGCCAGTGTGGAGATATAATCTCTCCACCTTGTCCTGGGTCTTCCCCGAGGCCTCCTCCCAGCTGGACGTGCCTGGAACAGGAGGCATCCTTACCAGATACCCAAACCACCTCAACTGGCTCCTTTCAACGCAAAGGAGCAGCGGCTCTACTGAGCTCCTTGTGGATGGCCGAACTTCTCACCCTATCTCTAAGGGAAACACCAGCCACCCACCTGAGGAAACCCATTTCGGCCGCTTGTACCCGCAATCTCATTCTTTTGGTCATGACCCAGCCTTCATGACCATAGGTGAGGGTAGGAACGAAAATTGACTGGTAGATCGAGAGCTTTGCCTTACGGCTCAGCTCTCTTTTTGTCACAACGGTACAGTAAAGCATGTGCAATACCGCCCCCGCTGCTCCGATTCTCCGGCCAATCTCCTGCTCCAGTCTCCCCTCACTCGTGAACAAGACCCCGAGGTACTTGAACTCCTTCACTTGGGGTAAGGACTCATTCCCTACCTGGAGTTGGCACTCCACCAGTTTCCTGCTGAGAACCATGGCCATAGATTTAGAGGTGCTAATCCTCATCCCAGCCGCTTCGCACTCTGCTGTGAACCAATCCAGTGAGAGCTAAAGGCTATGGACCGATGATGCCATCAGGACCACATCATCCACAAAAAGCAGTGATGAGATCCCAATCCCACCAAACCGCAGCCCCTGCTCGCCATGGCTACGCCTCGATATCCTGCCCATGAATATCACAAACAGGATTAGTGACAAAGCGCAGCCCTGGCGAAGGCCAACCCCCACCTGGAAAGAGTTCGACTTACTGCCGAGTACTAGGACATAGCTCTTGCTTTGGATGTACAAGGATTGGATAGCCCTAAGAAGGGCCCCCCTCACCCCATACTCCCGCAGCACCTCACTTGGCCCTTTTCTACCCCCTCGGGCTGGAGTCTCCATTCCCCGGCCCTCAGCCCCTGTCTCGACAGCAGGTCTGCTCCCTGAATGTAGGTCCCAGGGATGTACATCGCTCTGAGGGACAGCAGTCTCTGCTGGGACTACAGGAGGATCTGATGTGCCAGTTAGCATAATGGGCACGAGCACAGACCCCCCTGGTGATTCTAACAGGCCACCACTGCTGTGTTGTCAGTTCTGAGCAGGGCGTGACAACCGCAGAGGACGGGCAGAAAACTCCTCAAAGCACTGAATACCGCCAACATTTCCAGGCAATTTATGTGCCAAGAGAAATGATGCTACTGCCAGGAGCCTCTCGCAAAGCGGCCATCCATGACCGCGTCCCACCCCGTGAATGAGGGGTCTGTCAAAATAATTGTCTGGCAACATGACGCTCCCAACACGGGACCCCGGGACAGGGACCAAGGTTTCCTCCATACAGACAGGGAACGAAGGGACCTGCTCAGAACCCGTATCAGATGGAGCAGATTCCCCCTCTGGGAGAATCCCTTGGATTTTAACCACCACTGCAGATTGGTTCAGGGACTGCAGATCCAATATCGGACGTAACCCTCCATCCTTCTTGGGAACTATGAAGTAGTGGCTGTAGAACCCGGACTCCCTGTCTGGCTCTATGGCCCCGTTGTCAAGCAGAGAGTGAACTTCTTGGCCCCAACACCTGGCTCTGCCCCGCGTGCACCGCAGTCCAGACCACCCCATTGAAAATGGGGGGGGCGGACCTGGAACTCCAGCCTGTAGCCATCCATTATGGTGTGCAGGACCCACGGGGAAATGTTTGCAAGGCTCCGCCATGCTTCTTCAAAATCCGCCAGGGGGAACCGGCCCCTTGGGGCTGGAGGGAGGGAGGGAGGGAGGGGCCCTTACTTGAAACCTCAGGACCTCTTTCCTTGAGCCCGTCTCTGTCCCCGAGCCTGCCTCTTTCCTCGAGCCTGTCTTTTTCTTCGAGCCCGCCGAGACTGAATGATGGTCCTCAGACCCATCTTCTTGGGTGGGCTGTGGGCGGGTGCGCCGCCCCGTGTCCATGGTTGTTGAGGGGGACCATGGGAAGCGACACTTCGCTTCTGGCTCCGGCAGTAAGAGCTAGATGAGGGCTGAGCTCGTCTCCCTTCAGCCGTCGCCATCCTGGACACAGACCGGCGGGGGAGAGATGGTGCTCCGCAGCCACCAATGCTGCCATGGAGCAGCCAATGGAATGGGCCGTCTCCTTGGTAACACGGAGTGCTAAGTCCGTAGCTCTACGGAGCTCAGTCAGGTCCTCCTCGGAGGGACCTCCCCCTAGGTCACAGTCTTTGAGTAAATCGGCCTGGTACGCCTGCAAGATGGCCATAGTGTGCAGGCTGGTGCCTCGACACGCTGCCATGTAGGCCTTGCCCACCAAAGCAGATGTCGTCTGACACGGCTTGGTAGGGAGCGCCGGCGTCTGGAGGGATGAAGCGAGGGTGGGAGAAAGACATCTCACAAGCGCTTCTTCCACCCGAGGCATCATTCCGTAGCCGTGCTGGGACTGTGATTTACACAACTCATTGTGTAAATCAGGAAAAAAAGGCAAGGATTGCCGAACGGTGCTGCAGAAAAGATCACTGAGGTTACTGCTGGCCTGCGGCTCCTGCCCTGCCTCTCAAAGCTGGGCACGGACTGATGACGACGGCCCGGCTCCTGGAAGTCATACACCATGATGCTAAGCACGTCTAGAAGGCGAGAAATGGGCTCCCGAACGGGGAAGAGAGGAGGCAGAGTCAGCAGCCGAGGACTGGGAAAAGGCCTCAGCCATCCCGACGCCCTCGGAGATATCATGCTGTGATCTCCAGGACCGTAGTCACCGCGACGCCTCAGCGACCGGGGGGCCTCAGTCACGGGGAGAGCGAATCTGACTGTCCTCCGAAAGGAGAGCTGCACGAGACCTCAGCACCCTCAGGGACAGGGCCTCGCCATGGCCGCAGGCAGCCCCCTTGAAAGCTGCCTGGGCGTGTGACATCTATGTTCTAATTCTGTGTTCTCATTTAGGTCTTGTCTGTTATGATCCCTTTGTTGTAGTTGATCAGTGTTTGTCTGTTTACATGGGTTTCTGTTATTGTCTGAACTTAGATTCTTGTCTGGTATTTTGTTACATCTGTTCTGTCTGTGTTGGTTATTTATTCTGCCCCATGTCTGCCTGTCAAGTGTTCCGTCTGTTCCCCCAGCTATTGTTCCCCCACTGCCTGTCTGCCTTTTTGTTCTCCTTTGTTGTCTCTGCCTGCCTGCCTTTCTGTTGCCTCCTATTGTCTCTGCCTGCCTCTCTGTTTTCCCTTTTGTCTGTCGGCCTCGTTACCCTGATCCCTGTCACCTGTGTTGCTCCCGCCCTGCTTGTTAGTCCCGTGTGTGTATATACCAGTTTGTTGCTCTGTCTCGTCTCATGCCTTGTCCTGCCCTGTCTATGGTTTGTTGGAATTTGCTTTTTGAGTTTGTCTTTTGGAACCCCCGGTTTTGTTTTGGATTTTGGATTCTGTTTGGATTACCTTGTTTTGGACTCGTTTTGGTTATCAGCCACTCTGCCAGTTAAGTGTGCTCGCCTTTTGTCTAGTAAATCCTTTTGAACTTTACCTGCTCCACCCTGCATGTCCTGCATTTGGGTCCTACAACCTGCTGACCACACAAACCCTGCACCAAACGTGACAGGTATTGTTAAAGTGATGCTGCATAAAATGGACTAGACCTGCATTTAGATTCATTTACTCGGGACATTTATCTGCTTTCTTGAATGATACAAATTAAATGTAGTAACATACATGAATCAAGTTCATAAGCTTCACAATTAACTGTTATTGGCACTACATATGATCTGCTCATTACAAAATGTGTTGATTTTTTTCCCCCACTTCAAACAAAATAACCTAGGCTTTATCTACATAATGCTATAATGTAAATAGAAAAATTGATGTTGTGATGTACAATTCATAAAGTAATATCTATGACCTGTTTAATACACCAGTTACAGTTTTTCTAGATAAAACGCCTCAAGTTGCAAGTATTTTGGCTTTCTTTCTCTCGCTTCATGAGGTAGATCTTGCCTTTAATCAGGGCTGAGGTCAGGGATCTTGGGCTCAAAAGGTTGGTGACCACTGGTTTACCATTTACAATGTGTGCTTCCATGGGCGCTGCTATTATTGTGTGATTCAGCTGCTACTCGTTAAGTCAGGGTACAAATTTTTTTCTGCGAGTTCACAAGTAGTAAATCCGACTTCAAATGGTGTTCTATAGTACTACATAGTACGACAGCTTAAGATATGCATTTCATATCCCAATCCCAATAATACATATACCAATAGAACTTTCTTTCTAATTTTTTTGCACCATAAAAGTGGGGTATGTCATTCTGGAGAAATCCGATAATATGACAAACGCCATGATTAAGGGCCTTTCTCATTTTGGACTTCAGGAAGACCTCCTCCCCTGACCCCCAGTCTACCTGTCTACTGTGGAATCCTTCAGGTTTCTGGGATCCACTATATCCCAGGACCTAAAGTTGGAGCCCAACACTGACACCATCATCAAGAAGGCCCAGCAGAGGATGTGCTTCCTGCGCCAGCTCAGGAAGCTCAACCTGCCTAAGGAGCTGCTGATCCACTTCTACATAGCCATCATCCAGTCTGTCCTCTGCACCTACATCACTGTCTGGTTTGCATTGTTGGGCAAGCTACTTGAAAAATGTAGTGAGCTAAGCTACTAGCTACTCTACATTAAATGAAGCTTCACTACAAAGAAGCTACCCCCCCAGTGAAATGTAGCAAGCTAAGCTGCAGCAACGTGGCAAAAGTAGCTTAGTTACATCTAAGCTACTTTTAATTTTTTAATAGTTTATAGTTAGGCCATTTATATATAAATATTTATATACACACACAACATAGGCCTAGTTTATATTGAACCAACTTCATTCCACAGTAGCAATAGAAGAAAGACTAAAAATCTGCTCCAGTGTGTGTGCGAGAGAGCTAAATCAGACACAGAAACTCTCCTACTTACTGCCATGTCATTGCTGCTAAATGTACTTCCTCCTGCAACAAACGGAGAACCATTGTTGTTTGTATAAAGCAACTTAATTATCATATTATTAATTAACTATTAATTAATTCTGTATTTTTTTTATACTTTATATGTGACTTTGTGCTCTGGAAACATTGCAACCTAAACAACCTAAATATTCATGGCAGAGAGAGAGCGAGAGAGAGAGACACTCCGTCGCACATGTCTTTATTCCCCTGCAGCAAAGTCGCAAACATCAACCCAAGGATCGGTAGGTGATGTCGCCATCACAGGGAAGTGCTTCTGCCTGCTGCACATACAGGTCCGTGGGTGGCGGTTGTGTCACTTACTGATCCATCAGAGATGCTTGGGAAAATGTAGCATGTGTGGAAGCTACCATGCTACTCGGTCAGTAAAAGAGCTTCGTTACTGAAAAGCTATTTGATTCAGAAAATAGCGATGCTACCACCAAGCTACTGAGAAATGTAGTTAAACTAGTAACGGCGCTACTTGTATCGACGCTACTGCCCAACACTGCTGGTATGGATCTGCCACCAAAAAGGACAGGAGCAGACTACAACACTCAGAACTTACATTTTTTAGGTCTACAGGACATAGTACTTTTCCGTGATGGTATGTGTTACATTTGACTAAAAAGACAAATCTTGTTTCTCCACAGGAATTGATAAACAAATGGATTCTGTGTGATAATGCAAATCCAAAGAGAAAGGCAACACATCCACGGAAGCTTTCAGCCCCTCTGCGAAATGCTCAAGAATGGCCTGCATTGAGGAGATTTCAGAAGTTTCTGGGATATTCTCACTTTTTACTCAACAGAAAAGGCAACGATTCACTATTAAATAAGGGGGCATTTTATTACTGAAATTTAATCAAACAGGTTTGTTTGAGTTGAACAATACGATGCCGACACAAACATGATTCAACGACATGTTGGCCAAATAATGACCATACATTTTGTACTCAGTGACCATTAAAATAGAAACCCCTGTCAACCACTGTTGCTTTGTTTAAGAATATGAATCCATTCGTGGGTGTCTTTGCGTGTGTGAGTACTTTCTAAATTTATTGTCACCTTCATGTACAGTTTTGCATCTGCACTTTAGCATTTAGTACATGTTTGCACACAATGTGCGTAGACATGCACTTGCGTGTATCTGCACTGGCATGGAGGAAAAGCAAAGCTTGACCACTGCTCCTCTAAACAGCAGTGTAAGCACCAGATAATCATTCTTACAATCAATAAAACCTTGAAGTGGAACTTAAAGTTGACATTAAAGGATCACATTGTCAGGTAAGCATTTTTGGGGATCAATACACACTGGGTGCAACCAGCTGTTCTGACATAGGTGCATATGCACACAATATACTCAAACACTCAAAATCATTCCAACCCCCATCACTTAAAATAAAATAAGCACAAGGCTTGAGCAGTGTCACTGTATTACGGAATTTAGAAATCCTGACAGTATGACTTTCAATATGTTGCATCAAACTGTCTGGTATCATCTACCCTTAACTTTTCCAGCATGAAAAAAATCCTGTCCAAGCCTAATAGACACTATGTGTTTTAGTTGTTTAACATCCTGAGGAAAATTTTAAAACTTGGAGCAGTTGTTGACATTTTAGCAATGATACCATGTTATAGATCTAGAAGATGGCTCCAGTCAAATGGTATTTCAAAAGGAAACTTTGTTGTTGTTGATAACCTTACTGTTAAGATACAGAATGTCCACACTCTAATGCATTTATGGACCAGGAGGCGAGTGACACTAAAGCTCAAATACTTGAGAATTTAGGAGTAAAATCTGTAATGCTCTTTCAAAGGAAAATCCAGAAATCTCACCTGGTTCTGAATGTAAAAAAAAATACTCAAATTCCTTCCTTGTAATTTTGTTGATGTGGGTAGTCAGGGTGTGAATTATACAGTGACATCCGTAGGAGTAAACTTCTTTTCCAGGTCTAAAAGATAACCCAGTACAGCATAGGCGCAGGCTTCAATGAACTAAAATCTTAGACTGCTTACAATATCCTTGCCTATTTAGTGTCATCAGTCTGCAGATAATGATAAATCAAATTAATTACACCAGTTCATGGGTGCCCCATATAATTTATTTTACTTTAAATGATAATAGATCAAAACTGCCAGTATGTCAGACCCACACCAGCAGACCATCATGACCGCTCAAAAGAAACCCTCACAGTATTGATACAGAACTAAAGTCCCCTTAAAAACAGTCTGCTTTATTATCTCTAATTCCTAGTTTTTGTCATCATCATCAAGTTTAAAGTTTAACTTACTCTTTTTTTATAGCCAATGTCTCCTTTCCTCTTGCTCATGTTGACAATGAATGATGTAATCTCCATCCAGTAAGCAGTAGTCATACACTGTTGTTGGGAAATTGGGAATTTTTGGGAATTCCAGAGTTAAAACAAATCCCATGTTTAATGTGAAAGGACTCACAAAAGACTCAAAATGAAATAACACTATATTGTTGTAAAAATATATCTCTACAATAACTAATCCCGTTAACACCAGTGTTAGCTGACTATTACATAAAATATGAAATTACATAGTTATAATGTAATATGGCTATCAGCTAGCGAACATCAGATAGCTCATTTAAAGTAAAATAAATAATAATTACAAAACTCTGCAGGTTGGAAAGTTAAGTGTATTAAAGAAGCTAGATAGCTAACTACTGAAATTAACTTACAGTGTCTCCACCAGCGTGTGGTGGACTGGACCAGTGATGCAGACAGACAAGACGTTCAACTAACGTCAATGTTAGGAAACGGCTTGGTCCGATTTAGGGGTGTCTGAAATCGTATTTCAAAATATTGAATATAAGGAATGAGGATGAGAAATATATTGTAATATTTACAAATACAGGTAAGAACCCCCCCCCCCCCCGAACAGTTGGTTTTGCCTCATTTACGGGGGACCCCCCCATAATTTGACCCACGTGGGTGGTGATGGTGCCGTGGATAAGACACTTGCCTTGGTGTGGGAGACCCGATTCGCACTGCAACTCATCCACCAATGTGTCCCTGAGCAGAGTTGTGCAACCTCTGACATACTTCTGCCCACTTCTGCCATCAGTGTATACATGAATGTGTGTTTGGGTGAATGTGTAAAAGCACCTTGATCATGTTTTTGGTTAAATGTGTGTTTTTAAATGAAAAAAGAAATAATTGCCGCTTTTTCCTCATTTCAGTGAACTATTATCATCATCAGGAGTGCACCTCTGCTTTGTTTCTGCACAGCTTTATGTGTACAGGTTAAGTCCTTCCATTTCACAAGTACTGTTCATTTTTTTGTCATTGACACAGATTGAGTCACAATTAGATTAGATTAGATTAGATTAGATTAGACTTTATTCATCCCACAACGGGGAAATTCCCTTGTTACAGTAGCATTAAACAATAGAAAAGCAGAACAATCAAACAACCAGTAAACACAGAAAAACACAAACAAACAATAGACAACAGGCAGGCTGGAGAAAACAATAAAAAGTAAAGTGACGTCAAATTAAGGTATTGTAAAGTGCATATGACTGACTTGAGGCGCCGCCCCTTTGCTGGCTGGCGACTCTGCAACCACTGTGAGCCTGAACGTTCGTGTTTTTATGTGTTTTTATGTGTTTTGACTCCTCAGAAGTATTTTAATTTTGGATTATTGGTGTGAGTAATCCTTGATGACATAATTATGGTTTTATTCAACAACCGCACCGTTGTTTGCCTTCTGTGGCTGTGGACACTGATTGTTTGGAAAGTCGCTCAATCAACATTCCAGGTGATGAGTGAGCCTGGTCCGCCTCTCATAATGTATAGCCGGCAGGAACTTCTCCAGCTGCGGGTTTCTGGGCCAGGATTCCTGGATAATGATGTTGATCTGACAGATATTATGCCTAGGGCCAAAGGAAGGAAGAGAGGCCGCAGAGGAGGTGTTCGGGTTGGAAACCGTCGGCGGGGATTTAAACCTGTTCTACCCTCGGTTATAATGGGGAATGTCCGCTCCCTTGTCAACAAGGCGGACGAGCTGACAGCATGGATGAAGTTTGATCGCATGGTTCGGCAGACAAGTTTACTATGCTTTTCTGAGACGTGGCTGTCCGAAAGGATACCTGACTCGCATGTGGAGATGGAAGGCTTCACACTACATAGAATGGACAGAGATCAAGCAAACACGGGCAAGAAGCAAGGTGGAGGTGTTTGTTTGTATGTGAATAACCGGTGGTGTCATACCCAACATGTCACGGTAAAAGAGAGAGTTTGTGATCCGAACATTGAGCTTATTGCAGTAAGTTGTCGACCTTACTATTTACCAAGGGAGTTTTCCCATGTTATTGTCTTGGTGGTGTATATACCCCCATCGGGTAATGGGAAATGCGCTACTGACACTATTTCGAGAATCACGCATGACTTACAGCGGTCCTCTCCAGACGCGTTGGTTATTATAAATGGGGATTTTAACCACGGCTCTCTCTCAACCTCTCTGCCGTCTTTTAAGCAAATGGTGACGTGTCCTACGAGGGGCGACAAAACTATTGATTTGTTTTACACGAACGTTAAGGATGGCTATGTTGCCAAAGTATTTCCTCCGTTGGGTAAATCGGATCATAACTTGATAATCTTGATGTCTAAATATACCCGGTGATACTGGAAACAGCCGCCAACGACAAAGACTGTGCGCATCTGGACAGAGGATGCCTGTGAGACATTGAGAGGGTGCTTTGACTGCACAGACTGGACTGTATTTTTTTGATGGAGACAGTGATTTGGACAGTATTTCTGACAAAGTGACTTGTTACATTAATTATTGTGTTGAGTCTATAATCCCTTGTAAATTAATCAAAATTTTTCCCAATAACAAACCTTGGGTCACTAGAGAAGTTAAGGCTGCTATAAATAGGAAGAAAGCTGCTTTTACAGTGGTGATAAGGAAAAATTAAAAATGCTCAAAGAGAGTTGAAAGTCATTATTAGACAGGGCAAATTAGAGTATAAGGAAAAGGTAGAAGGAAACATGTCCTGTAGTAATACAAGGGGACTATGGAATGGTATGAAATCTATTACTGGATATGGGACCAGTAAACCCAGTTTATGTAATTTGGGTTTACAGGCTAACGATGTTAATACCTTTTTTGCTAGGTTTGATGAATTAGACTTTTCTTCACTACATGAGAATGCCCGTTCTAATCTTAGGCAGTACAGCTCTGAGGACTGTAGTCCAGCTATTCTTCTTAACACTGAAGAGGTTCAGTCAGCAGTTACGCAGCATTAAACCAAATAAGGCAGTAGGTCCTGATGGTGTTCATCCACGTACCTCTAAAAGTGTGTGCTGACCAGCTGTGCTCTGTTTTCCACTTATTGTTTTCTCTGTCTCTGTCTTTTGCCCAAATCCCAGTTAAGTGGAAAACATCCTGTCTTGTCCCCATTCCCAAAAAAGCTAAGGTGTCTAACAATCTTTCTAACCTGAGGCCTATAGCTTTGACTTCACAGATTATGAAGTGTTTTGAGAGGGTTGTACTGGATCATCTGACTAGGCATGTGTCTGCTTTTCAGGATCCTTTGCAATTTGCTTATAGGAAGGGTGTGGGGGTAGATGATGCACTACTATTCATGCTTCACAATATTTATAGTCATCTTGAAACTACTGCCAGTTCCGTCAGGATCATGTTTTTTGATTTTTCAAGTGCTTTTAACACTATACAGCCACATATTTTAGTTAATAAATTAATTAATTTTAATTTGCACAAAACAACCATTGCCTGGATCCTAGACTACCTTCTAGCGCGACCACAGTTTGTTAGGATGGGTAACAAACATTCTAATACCATTTTAACTAATACGGGAGCACCTCAGGGTACAGTCTTATCCCCCTTTTTATTTTCACTTTATACTGCTGATTATAGGCATAGTCAGCCATCCTGCTGGATACAAAAATTCTCTGATGACACTGCTTTAGTAGGTCTACTTAATAAGGGTGATGATCTTGCTTACCGGATGGAGATTCAGTCTTTTTGTAACTGGTGTGAGTCAAACTTTCTGAAACTGAACGTTGGGAAGACTAAAGAACTTGTGATTGACTTTAGAAAGAAAAAAGAGAAGGTTCTCCCAATTACAATTGATGGTCAGGTGATCGAAATTGTGCAGTCATATAAATTTTTGGGCGTTCATGTGGATGAAAAACTAAACTGGAAAGAAAACACTAGTGTTATGATGAAGAAGGCTCAGTCGAGACTGTTCTTTTTGAGAAAACTAAGATCATTTAATATAAGTACAAAGCTCCTAAATGTTTTTTATCAAGGGATTTTAGCTAGTGTTCTTTTTTATGCTGTACTTTGCTGGGGGGTAGTATATCTGTTGAGGACAAAAAATAGGATAAATAAACTGATCAAGAGAGCCGGTTCAGTTATTGGTCTTAACCCAGATGCATTGGAGGTTACTGTGGAGAAGAGGATGCATTCAAAATTGAAAACTGTTCTGCTTTTGAAGGCCATCCACTACACAATTTGTTTAGGGGACTTAGAAGCTCTTTCAGTGAGCGATTGGTTCTGCCTCGGTGTTCTAGTGAGAGGATGAGAAGATCTTTTGTCCCAGCAGCAGTCAGATATTTTAATGAACACTGTTAAGCACTGAGTGTCATCCAGGCCCTTAATAGTGTTAGTGTTTGATTATTTTTTGTACTGTGAAATTGAATATTTCTTTTAATTGTGTCTTAAATCAGGTTTTTGGTATTCTTCTAATGCATATTTATTTGTTTGTTTGTTTGTTGGTTGTGTACTGTGTTCGTGGCTGTGCGGTTGGTGGCAAACCAGTTTCCCTACCGGGATTAATAAATTTTCAATCAATCAATCAATCAATCAATATACAATCTTGCTGTGTAAGTGACATTGAAAATTAAATTGAGTATGTAATTAAAAGTAAAAAAGCAGAAGTATGTTTGCAAGATTGCCAGTGACCAAAAATAATATTGAAAAGTAAATTACTAATCATGTAATACCAATATTGTAGAGTCTGACAGCGGCCGGAATGAAGGACCTGCGATACCTCTCCTTCTTACACCGTGGGTGTATCAGTCTTCTGCTGAAGGAGCTGCTCAGGGACCCCAGTCAATAGGCATATTACTAGAATAAGGTTAAATTTGTATATCAACAGCAGAAAAATAAGAGTCAAAAGCTGAAGTGACAGATTTCTCTGGTGCACTTTCAGCAAAAAAACCCAAACAAAATACCAGAGAGTTTGAGTACCTAGTTGAAAAGGAATATGGATATGGATGGACAGTTTGGACAGCTTTTATACTTTCTCGTCAACCAGGTTTCTTCATTACATCAGCTGCATGAAGGAACTTTTTTGGACAACAGCATAAATGGGTTTGGATGTCTGAGTGACATAACAACCATCTTGGCTAAATTAAATCTGATGACATACAGGAATAATGGACATTTCATTAGTCATTATTCTTGCCATTGATTATATTTTGTATTATTTTAGAGACTCAGCATGCAATCACTAACAAACCACAGTGGAAAGTTTACTTATGGTTTTGGTTTGTTCAGATTGTTCAGATGGCTAATTACAAACAACCCTGGTCTTGTAAACACAATTAACATGAACACTTTAAGTAGCTTGTTTATTGTGTGGAGTTTTGGTTACCTACCATCATGCCAGGTTAGAGGTTTTGGCAGTGGTAGGGAGTCTAAACAAATTGTGATTCCTTTCTCTGTCTTTAGTGGAGCATATTAGACTTAACTATGTTTGTCTTTGGTGTTCATATGAGCTAACACATCGGTATAGGATCTTCTGGCCATCAGATGTCATTATCTGAACAATGTTAAGCCTAGCATTGTAGCTTGTTTTCTGCACTGCACTTAAAAAGATAATACATTAGATACAGAATGTTTTGGCGTTTATGTTGGTGAAGTTTAGTTACAATAGAATGTTGGGTGAGTAAAAAGTTTGAGTGGTAGCAATCTGCAAGCATTCTAAGGCCAGAACAAGCTGAATAACATCTATCCCTGTGGTCTGTTCTGTTTTGGCATATTCCTTGAAGGAAAAATCTTTAACTTGAGAGCACAACAAACTCAATTTGGAGTGTGTCAGAAGTGTCATCCTGTTACACTGTAAATAATGTCAGGCTTTCCATTGTGATTCTTCAGCATTTTTATTTCTCAGCATGTCCCTTACTGTGAAAAAACGGCCTGATCCTGTTAAAGTAGGCATATTTATGCTGAACTATAAATTGTTATTAAGACACTCTTGCATTCTGAACTGAAGAGAAACTGAAAACTGAAAAAGCTGATATAAAAATGAGTCAGTTGTTGCTTTTATAGACCTGTACTTTTTTGATAACTGGTTTGATATGTATGTAGGGTCTGAGTATTTGATTTGCCATTGAAAAAAGTCACATCTGCACTTTTGCTTTTGCTTTGGTTAATGATTTCTGCATCTGGAATTGTATAGGGTGGCGTTTTAAAGAAAACAACCAATGTGAACAAGCAAGTGTAACTGTATTTGTGTTTATCTGTATGTTGACCAAGAAAGGTTACCAGCATCTTGACAACAGATCATTGTCCTACATGACAATGATCCATCACTAAATTACCTTCTTGAATGCTGAAGGCTTCATCATGTACCACTGCTTGAAGAAAGTATCTGACAGTAACTGACAGTAGGTTTGGGAGTTGAGTTTTGGTCCATCTTCAACCCGAAAAGGTCCAGCTATCTCTTACTTAATGATAGCAGCCAATATAGTACCCCTCCTACACCTTGCTGGCCTCGAGTCGAAGTGGTGCATTAATCAGTTCAATTCAATTCAATTCAATTCAATTTTATTTATATAGCCAAATCACAACAACAGTTATCTCACAGCTTTTCATAAAGAGCAGGTCTAGACCGTACTCTGAAGTTATTTACAGAAGCCCAACAATTTCCCACCAAGAGCAAGCACTAGGCTGACAGAGGCAAGGAAAAACTTCCTTTAAGAGGCAGAAACCTCGAGCAGAACCATGGCTCAGGGTGGGCGGCCATCTGCCTCGACCGGTTGGGGGTGAGGGGAGAGAGAGAGAGAGAGAAAGAGAGAGCAAGAGAAAGAGAGAGAGAGAGCAGGAGAGAGAGAGCAGAGGGAGGCAACCTACACAGTATACACATAGAGGTACAGACAATAAAGGTAATGGTGCTATAGACTGAATGAAAAATGGTACAGATATTTGTAGTAATGTTTAGTGATATTAATTATAACAGTAATAATAGCAATAGGACTAGTAATAGCAGTTGGAACTGCAGCAGAGGGCGTCGAGCAGGAACACGGGGGCAGCAGGAGACTCCCAACAACAGATCCAGACTCCACAGCTCCAGAGCCAGCAACACCCGCAGGGAAGTGAGGGGAGGGGGGAGGACAGGAGAGGGAAGCACACGACCACGGGAGAGGGAGAAAAAATCGAGTTAGTAACATGCATTAATGGGATGAGGTTGCACTCAGAGAGAAAGAGAGAAGAGGAGAGAGGAGCTCAGTGCATCATGGGAAATCCCCGGCAGTCTAGCCTATAGCAGCATAACTAAGGGATGGTTCAGGACTCACCCGAGCCAGCCCTAACTATAAGCTTTATCAAAAGGAAAGTCTTAAGCCTACTCTTAAATGTAGAGACGGTGTCTGCCTCCCGAACCCAAACTGGAACCTGGTTCCACAGGAGAGAGCCTGATAACTGAACGCTCTGGCTCCCATTCTACTTTTGGAGACTCTAGGAACCACAAGTAACCCTGCATTCTGGGAGCGCAGTGCTCTGGTGGGGTAGTAAGGTACTATGAGCTCTTTAAGATAAGATGGTGCCTGACCATTAAGTGCTTTGTATGTGAGAAGAAGGATTTTAAAATCTATTCTGGATTTTACAGGAAGCCAATGCAGAGAAGCTAAGACAGGAGAGATATGATTTTACTGGTTCCTGTCAGAACACGTGCTGCAGCATTCTGGATCAGCTGAAGAGTCTTAATGGACTTTTTCGAAGAGCCTGATAATAAGGAATTGCAGTAATCCAGTCTAGAAGTAACAAATGCATGGACTAGTTTTTCTGCATCATTTTTAGACAGGATGTTCCTGATTTTTGCAATATTACGTAGGTGAAAAAAAGCGGTCCTTGAAATTTGCTTAATGTGAGAGTTAAACGACATGTCCTGATCAAAGATAACTCCAAGATTTCTCACAGTGGTGCTGGAGGCCAGGGCGATGCCATCCAGGGAAACTATATCTTTAGATAATGCGTCACGAATCAGTGACAAGTATCAGTTAATCAGTGTTCCAGCAACGGGCCAATCTGGTCCATCGAGACTAGGGTTGGCCATTGTTTTGATTTTAACTATTCTGATTCCAATTCAGATTCTTCCTTTCAATTATAGTTTTTATTAATTCTTGATTCCAATTCTTATAGAAAGTTAATATGGCTTGGAGTTGGAAAATGTCCATAGAAATAATGATTCATTCAGAATACTTACTTGCCTAATAATTGTTCAGTGTACATGCAGTTGCACAGTCTGAGCTCCATTTGTCAATGAGCTGAACTTGCGTCATATCTAACACAGGGAGTTCCCCTTCGAGGGAACTCGAACTGCGTTGGTGACGACACTATGGGAACGCCCTTGGGCGTGGCAGGGCTGAACTATGAATGAAACTACTCCAATCCTATTGGCACTGCTCTAAACGGTAGTGTGTGACGGCATAACCGGAGGTGTATATAAGCACACCGGCACGCAATAATCATTAGCTTTTTTCTATTCAGCAGGCACTCTGGCTATTGTTGAAAGAATAGAGTAATCCTACCTGAGAGAGCCCATCAGGGACGGTGATTCACATCAGCTGTGTGTTCCTGCCTGGGTCTGCCTCACGCTCAAGCAGCTCTCGAGGGGGCTGCTTGTGTCCACTGTGGGGTTATGTACCTTAAGGTCCTAGGCTCTCTTCACCAGCGACGATAGGATGCACTCCCCTGTGGCTCGGTCCCGCTGGTCGCTGAGGCGCCGCTGGCAGCGCTCATGGGGGTCCTAGTAGCGCCAGCCTACAGCGAGCTCTCACCGATCTGTTGCCTCGAGGGGCCGCAGCCGAGTGCAGCCTGAGCTCGGGAATGACACCAGCCGCCAGCCCCGAGGGGCTGGTCCGCTGGCAGGTTTGGCAGAGGCATGGTGGCGCTCGGGGCACGGCAGCTTACAACGAGCTCTCACCGATCTGCCGCCTCGAGGGGCCGCAGCCGAGAGCAGCCTGAGCTCGGGAATGACACCAACCGCCAGCCCCGAGGGGCTGGTCCGCTGGCAGGTTTCGCAGAGGCATGGCGGCACTTGGGCACGCCAGCCTACAGCGAGCTCTCACCGATCAGCTGCCTCGAGGGGCCGCAGTCGGCAGCGGAGCGAGCTCAAGCACGGTGGTTTTCTCGGCGAGTCTCCCCTGCCGTTCACTTGCTTCAGGGAGAAGCTCAAGATCCAAAAAAAAAAAAGAGAGAGAGACTGCTGTCTTCTCCCAGGGGATGGCTCCGGCGACAAGTATTGTTTCCCGCCGCTTCGGCGCTCGAGGCATGCCAGTTGCTGGCGAGCTCACGCCATTCTGTCTGCCTCGAGGGGCCGCGGCCGAGAACAGCGTGAGCTCGCGCATGACACCAGCCGCCAGCCCCGAGGGGCTGGTTTCGCTGGCGGATTTCGGAGAGGCACGGTGGCGCTTGGGGCACGCCAGCTTACAGCGAGTACTCACTGATCTGCCGCCTCGAGGGGCGCGAGTCTGCAGCAGAGCCGAGCTCATGCACTGTGGTTTCTCGGCTAGTCTCCCCTGCCGCTCATTCAGCTTCAGGGAGTCACTCTAGACCCACTGCTGTGTTCTCCAGACAGTAGGGAGGAGATTGTGCTCAGGGAAAGAGCACACCCTGGGGTGTTGGGCTGGGGATTCACCGATGTGGTCCCCCTGCGCACCCTCAAAAAGCGCAGTCTTCTGCTATCGGTAGACGACTGAGCTCACACATTGTGGTTCCTCGGCAAGTTTTCCCTGTCAATCACTCCAGGGGACCGCGGGGACTGCCGGTTTCCTCTCCAAGGGAGTGGCTTAGGCGACGGGCATTAGCTTCCCGCTGCTTCGGTGCTAGGGACGCACTAGCCTCCAGCGAGCTCCCACTGTTCTGTCCGCCCCGAGGGGCTGCAGTCGGATGGAATCTGAGCGCACACACCGCAGGGGTTTCTCCCTAGCGTTCCTTCAGGGTGCCAAAGACCTACGATTAACACTGGCTACCAGCCCCGTGGGGCTGGTCTGGACTGCAGTGGTCTGACCAAGACCCAGTGTTGGAACAGGAAGTTCGCTCTCTGCTGGACATGGGGTTGTGGAAATTATTCCCCAACAGTCAGGGAGTCTGGGTTCTACAGCCGGTACTTCATAGTTCCCGAGAAGGACGAAGGGCTGCGTCCAATTCTAGATCTGCGGGTTCAGAACCGGTCTCTGAGGAGGTTTCAGGTTCAAGATGCTCACCATCCCCGCCATCATCAGTCACATCCAATCCAAGGATTGGTTTGTCACGATGGATCTATGAGGCGCTTATTTTTTGCATCGCCATCCGTCCCTCTCACAGGAAGTTCCTGAGGTTTGCCTTCGGGGGCATAGCGTACCAGAATCAGGTTCTTCCATTTGACCTAGCACTTTTCCCTTGCACGTTTACCAAATGTATGGATGCAGCCCTGACCGATGAGGCTCCAGGAAATCCGCGATACTGAACTACATCGACGCACTGGCTCATTTTAGCCCAGTCTCGAGAGTTAGCTATTCGGTATGGAGATGTCGTTCTTGGTCATCTTCAGCATTTAGGGCTGAGGCTCAATGTGAAAAGAGCGTGCTGACACCGCCCAGTGGACCATGTGCCTAGGGGTGGTATGGGACTCCAGGACGATCGCGGGCCCACCTGTCCCCTGCACGAAGTTGAGTCCATGGTGTCCATTTTAAACAGAGTGAAGCTAGGTCACATGATCACAGTGAAGCACTTTCAGAGGGTGTTAGGTCTCATGGCAGCAGCGTCCAGCATAATCCCTTCAGGCCTACTGCACATAAGACCCTTGTAGTGGTGGCTGAAAACCAGGGGTTTTTCCTTGAAGGGAAATCGGTTCCAGCTGATGCGAAGTTAAGAGCAGATGCATTCGTTCGCTATCAATATGGAAGGAACCCTGGTTCCTGTCCCAAGGCCCCGTGTTGGGGGCGTTGTGTCGCCGGACTATAATTTCGACAGACGCATCACTCACGGGGTTGGGGCGCGGTCATGGACGACCGCTTTGCGAAGGGCTCCTGGGAGGAGCATCATTTCTCATGGCACATAATTTGCCTGGAAATGTTGGCAGTTTTCAAAGCTCTGAGGAGTTTTCTGCCCTATCTCCGCTGCCACCACGCCCTGCTCAGAATCGACAACACGGGCGGTGGTAGCCTACCTAAATCATCAGGAGGGTTTTGCGTCACGCCCATTACACAGACTGGCACACCAGATCCTCCTGTGGTCCCAGCAGAGACTAACGTCTCTCAGAGCGATGTATATCCCTGGGACCCAGAATCAGGGAGCAGACCTGCTGTCGAGACAGGGGCTGAGGCCCAGGGAATGGAGACTCCACCCGGAGGTGGTGGAGCTATTATAGCGCAGAGTGTGGCCCTATAGACGTGGACTTGTTTGCGACACTGGAGACGACGCACTGTTCACTGTGATTCTCCCTCTCGCTCCCAGCCCTGGATGGGTGGATGCCGTGGTGCCAGACGTGGCCAAGGCTGCATCTGTATGCTTTTCCCCCAGTCGCTCTGCTCTCGGGGATCCTGGATAGGGTCCGTCAGGACGGTGTCAGCCTACTGTTAGTAGCAGTAACGGACGGCCTGTCATGCCAGGTCCCTCTGAGGGGAGACCTGTTGTCCCAAGCGGGGGCAGGATCCCCGTGGTGACTATGGGTCTGGCCCCTGAGAGGGTGCAGTTCCCTTAGGCGGGTCTGATGGCAGGAGCAGTCGAAACCTTGCTCAGCTCCAGAGCCCCATCCACGCGAGATGGATGTCGACCTGGATCTACTGGTCAGAGTTCTTCCAAGACCGCTTTCTCTGCTGGCTTATCCCCTTTGAGAGAGGGACCTCTGGGGAAGCAGCCTTTATCGCATCGCTCCTCCGTGGAGTCCGGAGGATGAGAGCCCTCCTTTCAGGGCTTTGCTCCAGGATGTATGTGAGGCTGCTGGCTGGCCACTCCTCACACTTTCATCTGGTTCTTAGTCTGGACCTTCCTCCTGCACCCGGTACCAGAGCACTCTCCTCTTAACCGTGCCCACAGGTTGCTGCACACTAAGGGAAGGCGGGGTTTCAGCGCGGTGTAGTGGGTATCTCGTTCCCATAGTGTCGTCACCGACGCAGTTTGAGTTCCCTCGAAGGGGAACGTGTCGGGTTACGTATGTAACCCTTGTTCCCCGAGAAGGGGAACGAGACACTGCGTCGGTTCTCCACACCTCACCCCGCCTGGAGTGCCTGCTTCATAGGTAAAGCTAATTATTATTGTGTGCCGGTGTGCTTATATACACCTCCGGTTATGCCGTCACACACTACCGTTTAGAGCAGTGCCAATAGGATTGGAGTAGTTTCATTCAGTAGTTCAGCTCCTGCCACGCCTAAGGCATGCTCCCATAGTGTCGCCACCGACGCATTGTCTCGTTTCCCTTCTCGGGGAACAAAGGTTACACATGTAACCCGAGATGTTTTTTCAGCTGGATGTTTTAGTCATCCATCTCACTTGCTTTTGACAGAACAGGTTTGCTTTTAAGGTAATAAATAAAGCTGCTTACACAGGCCATGTAATGACTTGTTTTACTCGCACAAACTACTCAAAACGTCCTTCTTTCCTTGTGATCATAACTACAGTGATTACTGTGCCTGAATGCATCAGGTGTAGACACCTGTAGAGAACTGAAACTGCTGCTGCTGAGCTGCTAATGTGTTGCTTTCACCTACATTTTGTTGAACTCCTGTCTGCTGTCTGATTACCAAAATCAGGACTTCTGCAGCAGCTGCAGTCTTCTGTGGTGTCTAAATTGGATCCAACCAGCCACAGAACTCCTGTGTATTATAAAATAGTTTTTATGGGAATAGAAACACTATAATTAAATGATTTTAAATTATCCTGATTTTTTTTCATGAATCAGATAGCATTGTGGTGCCTCAGTATTTATTTATTTGGTCTTCCTTCCAGTACTGAATGGACTGTTTGAAGGAAAATTATTTCTCTTGCTTTCAGTACGTGGATGAGGTTATCTGCAGTTGAAGACATGACAGCCACTTTACAACATTTCTTGACACCAGTTTGTTGGGGTATATGTGTGCTTCAAATTATATCATACACACTGGGTGTGTCTTTATCTACTACTTTCATCTTGGATGCAGTGTTTGTGGCTTCCCCTCATGGCAGAGGGAATAATGGGGAGTCCCAGTGTCAAATATCTTGACAGGGAGAATAATAGGACTTCCCACCATGGTGTCTTGGTAAATGGGTTCTTGCTGATGTTCCAGGTAATTGCAGAGTACACCTGTCATAGTTTTCATCCTGACAGTTGGCTGCCTTGGCATTCTTGTTGAAAAAAGAAGGCAATGATGACTTCCTTCGTGCAGAGAAATGTCTGGTTGATAGTGTGTGTGCAGCAGTGTGTTCATAAAAATGTGTTCATGTGTATTTATAAGGGATTTGCAGTGTCATAGAGTGACTTTGTCCTGAAAATAAGTGTGCCTCATTGCTGTTTTATATTTAGTATGACTTCTGATCCAACTTTTATGTCTTTATGTGCATATGTGTGAAGATCAGTGCTTGTGGAGGCTTAGCTTATGAAGAAAAGGTATATTCTGAGAAATAAAACATCTACGTTTATCTTGACTGCAAAATATGTAACGTGATATAGTTTGACATGAATTATACATACTTTTTTGCAATTGCCATTGAGATCCCACCACTGCATCAGAGACACACAATATTGCCTACATATTATCTTTTAGCTGGCTTCCTTCTTAACATACTATATGCTGCATAAAACTGCATATAAATTTGCAGCTATCTTTGACTCTAGCCTAGTAATCAGCTCTAAACCTAAACTAAATTATAACTCATTTGAAAGCTTGTTCTGAGTCTTTCACAGCCAAGCTGGAAATCACTGCAACCAATTCTATTTGTTATAGTATACCAAGCACCTGGTCCGTACTCTGAATTCTTATCTGAATTTCCAGAGTTTTTGTCAACTTTAGTCCTTAAAATGGAAAAAGTTATTATTGTAGGGCAGTGGTTCTCAACCTTTTTTGGGCCAGCGCCCCCCTAACCACTATCCAGATCCCCCCCACCCCCCCACCCACCAAAAAAGATGTTGACTACTTGCCCTGAATATATTTTGATTTTTTTATTGTTACTATTGTTATTAAAAACATGTAAAATGTAACAAAAAGCCAGGTGAAAAGTAATTATATATAACTAATAAGTGAATGTTCCTCACAGAAACTGTGTATGAAGCAAAATACTGTTTTCTTGGATGGAGTAATTAATAAGTGGGTGTATGGGGTCCTCCCCAGAAGATTTTGAGCATTAAACACTTAATTTCCTGCATTATGGTGAAGATTTCTCCCCTAATTTCTGCCTTTTCTGCACCAATTTAGGGTGAAAATGTCAAAAAATTCAGCTGACAATTCAAAATATATAATTATAATAGAATACAATGTAGTGAGCCTCTCAGTTATTTTTTCTTGCTTTTAAATATTTTTTCTCCTGTAGATCAACTTATTTAATATCATCCCTGCTGAGTCAACACACATGATTCAGTCTTACCTCCTCTTTTGTGGGGAAGGAACCTATTTAAATGTGTTTATGGTCCCTTTTCATCTCAGTGATAAATTAATCCGCTTTTAATTCAGTAACTGACCGGACTTTAGCTCCTGTCAGTGTTTCCCACAGAATGACACTGTAACTGTGGCACAGCTGTACAGCTAACCTCGAAAACCCAGCTGTATTTTAACATTAACTTAGCTCTCCTTGTTAGCCAGGCTCCTTACATGCTTAACTTCTATTAGCTGGGTCTCCGACATTGACTGCGCTGTAGTGCTCACGAGGGAGAGAGAGGGATGAGCGAGACGATAAGCTCCGCGAATTCGCGCTGCCTGCAGCTCTGCAGTCAAATACGATTTTAAATAGGCCTGGTAAATAAAAAAAATAAATAAATAAATATGTTGCTCAGCTATTGTAGCGGCCGCCACAAATAAATGAACGTATAGGAAACACTAACTTATCTGCTCATGTTCAAAACTTTCTGCACATTCAGTATCTCTCCCACAGATCTGTGTTCTCTGACAGGTAAAGAAAAAAAGACGTTATAGGAGACTAACGTCATTAGGCTATTTAAAGAGAATTCATAACATTTTACTGCATTATGTTACTGATTCGCTTCCCCCTCGCCGTCTGACAGACAAAACTGAATGAGATGAAACTAACCGATAACATCTGTGATCACACAGAAAGCTCAGGAATAATTCCACACAGCTGAACTTCAGCACCTCTGATAAAGTGCCGCTAACAGTCCCCAACAGAGCGAGACAGGGCTTCAGTTTTTAACTTTACATTTTTGTAGCCGAATGAAACTACCTATGTGTCCACTTTGGCACAAACTGTCTGTAACTCACAGCGCGAGGAGGGTCGACGTCACTCGCTGGTGTCGCAGCGAAGTTGCTTTCAGGGTGAGTCCGACAGTGGAATATCCCTCTTGTAAATGTGTAACCACTGCGATAACAAGGCGTTCGCGGTGTTTTCCTCAGAGAAATAAACACTTTCCCACCTAGAAAGAGAGCGTTGGTTTTCTAGAGTTTACACAGTAAACGCAATGTGGGTAAAATTTTAGAGATGATACTCTGACTTCCCGTTCCCCTGAAGGCAGCACGAAGCTGCACAACAAGTTGCTGATGGAGAAAAAAGACACAGTCTCGTCCAGTCGCAGTGGACTAAACTGGCAGGTTTTAATGTTGCAGACCACAATTTTTTTGCAAGTAGTTCAAAGTTTAAACTCGTATTGTTGTGAATCTTAAATGTAAACTCACGTTAGAATTTCCATCAAACAAATGCCCCCCAAAAGCAGCTCAGCGCCCCCCTTTATAAAATATTGCTTTCAGCGCCCCCCATCGTCCTTGGAACGCCCCAACACTGTTGTAGGGGATTTTAATATTTGTGTGTATGTTGAGAATGACAGCTTTAGTACTGCGTTTATCTCTCTATTAGATTCAATTGGCTTCTTTCAGAGTGTTCATGAAACAATTCACTGTTTTAACCACACCCTTGACCTTGTTCTGGTATATCGTATTGAAATTGAACATTTAATAGTGTTCCCACACAATCCCTCTTTATCTGACCACTGTTTGATAACTCTTGAGCTTGTATTGCTGAACTACCCTCCATTGGGCAAAAATTTCTATACAAGATTTCTGTCTGATAGTACTATAGCTAAATTTAAGGATGCAATTCCATCAGCTCTAAATTCACTATCAGGTCACAAAGTAACAGAGGACTCTTATGCTAATTTCAGTCCCTCCCAAGTCGATCATCTTGTTGATAGTGCTGCAGGCTCACTGCGAACAACACTTGACTCTGTAGCCCCTCTAAAAAAGAAAATACTAAAACAAAGACGGTTAGCTCCATGGCATAATACTGAAACTCGCAAATTAAAGCAAATATCGTAGAAACTTGAGAGGAATTGCCGTTCCACCAAACTGGAAAATTCTCGTTTAATTTGGCAAGATAGTCTTAAAACTTATAGGAAGGCCCTCCGTAATGTCAAAGCAGCATACTACTCATTATTAATACAGGAAAATAGCAACAAACCCAGGTTTCTTCTCAGCACTGTAGCCAGGCTGACAGAAAGTCACAGCTCTATTGAGCAAAGTATTCCCATAGCTCTCAGTAGTTACAACTTCATGAGCTTCTTTAATGATAAGACCTGCTCTCAACTGGCACCAACTTATCTCTAAAGTCAGGAACCTTAGAAACAGCTGTAAAACCAGTTATATGTTTAGACTGCTTTGCTTCTCTCAATATTTACCAACTAACTTCAGTAATTTCTTCATCTAAACCATCAACCTGCCTCTTAGACCCCATCCCGACTAGGCTGCTTAAAGAAGTTTTACCCTTAGTCAGCACTTCTCTACTAGATGTGATCAATCTGTCTTTATCAACAGGCTATGTACCAATGTACTTTAAAGTAACTGTAATTAAACCTCTTCTGAAAAAGCCCAACCTTGATCCAGATGTTTTAGACAACTATAGACCTATATCTAACCTTCCATTTATCTCTACGGTCCTGGAGAAAGCAGTCACCAAACAGCTGTGTGACTTTCTACATAGCAATAGTTTATTTGAGGATTTTCAGTCAGGATTTCGAGTTCATCATAGCACAGAGACAGCACTGGTGAAAATTACTAATGACCCCCTAACTGCAGCACTAAGATCTAACTGTTTTATTAGATCTTAGTGCTGCATTTGATACCATTGACCATCAGATCCTATTACAGAGAACATTTCATTGGCATTAAAGGAACTGCTCTAAGCTGGTTTAAGTCCTATTTATCAGATCAATTTCAGTTTGTACATGTTAACGATGAGTCCTCCATGCACGCCAAAGTTAGTCATGGAGTTCCACAAGGATCAGTGCTTGGACCGATCCTCTTCAAATTATATATACTTCCTTGAGGCAATATTATCAGGAAACACTCCATAAACTTTCATTGTTATGCAGATGATACTCAGTTATATCTATCAATCAAGCCCGATGAAACTCATCAGTTAGCTAAGCTTCAAATGTGTCTTCAGGATGTTAAAACCTGGATGACCAGTAATTTTCTAATGTTAAACTCAGATAAAACTGAAGTTGTTGTCTTGGGGCCTAAGCACCTCCGTGACATGTTGTCTAAAGATATAGTTTCCCTGGATGGCATCGCCCTGGCCTCCAGCACCACTGTGAGAAATCTTGGAGTTATCTTTGACCAGGACATATCGTTTAACTCTCACATTAAGCAAATTTCAAGGACTGCCTTTTTGCACCTAGGTAATATTGCAAAAATCAGGAACACCCTTTCTAAAAATGATGCAGAAAAACTAGTCCATGCATTTCTTACTTCTAGGCTGGCAGGAACCAGTAAAAGAAATCATATTTCTCCTGTCTTAGCTTCTCTGCATTGACTTCCTGCAAAATCCAGAATAGAATTTGAAATCCTTCTTCTCACATACAAAGCTCTTAATGGTCGGGCACCATCTTATCTTAAAGAGCTCATAGTACTTTACTACCCCACCAGAGCACTGCGCTCCCAGAATGCAGGGTTACTTGTGGTTCCTAGAGTCTTCAAAAGTAGAATGGGAGCCAGAGCCGTTCAGCTATCAGGCTCCTCTCCTGTGGAACCAGGTTCCAGTTTGGGTTCGGGAGGCAGACACCATGTCTACATTTGTGGGTTATTTGATGGCCCATGCTAACATTTAGGGAGCAGCATGGTTGAACATTGATCCCAAAATTCTTGTGAGCGAAGTTAACCCTTAGAAACAGATCTCAGAAAACTCAAGATGACTTGAACAGCATTCTTTACTGAAGCCCAGCCGGGAGATCATCAGTATACTGAGTGAGAACACGATGCCTATCCAACACCGACAATCTTATGAATCTCTCTTGCAATATTTATCCCTCATCTGCCCCATAGACTCTACGGTGCATCCCAGTCATTCTTAACTGGCCTAAGTATGTGTCATCAACTAGATACCAGACCTATATACTTTACTTAAGTTAAGTAAAGTATATAGGTCAGTCTGTCTGTAATAAAACAAAATAAAGACAATTTTGACCTTGTGTTATTTAGGAGATGGACCACACAGTGTATCCTTATCATGGCAGCTGCAGCAGTCAGTGGACCAAGCAGACAGAGAAGAGACAGAGCTTGACTTATTGTTTTGGAGAGTCACAGACTGTCATATTTTGGCTTACTATTGCTCATCAAATTATCCTAACCTGACTTGGGGAAACCTACGGTATGTGAAATCACCCTTACTGAAGGGAGAAAGTAAAACATCATGTACATTCAAGGAACATACACCAATGAGCTGTACCATTTTGACCACTGGCAGATGAAGTTAATAACACTGACTATCTTGTTACCATGGCACCTGTCAGTGGGTGAGATGTATTAGGCAGCAAGTGAACATTTTGTCCTCAACATTACTTTAGCTGACGCTTTTATCCAAAGTGACTTACAATTGCTATAAATTTCAGAGGTCGCAAACCTCAGGAGCAAGTAGAGGTTAAGTGTGTTGCTCAGGGACACAGTGATGGATTGGTCACAGTGGGGACTGAACCCGGTCTCTCACATCAAAGGCAGGCATCTTATCCATTGCGCCATCACCACATTGATGTGTTAGTAGCAGGAAATATGGGCAAGTGTGTGGATTTGGTCAACTTTAACTAGGGCAAAATTTTGATGGCTAGATGACTGGGCCAGAGAATGTCCAAAACTGTGGGTGTTCCTGGTCTGCAGTGGTCAGTACCTATGAAAAGTGTTCAGATGAAGGAAAAGCAGTGAACCTGTGACAGGGTCTTGGGATGCCAAGGCTCATAGATACACATGGGGAATGAAGGTTGGCCCGTGTGGTCCGATCCAGCGCATGCAGTCAATATTGACTACAGCGTGCTAGCGCCAAAACCCAGGTGTTTTCTAACATTACTTAGCTCACCTTATTAGCTAGGCTCCTTACATGCTTGCTAATGACTTCCTTAAGCTTGGTCTCCGACATTGACAGCGTTAAGTTGGACTGATTTGTGCAGCAGTGTTCATGAGTGAGAGGGGGAAGGGGACGGGTGAGTGAGAAAGAGAGAGGGACGAGCTAGAGGATGTGCTGCTCAAATGCGCTACAGCGCTCTGCATTCAAATACGATTTTAAAAAGGCCTAGTAAAAAAAATCAAAAATCAATTGGTGGTGGACTGTGTTGATATTGTGACGGGCCGCCACAAATAAATGAATGTATGGGAAACACTGGAATTCCCTGATGACAGTGGACTCTTTCAGCAGGATAGTGCGCCCTGTCACAAAGAAAAAATGGTTCAGCAATGGTTTGAGGAACGCAACGAGTTCAAGATGTTGACTAAGCCTCCAAATTCCCCAGATCTCAATCCAATTGAGTATCTGTGGGATGTCCTGGAAAAACAAGTCTGATCCATGGAGCCCCACCTCACAGCTTACAGGGTTTACAAGGATCTGCTGCCAGATACCTCAGCATACCTACAGAGGTCTTGTGGAGTCCATGCGGATTAGGGCTGTTTTGGCAGCAAAGGGGGGACCTACACTATATTAGCTCCGCTCCCAAATCTGCAAATATAACTAAGTGATATGAAAGTATCAAAGTCAACAGCCCCTAAACACATACTTTATACTGTAGAGTGTTTGATAAATTATTTATGAAAATAACTTAGTTGCAAACTAGTTTAATCACCTATTTTTTCATCATTTATTAATCTTGAGGTGTGTTGAGTCTTAATGAAATGGTAAAGAAGTGATGTGATTGCAAAGTTGGTAGAAAGACAGTGCTACATGGCCTTGGGAAATTTAAAAAGAAAAACATGTTTCAAAGACTGCAAAAAATGATCCTATGCGTGCAAAAATGTGCAGGCAGCACAAGCTCCAAACCCCTGTATATCCAAAATGAAAGATTCAGCTTTAACCAGTAGAGCCTCCTAAATTCATCCATAAAACATTTTTAATGAGATATCACTCTGTGAAAGTTGGTGCACTCACTTATTCAAAATACTGGTTACTAAAAATTTGTGGTGGGCCGTTATCAGCGTTAATGTACTGTGTTAACCTGAGACTTTTATCGGGCGATAAAAAAAATATCGCCATTAATCTACTCTCAAAGTTGGGTTGGGAGCTGGGTCTATACTACGCAAGCTATGATGACTTTCACCTTGATATCTTAGCGCAGATGTATACCTCGCCAAATTGCACTGTAGGGGGCAAGAACGAGTCTTCGAACCTGTGTGTTTGCTTACTGTGAAATTACCACATCAAACGTGACGTGCTAACATGGATGCAGCTGTTGCTGCGTTCCATTTACCTCGGAGGTCGGAGCTGGGAATGACGTCACACCCGAGTTGACGGCGTTCCAGTTACAACCTCGCTCGGCCAGCTGTTTGTTTACAACTAGCCAGGTTAGCTATTGATACGCCGGTTGATTAAAAAACGCATTGTGCGGCATTTACTCACACTAACTGTAGCAACACGTACACAGACAGCTGTTGGACAGCACTTTGTGTACGAACATTTCTGAAGCCGCCAGGTTTGCTTCTGGGAAAATTTAGTTTTAAGAAGCTTCCCAATGGAAAATTCGACAAGACTAAGGTTGTTTGCACCTTGTGCAATGCGGAATTAGTTTACTGTAGGAGTTCTTCCAGTCTCAAGTACCACCTAAACGCAAAGCACATCACGCTACACACAAGTACATCTTATTGAACATGATTTATTTTCATCACCAATTATCATAGTAGAACAGCTTTCTCAAGCAGTTTGTGATGTATTTTGGAAACAGGAGATGAGCCCCTGGTCTAATGCGCCACCTGGCTTGAAACCCGTTCACACACATATTCTGAATGCCTTCGGCAGAATTCAAATGAGCCATTTTAATCTAGATTAATCTAGATTAATTTCAAGATTTCAGTGAGATTAATCTAGATTAAAAAAATTAATCTATGCCCACCACTACTAAAAATTAATGTTACATTTTAGGTGTTGCAAGTGGCAGGTTTGTGACTGACAAAAATTCCTCAAAGTGGATCATACAATTTAAGGACATTGAGTGAGGAAAAACGATGTGCTGCACGAATTTGACATTTTTCTTGATGGTGATTATTTCAATGCTCCAAGTAAAAGAAACAATTTTGAGCTGCATTTAAGTATTGAAAGTCATGTTCCCAGGCTGAAGGGTTTTATACTCAGCACCTGTTCAAGTCATTTGTGGTAATGGCTGAACAAAACGCATGCTCATTGTGGTAACAGGTTTGACCTCTGCTCTTTTCTCTTACAATTAAAATGTTGTCCCGTGTATATTTTTGCAGAATACAGTTATTAGGCTTTATCTATATATTTTACATTTTTAATGGTGTCATACACCAGCTTTGTGGCTGCTAGTTATTGATTCAGACTGCAGACAGGGAGTAAAACGCTGAAGGCAGAAGACCCTATAAAGAGGGAGAGAGGCAGATAGACGCTGACAATTATCAGTCATTTCATCCAGCTTCTGGTAAAATATGGAAGGATCTGAAGGTTTCACTGGTCTGTCATTTTCCACATTTCTCCTTTTCTCATTCCTGTGACATTGCACTCTTAACTTTTAACACAGACTCTCTTGTATTAGTAAACAGTCTCGCATTGCCTGATTTTCAGACAGGTTCCCTCCTAAATGATCAACAGCTGTGTACTTCTTCGTTTATTGTTGACGTCACATGGTTTTCAAGCTGCCCAGGCTCTTACACCCTCCTTTCTTTTTTTTTTCTTGGCCTTGATTGTAGTTTTACTTTCAACTACTTAGATATTTCTACAGTAGTGATTCACTTTCTGTCTTCACCTAAAGTGACAAGGAGGTAATGAGAACGCTCTTCATTAACTTTATTTTCCTTTTCTCGCTTTCTGTCTATTCTATTAAAGAGATGTATTATGGTAAAAGAGTTAATGCACAAGAAAGGTAATATACAGTATGAAATGAACTGAAATGAAATGGTTGTCCTAAATTTATTTGGTGGGTGTTAAATTGCACAAAACAATAGTGAGTATCAGAAAGCACATGAACCCATGTCCCCGGTGTCAACGTCTATTCCCATGTGTCTCCACAGCCTTTAATTTTTCCCTGACTTTAGTAAACATCAGGCTACTTCCTTCAGTGACACAGAAGTTTGCAATTGAACACAAATTGCTTTGGAAATAAATGCCATCTGGATGACACCTGGTTGAATCTGATTTTATCTGCTATAAAATCCTTCATGATATCATCTGTGCTATTAACACCCTTTCAGTTTCAGAGGAAACCTAAAGTAAATGAATTACATTTTAGAATGACAAGGAGACAATAGATTTAAAGCTTCAGTGTGTGTTTTAGTGGCATCTAGTGGTGAGAGTTGCAAATTGCACCCCTCCTCCCTATCCAAGCGAGTAGTATAGCCTGACAAAAGATAACCAACATGGCGGCTCGTTCAGACGCAGTGGCCCAGCGCTCTTCAGGCTTTGGCAGCTATTTTGTTTTTATAGTGTGTTTTTTGTGCTTCTCCAGATGTGAACCAGGAGCCGCACACTGTTAAGTCCCGTGAGGTCTGTGTGCTGTCTGTGTTGCTGTGGGTGTGTCTTTCTCTTTCTTTTGCAGGTGTGTACCTGTGTGATGCTGGGCTGATCCCACAGCTGTGGCTAGTTGGCAATTAGTGGTTCACATAAGCAGAGCCAGGGGAATGCTCTGGGTCTCATTTTGCCCCAGCCAGCTCGTCTTCAGTACTGGATTGTGTGTGCGTTAGACTACTGTGTGGATTCCTGTGTGGAATACTGTGTGTATCGCTGTGTGGTTTGCAGGAGTATGTGACCGTTAGCGTCTCACCGGCAACCTCTTCTCGCACTGCGAGGTCAGTGACTCCGGGGAGGGAGTTATCTCGGCGTCTGTGGATGACCGGTGTGGTGAACGACGGGCAACCTCCATGTGCTTCCCCAGCGCGGTGGGAGCCGTGGAGACTGTGTGGCCTTGTTTTCTGTTTTTTCTATCATAAAAGTTACATCGTATCTTGTGTTGACAGAGATCGCTTTGTGTTTATTAATCGCCTCTTTTTGTTGGTTATTTAATAAATACATATTTAACTCGATACACGTTTTATGAGTCCTCCTTTGCTTTTTGCACCCGGTTTATTTATCTTTTGTTTGTCCCACACCCCTAGACCAGCCAGGGATGTAACATAATACAGTGGAGCTGAACTGATAGGGATTGCAAACAATATCTGCCACACAATGAGCACAAATAGCTGGGACTCTATTCCTTTGGAGATTTGGCATACACCAACGAGTGGCGAGCTCATCATCCCCACCGATATTAGGCTACCAGACACACTCAACCAGTTCTTCTCCCACTTCGACCATCAATCCATGGAGACCAGTATCCAGCCAGCACTTCCATGATTCCACACAGCTGCACCAAAATCAGGTCAGATCCACCCTGCGCAAAATCAACGAGAGGAAAGCACCGGCTCAGACGGAGTCCCTAGGAAGATCCTTAAGGCCTCGCGCAGACCAGTTAACAGAGGTATTCACTACTAGTCAGCTACTATTGTCCCTGTACCAAAAAAGGGCACCCTGAACTGCCTCCATGATTATCGCCCAGTTGCTTTGACCCCCATCATAACTAAATGCATTGAGAGACTCATCCTGTCCCACATCAAGTCTGCTATGCCTGCCGACCTTGATCAACATCAGTTTGCATCTCGGGCAAACCAATCGACAGAGGATGGAGTCATCATAGCCCTCCATACAGCCCTTGCACATCTGGACTGGGGAAACACCTATGTAAGAATGCTGTTTGTGGACTTTAGCTTAGCCTTCAATATAGTTATTAAATTTAAGCAACCTAGGCCTAGGCAGTTCATTGTGCATGGGGATCCTGGACTTCCTCAGAAACAGACCCCAGACCATCAGTATGGGAGAATTCACATCATCTACTCTAATACTAAACACTGGTACACCACATGGGTGTGTCCTCAGCCCCCTCCTCTACTCCCTCTTTACCCCGGACAGCGGCCCCATCCACCCCACCAACATCACTGTCAAATTTGCTGATGATACTACCATTGTAGGACAACATCTGATAGACTGATGTAAACACAACAACCTGGAAGTGAACACCCCACAAACCAAGGAGAGTTGCCAGTCATGAAATCAGGCTTCTTTACATTGATGTATTAACAAATTATATTTACTTGATTATTCAGTAAATCCATATGTTATTGTGAATATGTGTTACTTGTTCATTAAACCATAGCCACATCCAGAAATGAAGTGCTACATGATGTCTCATACTTCTGTAATACAGTATTTTACAACTTAGGAGGGCTGGCTCATCTGGATTAACACCAAAGTAAATGAAAAACATTACAAAACTATCACATCTAATGCATCAAGTATGACCACTGACATATAACATGTATGCCACACTGTTTCTGCACCACAGTCCATTATAAGCCACCTAATACATGAAGTTTACTAAGGCATTGTCAGGAGAGTATCAAGGCCACTCTCGCTTTGCTTAATTAATTTGATCAGCAATCAGCAAATCTCACTGAAATGTTTTTTTTTAATTTTTTGAAATACAACAGAAACAAAAAGTAGTATTGATTGCCATGATTTCAGCTTGTGGTAAAATGGTGCAACATTTTTAATGGGCATTTAGCATGTGAAAGTACAAATTACACATTTGTGCACACAGTGGCAAAGCCCTATCAAAAAAATATGAACTAACTCTTACCTTCTTTTAAAATTCTGATTATTAATGATTTAAGGTGGTTGATAATCCAATTAAAAAGTGCCTAGCCCGAAATGTCTGTGTTTTTATTGATATTGTACAGCCCTTTTAGTTTCATTTTTATTGCATCAACAATTTATGTAAGAAAATATCTCGATCAAACTAGAAGAAAGAAACGTTCATTTTGTCAGCTGTCTGAGCAGGTGGGCAGCTTGATTTTGTTGCTTTCTTTTGTCCTGTATTTCCTTTTCTATTTTTCCCCTTGCATGAGGCAATTTAATCTTAACAGCTCATAGACTGACAGACCTACAGACCTTTTGTCAGAAATGAGCAGTCGGGGATCAACACAGCTTGCAGTTGAGGTAATCTATCAAAGTAGACAGGGAGATGGCAGCAGGGCCAGCAAGGGCAACTCCCAAAGCTGCTATTAATAACGATAGAATAGCTATCAAGAGACTGGGTAGATTTCAGGCAAGACAAATTTACTGAAAAACAACATAAGTTTATCACACTAGTCTTTACAAATTCAAAGGAAGATGGAAGTACAATAGAGACACATTAAGTGTCAGTAAATGTACAGTAAATGTTGTGCTGCAGATTCCAATACTGTCCAAGCATGAACAGACTACAACCAATCAATGAAGTTTTGTTTCAAATAGGGTTATATACAACATTTTCATATTAATTAGTGATGCACCAAATGTTTGGCCACCAAAATGAATTGGCAAATTAATTGCAAAAAAATATTTAAGTATGAAATCATACCTCTTCAAAAGACTTATTTGGCAGCTCTGCAATTTCTGCATCCTCATGAACTGGCGCTGAAGTCAAATGTTAGGTCGGAAAAGTGTTATGTAAACCTGGATGAAAAGGGACGTGATTTATTTTTCTCTCCTGCCTGTTATGCGAATAGTTCAATAACCAATTCACAAGTAAAGCAATGATTTTATTTGTAACTAATGTGATTACTGAAGTTCTCAACAGTAACACGTTACATTATTACAAAAGAAATCAGATTACAGTAATGCATTACTTTGTAACATGTCACACCCAACACAGTATGTTAGTAATTAGCATTAACAAATTATAGACTGCCTATTTAGAAAGCTGACCAATACACACTAGAGGTTGACCCATAAAGATTTTTAAATTGCTGATGCTGATATTTACGAAGAACAGTGGCCGATGGCCGATACAATCAACAAAAGACTCCTGCATGATTAAATACATTGGGTTATACCATAGATTTCAGAATGAGACTAGTGTTTAAGGGAGAGTGGGAATTTTACTCTTCTACTTTCATTTTTATTGCAACCGTATCACCAAGTCAAATTCCTGTGTACATTGTAAATTGGGTGAATAAAGAGATTCTGATACAATTTGTCAGAAGTGACGCCATTTAACTGCATTATTCTGTACAGTATAACAATAAATTGTATATATATATATCCCCTCTCACCCCTTAGCGGGTGGTATGTGTCATCCTCAAGCTCGGGTCCTCTACCAGAGGCCTGGTATGACTCTTTGTATTTATGGGTTTCACTCATGCCTGAGGTAGGCCAGTAGCATTAAGGACCTTGCCTAAGGGTCCACCTGGATACTCACGCCCTGACCGAATCGAACCAAACTTGGATCTGATAGATATATATATATATATATATATATATATATATATATATATATATATATATATATATATATATATATATATATAGGTATATATATATAATGTTTGGTTAGGGTCTAAATGACAGCTGCTGTCGTTTAGGATGATATATCGGCCTTGTGAGAGCAGGTATCGGCCAACTGATTAATTGTCTATCACTAATACACATGCCTAATACACACTAATACATTAATGTGAAAAGGTCAATACTGGCGCTTACTTTTTCTACTTCAAAACCCAATACGTATGCATGTTATGTGATGTAATACCAGAGCATGCTATTTTAACCCAAACCATGATCTTTTCCTAAACCTATCCAAGTAGTTTTGGTGCCTAACCGTAACCATGTTTATTGTTACTATGAAGACAAATGTCTTGTAAACCTGTACTCTCCAATGGTCTAGGTTGTTTTTTTTGAGTCCCATCTCCATGGATACCTGCAGGCGTTATGTGTCACTTTAATGAACTAACACAGCCTGCTCTCTGGCCATTGATCTTTTGTACGCAGTAAATTAAGTTGAGCCCTTTTAATATCATCCCACATGCATCAACAGCGATCCAAGCCAACTTACTGCCCATCTCAAAGTTATTTTTTGGCTGATATGTGGTCAGAGCCCCTGGAGCCCCTGAAAGTTGCTTGATTGATAGAGTGTGTCTGTGTGATCCCCAATTGATCCACTCATCCATTAATTTTCAGTCAGTGGATGAAGCAGGGTGTTTGGTGTCGTGGTAGGGGCTCAGAGGGGTCATCATGCATGTGTGAGTGCCCTCATGCCTCTGCATCACTTGTGTTTGTCAGTGTGTGTTGCTGCCCTTGGCCTCCTCCAAGCCATCTGCTTGCTGCAGTACAGAGTGTCCCTTCCAGCTCCCTGTAGACCACTTTAGCAAGTCCAATCATGGCTCAGAATTATTATTGTGCAGAATGGACACTTTCTGTTAATTGTTGGGAGATCA
>JALXJV020000018.1:34592916-34616260 GCA_024633595.2 Lepomis macrochirus
GTATGCCAAATCTCCAAAGGAATAGAGTCCCAGCTATTTGTGCTCATTGTGTGGCAGATATTGTTTGCAATCCCTATCAGTTCAGCTCCACTGTATTATGTTACATCCCTGGCTGGTCTAGGGGTGTGGGACAAACAAAAGATAAATAAACCGGGTGCAAAAAGCAAAGGAGGACTCATAAAACGTGTATCGAGTTAAATATGTATTTATTAAATAACCAACAAAAAGAGGCGATTAATAAACACAAAGCGATCTCTGTCAACACAAGATACGATGTAACTTTTATGATAGAAAAAACAGAAAACAAGGCCACACAGTCTCCACGGCTCCCACCGCGCTGGGGAAGCACATGGAGGTTGCCCGTCGTTCACCACACCGGTCATCCACAGACGCCGAGATAACTCCCTCCCCGGAGTCACTGACCTCGCAGTGCGAGAAGAGGTTGCCGTGAGACGCTAACGGTCACATACTCCTGCAAACCACACAGCGATACACACAGTATTCCACACAGGAATCCACACAGTAGTCTAACGCACACACAATCCAGTACTGAAGACGAAGCTGGCTGGGGCAAAATGAGACCCAGAGCATTCCCCTGGCTCTGCTTATGTGAACCACTAATTGCCAACTAGCCACAGCTGTGGGATCAGCCCAGCATCACACAGGTACACACCTGCAAAAGAAAGAGAAAGACACACCCACAGCAACACAGACAGCACACAGACCTCACGGGACTTAACAGTGTGCGGCTCCTGGTTCACATCTGGAGAAGCACAAAAAACACACTATAAAAACAAAATAGCTGCCAAAGCCTGAAGAGCGCTGGGCCACTGCGTCTGAACGAGCCGCCATGTTGGTTATCTTTTGTCAGGCTATACTACTCGCTTGGATAGGGGAGGAGGGGTGCAATTTGCAACTCTCACCACTAGATGCCACTAAAACACACACTGAAGCTTTAAATCTATTGTCTCCTTGTCATTCTAAAATGTAATTCATTTACTTTAGGTTTCCTCTGAAACTGAAAGGGTGTTAATAGCACAGATGATATCATGAAGGATTTTATAGCAGATAAAATCAGATTCAACCAGGTGTCATCCAGATGGCATTTATTTCCAAAGCAATTTGTGTTCAATTGCAAACTTCTGTGTCACTGAAGGAAGTAGCCTGATGTTTACTAAAGTCAGGGAAAAATTAAAGGCTGTGGAGACACATGGGAATAGACGTTGACACCGGGGACATGGGTTCATGTGCTTTCTGATACTCACTATTGTTTTGTGCAATTTAACACCCACCAAATAAATTTAGGACAACCATTTCATTTCAGTTCATTTCATACTGTATATTACCTTTCTTGTGCATTAACTCTTTTACCATAATACATCTCTTTAATAGAATAGACAGAAAGCGAGAAAAAGGAAAATAAAGTTAATGAAGAGCGTTCTCATTACCTCCTTGTCACTTTAGGTGAAGACAGAAAGTGAATCACTACTGTAGAAATATCTAAGTAGTTGAAAGTAAAACTACAATCAAGGCCAAGAAAAAAAAGAAAGGAGGGTGTAAGAGCCTGGGCAGCTTGAAAACCATGTGACGTCAACAATAAACGAAGAAGTACACAGCTGTTGATCATTTAGGAGGGAACCTGTCTGAAAATCAGGCAATGCGAGACTGTTTACTAATACAAGAGAGTCTGTGTTAAAAGTTAAGAGTGCAATGTCACAGGAATGAGAAAAGGAGAAATGTGGAAAATGACAGACCAGTGAAACCTTCAGATCCTTCCATATTTTACCAGAAGCTGGATGAAATGACTGATAATTGTCAGCGTCTATCTGCCTCTCTCCCCTCTTTATAGGGTCTTCTGCCTTCAGCGTTTTTACTCCCTGTCTGCAGTCTGAATCAATAACTAGCAGCCACAAAGCTGGTGTATGACACCATTAAAAATGTAAAATATATAGATAAAGCCTAATAACTGTATTCTGCAAAAATATACACGGGACAACATTTTAATTGTAAGAGAAAAGAGCAGAGGTCAAACCTGTTACCACAATGAGCATGCGTTTTGTTCAGCCATTACCACAAATGACTTGAACAGGTGCTGAGTATAAAACCCTTCAGCCTGGGAACATGACTTTCAATACTTAAATGCAGCTCAAAATTGTTTCTTTTACTTGGAGCATTGAAATAATCACCATCAAGAAAAATGTCAAATTCGTGCAGCACATCGTTTTTCCTCACTCAATGTCCTTAAATTGTATGATCCACTTTGAGGAATTTTTGTCAGTCACAAACCTGCCACTTGCAACACCTAAAATGTAACATTAATTTTTAGTAGTGGTGGGCATAGATTAATTTTTTTAATCTAGATTAATCTCACTGAAATCTTGAAATTAATCTAGATTAATCTAGATTAAAATGGCTCATTTGAATTCTGCCGAAGGCATTCAGAATATGTGTGTGAACGGGTTTCAAGCCAGGTGGCGCATTAGACCAGGGGCTCATCTCCTGTTTCCAAAATACATCACAAACTGCTTGAGAAAGCTGTTCTACTATGATAATTGGTGATGAAAATAAATCATGTTCAATAAGATGTACTTGTGTGTAGCGTGATGTGCTTTGCGTTTAGGTGGTACTTGAGACTGGAAGAACTCCTACAGTAAACTAATTCCGCATTGCACAAGGTGCAAACAACCTTAGTCTTGTCGAATTTTCCATTGGGAAGCTTCTTAAAACTAAATTTTCCCAGAAGCAAACCTGGCGGCTTCAGAAATGTTCGTACACAAAGTGCTGTCCAACAGCTGTCTGTGGACGTGTTGCTACAGTTAGTGTGAGTAAATGCCGCACAATGCGTTTTTTAATCAACCGGCGTATCAATAGCTAACCTGGCTAGTTGTAAACAAACAGCTGGCCGAGCGAGGTTTTAACTGGAACGCCGTCAACTCGGGTGTGACGTCATTCCCAGCTCCGACCTCCGAGGTAAATGGAACGCAGCAACAGCTGCATCCATGTTAGCACGTCACGTTTGATGTGGTAATTTCACAGTAAGCAAACACACAGGTTCGAAGACTCGTTCTTGCCCCCTACAGTGCAATTTGGCGAGGTATACATCTGCGCTAAGATATCAAGGTGAAAGTCATCATAGCTTGCGTAGTATAGACCCAGCTCCCAACCCAACTTTGAGAGTAGATTAATGGCGATATTTTTTTTATCGCCCGATAAAAGTCTCAGGTTAACACAGTACATTAACGCTGATAACGGCCCACCACAAATTTTTAGTAACCAGTATTTTGAATAAGTGAGTGCACCAACTTTCACAGAGTGATATCTCATTAAAAATGTTTTATGGATGAATTTAGGAGGCTCTACTGGTTAAAGCTGAATCTTTCATTTTGGATATACAGGGGTTTGGAGCTTGTGCTGCCTGCACATTTTTGCACGCATAGGATCATTTTTTGCAGTCTTTGAAACATGTTTTTCTTTTTAAATTTCCCAAGGCCATGTAGCACTGTCTTTCTACCAACTTTGCAATCACATCACTTCTTTACCATTTCATTAAGACTCAACACACCTCAAGATTAATAAATGATGAAAAAATAGGTGATTAAACTAGTTTGCAACTAAGTTATTTTCATAAATAATTTATCAAACACTCTACAGTATAAAGTATGTGTTTAGGGGCTGTTGACTTTGATACTTTCATATCACTTAGTTATATTTGCAGATTTGGGAGCGGAGCTAATATAGTGTAGGTCCCCCCTTTGCTGCCAAAACAGCCCTAATCCGCATGGACTCCACAAGACCTCTGTAGGTATGCTGAGGTATCTGGCAGCAGATCCTTGTAAACCCTGTAAGCTGTGAGGTGGGGCTCCATGGATCAGACTTGTTTTTCCAGGACATCCCACAGATACTCAATTGGATTGAGATCTGGGGAATTTGGAGGCTTAGTCAACATCTTGAACTCGTTGCGTTCCTCAAACCATTGCTGAACCATTTTTTCTTTGTGACAGGGCGCACTATCCTGCTGAAAGAGTCCACTGTCATCAGGGAATTCCAGTGTTTCCCATACATTCATTTATTTGTGGCGGCCCGTCACAATATCAACACAGTCCACCACCAATTGATTTTTGATTTTTTTTACTAGGCCTTTTTAAAATCGTATTTGAATGCAGAGCGCTGTAGCGCATTTGAGCAGCACATCCTCTAGCTCGTCCCTCTCTCTTTCTCACTCACCCGTCCCCTTCCCCCTCTCACTCATGAACACTGCTGCACAAATCAGTCCAACTTAACGCTGTCAATGTCGGAGACCAAGCTTAAGGAAGTCATTAGCAAGCATGTAAGGAGCCTAGCTAATAAGGTGAGCTAAGTAATGTTAGAAAACACCTGGGTTTTTGACGCTAGCACGCTGTAGTCAATATTGACTGCATGCGCTGGATCGGACCACACGGGCCAACCTTCATTCCCCATGTGTATCTATGAGCCTTGGCATCCCAAGACCCTGTCACAGGTTCACTGCTTTTCCTTCATCTGAACACTTTTCATAGGTACTGACCACTGCAGACCAGGAACACCCCACAGTTTTGGACATTCTCTGGCCCAGTCATCTAGCCATCAAAATTTTGCCCTAGTTAAAGTTGACCAAATCCACACACTTGCCCATATTTCCTGCTACTAACACATCAATGTGGTGATGGCGCAATGGATAAGATGCCTGCCTTTGATGTGAGAGACCCGGGTTCAGTCCCCCACTGTGACCAATCCATCACTGTGTCCCTGAGCAACACACTTAACCTCTACTTGCTCCTGAGGTTTGCGACCTCTGAAATTTATAGCAATTGTAAGTCACTTTGGATAAAAGCGTCAGCTAAAGTAATGTTGAGGACAAAATGTTCACTTGCTGCCTAATACATCTCACCCACTGACAGGTGCCATGGTAACAAGATAGTCAGTGTTATTAACTTCATCTGCCAGTGGTCAAAATGGTACAGCTCATTGGTGTATGTTCCTTGAATGTACATGATGTTTTACTTTCTCCCTTCAGTAAGGGTGATTTCACATACCGTGAGGTTTCCCCAAGTCAGGTTAGGATAATTTGATGAGCAATAGTAAGCCAAAATATGACAGTCTGTGACTCTCCAAAACAATAAGTCAAGCTCTGTCTCTTCTCTGTCTGCTTGGTCCACTGACTGCTGCAGCTGCCATGATAAGGATACACTGTGTGGTCCATCTCCTAAATAACACAAGGTCAAAATTGTCTTTATTTTGTTTTATTACAGACAGACTGACCTATATACTTTACTTAACTTAAGTAAAGTATATAGGTCTGGTATCTAGTTGATGACACATACTTAGGCCAGTTAAGAATGACTGGGATGCACCGTAGAGTCTATGGGGCAGATGAGGGATAAATATTGCAAGAGAGATTCATAAGATTGTCGTGTTGGATAGGCATCGTGTTCTCACTCAGTATACTGATGATCTCCCCGGCTGGGCTTCAGTAAAGAATGCTGTTCAAGTCATCTTGAGTTTTCTGAGATCTGTTTCTAAGGGTTAACCGCTCACAAGAATTTTGGGATCAATGTTCAACCATGCTGCTCCCTAAATGTTAGCATGGGCCATCAAATAACCCACAAATGTAGACATGGTGTCTGCCTCCCGAACCCAAACTGGAACCTGGTTCCACAGGAGAGGAGCCTGATAGCTGAACGCTCTGGCTCCCATTCTACTTTTGAAGACTCTAGGAACCACAAGTAACCCTGCATTCTGGGAGCGCAGTGCTCTGAAGATGGTGCCCGACCATTAAGAGCTTTGTATGTGAGAAGAAGGATTTCAAATTCTATTCTGGATTTTGCAGGAAGTCAATGCAGAGAAGCTAAGACAGGAGAAATATGATTTCTTTTACTGGTTCCTGCCAGCCTAGAAGTAAGAAATGCATGGACTAGTTTTTCTGCATCATTTTTAGAAAGGGTGTTCCTGATTTTTGCAATATTACCTAGGTGCAAAAAGGCAGTCCTTGAAATTTGCTTAATGTGAGAGTTAAACGATATGTCCTGGTCAAAGATAACTCCAAGATTTCTCACAGTGGTGCTGGAGGCCAGGCGATGCCATCCAGGGAAACTATATCTTTAGACAACATGTCACGGAGGTGCTTAGGCCCCAAGACAACAACTTCAGTTTTATCTGAGTTTAACATTAGAAAATTACTGGTCATCCAGGTTTTAACATCCTGAAGACACATTTGAAGCTTAGCTAACTGATGAGTTTCATCGGGCTTGATTGATAGATATAACTGAGTATCATCTGCATAACAATGAAAGTTTATGGAGTGTTTCCTGATAATATTGCCTCAAGGAAGTATATATAATTTGAAGAGGATCGGTCCAAGCACTGATCCTTGTGGAACTCCATGACTAACTTTGGCGTGCATGGAGGACTCATCGTTAACATGTACAAACTGAAATTGATCTGATAAATAGGACTTAAACCAGCTTAGAGCAGTTCCTTTAATGCCAATGAAATGTTCTCTGTAATAGGATCTGATGGTCAATGGTATCAAATGCAGCACTAAGATCTAATAAAACAGTTAGATCTTAGTGCTGCAGTTAGGGGGTCATTAGTAATTTTCACCAGTGCTGTCTCTGTGCTATGATGAACTCGAAATCCTGACTGAAAATCCTCAAATAAACTATTGCTATGTAGAAAGTCACACAGCTGTTTGGTGACTGCTTTCTCCAGGACCGTAGAGATAAATGGAAGGTTAGATATAGGTCTATAGTTGTCTAAAACATCTGGATCAAGGTTGGGCTTTTTCAGAAGAGGTTTAATTACAGTTACTTTAAAGTACATTGGTACATAGCCTGTTGATAAAGACAGATTGATCACATCTAGTAGAGAAGTGCTGACTAAGGGTAAAACTTCTTTAAGCAGCCTAGTCGGGATGGGGTCTAAGAGGCAGGTTGATGGTTTAGATGAAGAAATTACTGAAGTTAGTTGGTAAATATTGAGAGAAGCAAAGCAGTCTAAACATATAACTGGTTTTACAGCTGTTTCTAAGGTTCCTGACTTTAGAGATAAGTTGGTGCCAGTTGAGAGCAGGTCTTATCATTAAAGAAGCTCATGAAGTTGTAACTACTGAGAGCTATGGGAATACTTTGCTCAATAGAGCTGTGACTTTCTGTCAGCCTGGCTACAGTGCTGAGAAGAAACCTGGGTTTGTTGCTATTTTCCTGTATTAATAATGAGTAGTATGCTGCTTTGACATTACGGAGGGCCTTCCTATAAGTTTTAAGACTATCTTGCCAAATTAAACGAGAATTTTCCAGTTTGGTGGAACGGCAATTCCTCTCAAGTTTCTCACGATATTTGCTTTAATTTGCGAAGTTTCAGTATTATGCCATGGAGCTAACCGTCTTTGTTTTAGTATTTTCTTTTTTAGAGGGGCTACAGAGTCAAGTGTTGTTCGCAGTGAGCCTGCAGCACTATCAACAAGATGATCGACTTGGGAGGGACTGAAATTAGCATAAGAGTCCTCTGTTACTTTGTGACCTGATAGTGAATTTAGAGCTGATGGAATTGCATCCTTAAATTTAGCTATAGTACTATCAGACAGAAATCTTGTATAGAAATTTTTGCCCAATGGAGGGTAGTTCAGCAATACAAGCTCAAGAGTTATCAAACAGTGGTCAGATAAAGAGGGATTGTGTGGGAACACTATTAAATGTTCAATTTCAATACGATATACCAGAACAAGGTCAAGGGTGTGGTTAAAACAGTGAATTGTTTCATGAACACTCTGAAAGAAGCCAATTGAATCTAATAGAGAGATAAACGCAGTACTAAAGCTGTCATTCTCAACATACACACAAATATTAAAATCCCCTACAACAGTGTTGGGGCGTTCCAAGGACGATGGGGGGGCGCTGAAAGCAATATTTTATAAAGGGGGGCGCTGAGCTGCTTTTGGGGGGCATTTGTTTGATGGAAATTCTAACGTGAGTTTACATTTAAGATTCACAACAATACGAGTTTAAACTTTGAACTACTTGCAAAAAATTGTGGTCTGCAACATTAAAACCTGCCAGTTTAGTCCACTGCGACTGGACGAGACTGTGTCTTTTTTCTCCATCAGCAACTTGTTGTGCAGCTTCGTGCTGCCTTCAGGGGAACGGGAAGTCAGAGTATCATCTCTAAAATTTTACCCACATTGCGTTTACTGTGTAAACTCTAGAAAACCAACGCTCTCTTTCTAGGTGGGAAAGTGTTTATTTCTCTGAGGAAAACACCGCGAAGCCTTGTTATCGCGAGTGGTTACACATTTACAAGAGGGATATTCCACTGTCGGACTCACCCTGAAAGCAACTCGCTCGCGACACCAGCGAAGTGACGTCGACCCTCCTCGCGCTGTGAGTTACAGACAGTTTGTGCCAAAGTGGACACATAGGTAGTTTCATTCGGCTACAAAAATGTAAAGTTAAAAACTGAAGCCCTGTCTCGCTCTGTTGGGGACTGTTAGCGGCACTTTATCAGAGGTGCTGAAGTTCAGCTGTGTGGAATTATTCCTGAGCTTTCTGTGTGATCACAGATGTTATCGGTTAGTTTCATCTCATTCAGTTTTGTCTGTCAGACGGCGAGGGAAGCTGAATCAGTAACATAATGCAGTAAAATGTTATGAATTCTCTTTAAATAGCCTAATGACGTTAGTCTCCTATAACGTCTTTTTTTCTTTACCTGTCAGAGAACACAGATCTGTGGGAGAGATACTGAATGTGCAGAAAGTTTTGAACATGAGCAGATAAGTTAGTGTTTCCTATACGTTCATTTATTTGTGGCGGCCGCTACAATAGCTGAGCAACATATTTATTTATTTATTTTTTTTATTTACCAGGCCTATTTAAAATCGTATTTGACTGCAGAGCTGCAGGCAGCGCGAATTCGCGGAGCTCATCGTCTCGCTCATCCCTCTCTCTCCCTCGTGAACGCACAACGCAGTCAATGTCGGAGACCCAGCTAATAGAAGTTAAGCATGTAAGGAGCCTGGCTAACAAGGAGAGCTAAGTTAATGTTAAAATACAGCTGGGTTTTCGAGGTTAGCTGTACAGCTGTGCCACAGTTACAGTGTCATTCTGTGGGAAACACTGACAGGAGCTAAAGTCCGGTCAGTTACTGAATTAAAACGGATTAATTTATCACTGAGATGAAAAGGGACCATAAACACATTTAAATAGGTTCCTTCCCCACAAAAGAGGAGGTAAGACTGAATCATGTGTGTTGACTCAGCAGGGATGATATTAAATAAGTTGATCTACAGGAGAAAAATATTTAAAAGCAAGAAAAATAACTGAGAGGCTCACTACATTGTATTCTATTATAATTATATATTTTGAATTGTCAGCTGAATTTTTTGACATTTTCACCCTAAATTGGTGCAGAAAAGGCAGAAATTAGGGGAGAAATCTTCACCATAATGCAGGAAATTAAGTGTTTAATGCTCAAAATCTTCTGGGGGAGGACCCCCATACACCCCACTTATTAATTACTCCATCCAAGAAAACAGTATTTTGCTTCATACACAGTTTCTGTGAGGAACATTCACTTATTAGTTATATATAATTACTTTTCACCTGGCTTTTTGTTACATTTTACATGTTTTTAATAACAATAGTAACAATAAAAAAATCAAAATATATTCAGGGCAAGTAGTCAACATCTTTTTGGTGGGTGGGGGGTGGGGGGATCTGGATAGTGGTTAGGGGCGCTGGCCCAAAAAGGTTGAGAACCACTGCCCTACAATAATAACTTTTTCCATTTTAAGGACTAAAGTTGACAAAAACTCTGGAAATTCAGATAAGAATTCAGAGTACGGACCAGGTGCTTGGTATACTATAACAAATAGAATTGGTTGCAGTGATTTCCAGCTTGGCTGTGAAAGACTCAGAACAAGCTTTCAAATGAGTTATAATTTAGTTTAGGTTTAGAGCTGATTACTAGGCTAGAGTCAAAGATAGCTGCAAATTTATATGCAGTTTTATGCAGCATATAGTATGTTAAGAAGGAAGCCAGCTAAAAGATAATATGTAGGCAATATTGTGTGTCTCTGATGCAGTGGTGGGATCTCAATGGCAATTGCAAAAAAGTATGTATAATTCATGTCAAACTATATCACGTTACATATTTTGCAGTCAAGATAAACGTAGATGTTTTATTTCTCAGAATATACCTTTTCTTCATAAGCTAAGCCTCCACAAGCACTGATCTTCACACATATGCACATAAAGACATAAAAGTTGGATCAGAAGTCATACTAAATATAAAACAGCAATGAGGCACACTTATTTTCAGGACAAAGTCACTCTATGACACTGCAAATCCCTTATAAATACACATGAACACATTTTTATGAACACACTGCTGCACACACACTATCAACCAGACATTTCTCTGCACGAAGGAAGTCATCATTGCCTTCTTTTTTCAACAAGAATGCCAAGGCAGCCAACTGTCAGGATGAAAACTATGACAGGTGTACTCTGCAATTACCTGGAACATCAGCAAGAACCCATTTACCAAGACACCATGGTGGAAGTCCTATTATTCTCCCTGTCAAGATATTTGACACTGGGACTCCCCATTATTCCCTCTGCCATGAGGGGAAGCCACAAACACTGCATCCAAGATGAAAGTAGTAGATAAAGACACACCCAGTGTGTATGATATAATTTGAAGCACACATATACCCCAACAAACTGGTGTCAAGAAATGTTGTAAAGTGGCTGTCATGTCTTCAACTGCAGATAACCTCATCCACGCATACTGAAAGCAAGAGAAATAATTTTCCTTCAAACAGTCCATTCAGTACTGGAAGGAAGACCAAATAAATAAATACTGAGGCACCACAATGCTATCTGATTCATGAAAAAAATCAGGATAATTTAAAATCATTTAATTATAGTGTTTCTATTCCCATAAAAAACTATTTTATAATACACAGGAGTTCTGTGGCTGGTTGGATCCAATTTAGACACCACAGAAGACTGCAGCTGCTGCAGAAGTCCTGATTTTGGTAATCAGACAGCAGACAGGAGTTCAACAAAATGTAGGTGAAAGCAACACATTAGCAGCTCAGCAGCAGCAGTTTCAGTTCTCTACAGGTGTCTACACCTGATGCATTCAGGCACAGTAATCACTGTAGTTATGATCACAAGGAAAAGAAGGACGTTTTGAGTAGTTTGTGCGAGTAAAACAAGTCATTACATGGCCTGTGTAAGCAGCTTTATTTATTACCTTAAAAGCAAACCTGTTCTGTCAAAAGCAAGTGAGATGGATGACTAAAACATCCAGCTGAAAAAACATCTCGGGTTACATGTGTAACCTTTGTTCCCCGAGAAGGGAAACGAGACAATGCGTCGGTGACGACACTATGGGAACGCCCTTGGGCGTGGCAGGGCTGAACTACGAATGAAACTACTCCAATCCTATTGGCACTGCTCTAAACGGTAGTGTGTGACGGCATAACCGGAGGTGTATATAAGCACACCGGCACACAATAATAATTAGCTTTACCTATGAAGCAGGCACTCCAGGCGGGGTGAGGTGTGGAGAACCGACGCAGTGTCTCGTTCCCCTTCTCGGGGAACAAGGGTTACATACGTAACCCGACACGTTCCCCTTCGAGGGAACTCAAACTGCGTCGGTGACGACACTATGGGAACGAGATACCCACTACACCGCGCTGAAACCCCGCCTTCCCTTAGTGTGCAGCAACCTGTGGGCACGGTTAAGAGGAGAGTGCTCTGGTACCGGGTGCAGGAGGAAGGTCCAGACTAAGAACCAGATGAAAGTGTGAGGAGTGGCCAGCCAGCAGCCTCACATACATCCTGGAGCAAAGCCCCTGAAAGGAGGGCTCTCATCCTCCGGACTCCACGGAGGAACGTACGATAAAAGGCTGCTTCCCCAGAGGTCCCTCTCTCAAAGGGGGATAAGCCAGCAGAGAAACGGTCTTGGAAGAACTCTAGTAGTCGTACATCCATCTCGTGGATGGGGCTCTGGAGCTGAGCAAGGTTTCGACTGCTCCTGCCATCAGACCCGCCTAAGGGAACTGCACCCTCTCAGGGGCCAGACCCATAGTCACCAGGGGATCCTGCCCCCGCTTGGGACAACAGGTCTCCCCTCAGAGGGACCTGGCATGACAGGCCGTCCGTTACTGCTACTAACAGTAGGCTGACACCGTCCTGACGGACCCTATCCAGGATCCCCGAGAGCAGAGCGACTGGGGGAAAAGCATACAGATGCAGCCTTGGCCACGTCTGGCACCACGGCATCCACCCATCCAGGGCTGGGAGCGAGAGGGAGAATCACAGTGAACAGTGCGTCGTCTCCAGTGTCGCAAACAAGTCCACGTCTATAGGGCCACACTCTGCGCACAATAGCTCCACCACCTCCGGGTGGAGTCTCCATTCCCTGGGCCTCAGCCCCTGTCTCGACAGCAGGTCTGCTCCCTGATTCTGGGTCCCAGGGATATACATCGCTCTGAGAGACGTTAGTCTCTGCTGGGACCACAGGAGGATCTGGTGTGCCAGTCTGTGTAATGGGCGCGAACGCAAAACCCTCCTGATGATTTAGGTAGGCTACCACCGCCGTGTTGTCGATTCTGAGCAGGACGTGGTGGCCGCGGAGATAGGGCAGAAAACTCCTCAGAGCTTTGAAAACTGCCAACATTTCCAGGCAAATTATGTGCCACGAGAAATGATGCTCCTCCCAGGAGCCCTTCGCAAAGCGGTCGTCCATGACCGCGCCCCCACCCCGTGAGTGATGCGTCTGTCGAAATTATAGTCCGGCGACACAACGCCCCCAACACGGGGCCTTGGGACAGGAACCAGGGTTCCTTCCATATTGATAGCTTAACGTAATGCATCTGCTCTTAACTTCGCATCAGCTGGAACCGATTTCCTTCAAGGAAAAACCCTGGTTTTTCAGCCACCACTGCAAGGGTCTTATGTGCAGTAGGCCTGAAGGGATTATGCTGGACGCTGCTGCCATGAGACCTAACACCCTCTGAAAGTGCTTCACTGTGATCATGTGACCTAGCTTCACTCTGTTTAAAATGGACACCATGGACTCAACTCGTGCAGGGGACAGGTGGGCCCGCATCGTCCTGGAGTCCCATACCACCCCTAGGCACATGGTCCACTGGGCGGGTGTCAGCACGCTCTTTTTCACATTGAGCCTCAGCCCTAAATGCTGAAGATGACCAAGAACGACATCTCCATACCGAATAGCTAATTCTCGAGACTGGGCTAAAATGAGCCAGTCGTCGATGTAGTTCAGTATGCGGATTTCCTGGAGCCTCATCGGTCAGGGCTGCATCCATACATTTGGTAAACGTGCAAGGGAAAAGTGCTAGGTCAAATGGAAGAACCTGATTCTGGTACGCTATGCCCCCGAAGGCAAACCTCAGGAACTTCCTGTGAGAGGGACGGATGGCGATGCAAAAAATAAGCGCCTCATAGATCCATCGTGACAAACCAATCCTTGGATTGGATGTGACTGATGATGGCGGGGATGGTGAGCATCTTGAACCTGAAACCTCCTCAGAGACCGGTTCTGAACCCGCGAGATCTAGAATTGGACGCAGCCCTTCGTCCCTTCGGAACTATGAAGTACCGGCTGTAGAACCCAGACTCCCTGACTGTTGGGGAATAATTTCCACAACCCCATGTCCAGCAGAGAGCTGAACTTCCTGTTCCAACACTGGGTCTTGGTCAGACCACTGCAGTCCAGACCAGCCCCACGGGCTGGTGGCCAGTGTTAATCGTAGGTCTTTGGCACCCTGAAGGAACGCTAGGGAGAAACCCCTGCAGTGTGTGCGCCAGATTCCATCCGACTGCAGCCCCTCGGGCGGACAGAACAGTGGGAGCTCGCTGGAGGCTAGTGCGCCCCTAGCACCGAGCAGCGGGAAGCTAATGCCCGTCGCCTAAGCCACTCCCTTGGAGAGGAAAGCGGCAGTCCCCGCGGTCCCCTGGAGTGATTGACAGGGAAAACTTGCCGAGGAACCACTATGTGTGAGCTCAGTCGCTCTACCGATAGCAGAAGACTGCGCTTTTGAGGGGTGCGCAGGGGGACCACATCGGTGAATCCCCAGCCCAACACCCCAGGGTGTGCTCTTTCCCTGAGCACAATCTCCTCCCTACTGTCTGGAGAACACAGCAGTGGGTCTAGAGTGACTCCCTGAAGCTGAATGAACGGCAGGGGAGACTAGCCGAGAAACCACAGTGCATGAGCTCGCTTCTGCTGCAGACTGCGCCCCTCGAGGCGGCAGATCAGTGAGTACTCGCTGTAAGCTGGCGTGCCCCAAGCGCCACCGTGCCTCTCCGAAATCCGCCAGCGAAACCAGCCCCTCGGAGCTGGCGGCTGGTGTCATGAGCGAGCTCACGCTGTTCTCGGCCGCGGCCCCTCGAGGCAGACAGAATGGCATGAGCTCGCCAGCAACTGGCATGCCTCGAGCCGGCGCGGGAAACAGCTGCACGGAGCCATCCCCTGGGAGAAGACAGCAGTCTCTCTCTCTTTTTTTTTTTTTGGATCTTGAGCTTCTCCCTGAAGCAAGTGAACGGCAGGGGAGACTCGCCGAGAAAACCACCGTGCTTGAGCTCGCTCCGCTGCCGACTGCGGCCCCTCGAGGCAGCTGATCGGTGAGAGCTCGCTGTAGGCTGGCGTGCCCAGCGCCGCCATGCCTCTGCGAAACTCTGCCAGCGGACCAGCCCCTCGGGCTGGCGGTTGGTGTCATTCCCGAGCTCAGGCTGCTCTCGGCTGCGGCCCCTCGAGGCGGCAGATCGGTGAGAGCTCGTTAGTAGCTGCCGCGCCCGAGCGCCACCATGCCTCTGCCAAACCTGCCAGCGGACCAGCCCCTCGGGCTGGCGGCTGGTGTCATTCCCGAGCTCAGGCTGCACTCGGCTGCGGCCCCTCGAGGCAACAGATCGGTGAGAGCTCGCTGTAGGCTGGCGCTACTAGGACCCCCATGACCGCGGCCAGCGTGACGCCTCAGCGACCGCGGGACCGGAGCCACAGGGGGAGTGCATCCTATCGTCGCTGGTGAAGAGAGCCTAGGACCTTAAGGTACATAACCCCACAGTGGACACAAGCAGCCCCCTCGAGAGCTGCTTGAGCGTGAGGCAGACCCAGGCAGGAACACACAGCTGATGTGAATCACCGTCCCTGATGGGCTCTCTCAGGTAGGATTACTCTATTCTTTCAACAATAGCCAGAGTGCCTGCTGAATAGAAAAAGCTAATGATTATTGCGTGCGGTGTGCTTATATACACCTCCGGTTATGCCGTCACACACTACCGTTTAGAGCAGTGCCAATAGGATTGGAGTAGTTTCATTCATAGTTCAGCCCTGCCACGCCCAAGGGCGTTCCCATAGTGTCGTCACCAACGCAGTTCGAGTTCCCTCGAAGGGGAACTCCCTGTGTTAGATATGACGCAAGTTCAGCTCATTGACAAATGGAGCTCAGACTGTGCAACTGCATGTACACTGAACAATTATTAGGCAAGTAAGTATTCTGAATGAATCATTATTTCTATGGACATTTTCCAACTCCAAGCCATATTAACTTTCTATAAGAATTGGAATCAAGAATTAATAAAAACTATAATTGAAAGGAAGAATCTGAATTGGAATCAGAATAGTTAAAATCAAAACAATGGCCAACCCTAGTCTCGATGGACCAGATTGGCCCGTTGCTGGAACACTGATTAACTGATACTTGTCACTGATTCGTGACGCATTATCTAAAGATATAGTTTCCCTGGATGGCATCGCCCTGGCCTCCAGCACCACTGTGAGAAATCTTGGAGTTATCTTTGATCAGGACATGTCGTTTAACTCTCACATTAAGCAAATTTCAAGGACCGCTTTTTTCACCTACGTAATATTGCAAAAATCAGGAACATCCTGTCTAAAAATGATGCAGAAAAACTAGTCCATGCATTTGTTACTTCTAGACTGGATTACTGCAATTCCTTATTATCAGGCTCTTCGAAAAAGTCCATTAAGACTCTTCAGCTGATCCAGAATGCTGCAGCACGTGTTCTGACAGGAACCAGTAAAATCATATCTCTCCTGTCTTAGCTTCTCTGCATTGGCTTCCTGTAAAATCCAGAATAGAATTTAAAATCCTTCTTCTCACATACAAAGCACTTAATGGTCAGGCACCATCTTATCTTTAAAGAGCTCATAGTACCTTACTACCCCACCAGAGCACTGCGCTCCCAGAATGCAGGGTTACTTGTGGTTCCTAGAGTCTCCAAAAGTAGAATGGGAGCCAGAGCGTTCAGTTATCAGGCTCCTCTCCTGTGGAACCAGGTTCCAGTTTGGGTTCGGGAGGCAGACACCGTCTCTACATTTAAGAGTAGGCTTAAGACTTTCCTTTTGATAAAGCTTATAGTTAGGGCTGGCTCGGGTGAGTCCTGAACCATCCCTTAGTTATGCTGCTATAGGCTAGACTGCCGGGGGATTTCCCATGATGCACTGAGCTCCTCTCTCCTCTTCTCTCTTTCTCTCTGAGTGCAACCTCATCCCATTAATGCATGTTACTAACTCGATTTTTTCTCCCTCTCCCGTGGTCGTGTGCTTCCCTCTCCTGTCCTCCCCCCTCCCCTCACTTCCCTGCGGGTGTTGCTGGCTCTGGAGCTGTGGAGTCTGGATCTGTTGTTGGGAGTCTCCTGCTGCCCCGTGTTCCTGCTCAACGCCCTCTGCTGCAGTTCCAACTGCTATTACTAGTCCTATTGCTATTATTACTGTTATAATTAATATCACTAAACATTACTACAAATATCTGTACCATTTTTCATTCAGTCTATAGCACCATTACCTTTATTGTCTGTACCTCTATGTGTATACTGTGTAGGTTGCCTCCCTCTGCTCTCTCTCTCCTGCTCTCTCTCTCTCTTTCTCTTGCTCTCTTTCTCTCTCTCTCTCTCTCCCCTCACCCCAACCGGTCGAGGCAGATGGCCGCCACCCTGAACCATGGTTCTGCTCGAGGTTTCTGCCTCTTAAAAGGAAGTTTTTCCTTGCCTCTGTCGCCTAGTGCTTGCTCTTGGTGGGAAATTGTTGGGCTTCTGTAAATAACTTCAGAGTACGGTCTAGACCTGTTCTTTATGAAAAGCGCTGTGAGATAACTGTTGTTGTGATTTGGCGCTATATAAATAAAATTGAATTGAATTGAATTGAATTGAACTGATTAATGCACCACTTCGACTCAGGCGCCAGCAAGGTGTAGGAGGGGTACTATATTGGCTGCTATCATTAAGTAAGAGATAGCTGGACCTTTTCGGGTTGAAGATGGACCAAAACTCAACTCCCAAACCTACTGTCAGTTACTGTCAGATACTTTCTTCAAGCAGTGGTACATGATGAAGCCTTCAGCATTCAAGAAGGTAATTTAGTGATGGATCATTGTCATGTAGGACAATGATCTGTTGTCAAGATGCTGGTAACCTTTCTTGGTCAACATACAGATAAACACAAATACAGTTACACTTGCTTGTTCACATTGGTTGTTTTCTTTAAAACGCCACCCTATACAATTCCAGATGCAGAAATCATTAACCAAAGCAAAAGCAAAAGTGCAGATGTGACTTTTTTCAATGGCAAATCAAATACTCAGACCCTACATACATATCAAACCAGTTATCAAAAAAGTACAGGTCTATAAAAGCAACAACTGACTCATTTTTATATCAGCTTTTTCAGTTTTCAGTTTCTCTTCAGTTCAGAATGCAAGAGTGTCTTAATAACAATTTATAGTTCAGCATAAATATGCCTACTTTAACAGGATCAGGCCGTTTTTTCACAGTAAGGGACATGCTGAGAAATAAAAATGCTGAAGAATCACAATGGAAAGCCTGACATTATTTACAGTGTAACAGGATGACACTTCTGACACACTCCAAATTGAGTTTGTTGTGCTCTCAAGTTAAAGATTTTTTCCTTCAAGGAATATGCCAAAACAGAACAGACCACAGGGATAGATGTTATTCAGCTTGTTCTGGCCTTAGAATGCTTGCAGATTGCTACCACTCAAACTTTTTACTCACCCAACATTCTATTGTAACTAAACTTCACCAACATAAACGCCAAAACATTCTGTATCTAATGTATTATCTTTTTAAGTGCAGTGCAGAAAACAAGCTACAATGCTAGGCTTAACATTGTTCAGATAATGACATCTGATGGCCAGAAGATCCTATACCGATGTGTTAGCTCATATGAACACCAAAGACAAACATAGTTAAGTCTAATATGCTCCACTAAAGACAGAGAAAGGAATCACAATTTGTTTAGACTCCCTACCACTGCCAAAACCTCTAACCTGGCATGATGGTAGGTAACCAAAACTCCACACAATAAACAAGCTACTTAAAGTGTTCATGTTAATTGTGTTTACAAGACCAGGGTTGTTTGTAATTAGCCATCTGAACAATCTGAACAAACCAAAACCATAAGTAAACTTTCCACTGTGGTTTGTTAGTGATTGCATGCTGAGTCTCTAAAATAATACAAAATATAATCAATGGCAAGAATAATGACTAATGAAATGTCCATTATTCCTGTATGTCATCAGATTTAATTTAGCCAAGATGGTTATGTCACTCAGACATCCAAACCCATTTATGCTGTTGTCCAAAAAAGTTCCTTCATGCAGCTGATGTAATGAAGAAACCTGGTTGACGAGAAAGTATAAAAGCTGTCCAAACTGTCCATCCATATCCATATTCCTTTTCAACTAGGTACTCAAACTCTCTGGTATTTTGTTTGGGTTTTTTTGCTGAAAGTGCACCAGAGAAATCTGTCACTTCAGCTTTTGACTCTTATTTTTCTGCTGTTGATATACAAATTTAACCTTATTCTAGTAATATGCCTATTGACTGGGGTCCCTGAGCAGCTCCTTCAGCAGAAGACTGATACACCCACGGTGTAAGAAGGAGAGGTATCGCAGGTCCTTCATTCCGGCCGCTGTCAGACTCTACAATATTGGTATTACATGATTAGTAATTTACTTTTCAATATTATTTTTGGTCACTGGCAATCTTGCAAACATACTTCTGCTTTTTTACTTTTAATTACATACTCAATTTAATTTTCAATGTCACTTACACAGCAAGATTGTATATGCACTTTACAATACCTTAATTTGACGTCACTTTACTTTTTATTGTTTTCTCCAGCCTGCCTGTTGTCTATTGTTTGTTTGTGTTTTTCTGTGTTTACTGGTTGTTTGATTGTTCTGCTTTTCTATTGTTTAATGCTACTGTAACAAGGGAATTTCCCCGTTGTGGGATGAATAAAGTCTAATCTAATCTAATCTAATCTAATCTAATTGTGACTCAATCTGTGTCAATGACAAAAAAATGAACAGTACTTGTGAAATGGAAGGACTTAACCTGTACACATAAAGCTGTGCAGAAACAAAGCAGAGGTGCACTCCTGATGATGATAATAGTTCACTGAAATGAGGAAAAGCGGCAATTATTTCTTTTTTCATTTAAAAACACACATTTAACCAAAAACATGATCAAGGTGCTTTTACACATTCACCCAAACACACATTCATGTATACACTGATGGCAGAATTGGGCAGAAGTATGTCAGAGGTTGCACAACTCTGCTCAGGGACACATTGGTGGATGAGTTGCAGTGCGAATCGGGTCTCCCACACCAAGGCAAGTGTCTTATCCACGGCACCATCACCACCCACGTGGGTCAAATTATGGGGGGGTTCCCCGTAAATGAGGCAAAACCAACTGTTCGGGTTCTTACCTGTATTTGTAAATATTACAATATATTTCTCGTCCTCATTCCTTATATTCAATATTTTGAAATACGATTTCAGACACCCCTAAATCGGACCAAGCCGTTTCCTAACATTGACGTTAGTTGAACGTCTTGTCTGTCTGCATCACTGGTCCAGTCCACCACACGCTGGTGGAGACACTGTAAGTTAATTTCAGTAGTTAGCTATCTAGCTTCTTTAATACACTTAACTTTCCAACCTGCAGAGTTTTGTAATTATTATTTATTTTACTTTAAATGAGCTATCTGATGTTCGCTAGCTGATAGCCATATTACATTATAACTATGTAATTTCATATTTTATGTAATAGTCAGCTAACACTGGTGTTAACGGGATTAGTTATTGTAGAGATATATTTTACAACAATATAGTGTTATTTCATTTTGAGTCTTTGTGAGTCCTTTCACATTAAACATGGGATTTGTTTTAACTCTGGAATTCCCAAAATTCCCAATTTCCCAACAACAGTGTATGACTACTGCTTACTGGATGGAGATTACATCATTCATTGTCAACATGAGCAAGAGGAAAGGAGACATTGGCTATAAAAAAGAGTAAGTTAAACTTTAAACTTGATGATGATGACAAAAACTAGGAATTAGAGATAATAAAGCAGACTGTTTTAAGGGGACTTTAGTTCTGTATCAATACTGTGAGGGTTTCTTTTGAGCGGTCATGATGGTCTGCTGGTGTGGGTCTGACATACTGGCAGTTTTGATCTATTATCATTTAAAGTAAAATAAATTATATGGGGCACCCATGAACTGGTGTAATTAATTTGATTTATCATTATCTGCAGACTGATGACACTAAATAGGCAAGGATATTGTAAGCAGTCTAAGATTTTAGTTCATTGAAGCCTGCGCCTATGCTGTACTGGGTTATCTTTTAGACCTGGAAAAGAAGTTTACTCCTACGGATGTCACTGTATAATTCACACCCTGACTACCCACATCAACAAAATTACAAGGAAGGAATTTGAGTATTTTTTTTTACATTCAGAACCAGGTGAGATTTCTGGATTTTCCTTTGAAAGAGCATTACAGATTTTACTCCTAAATTCTCAAGTATTTGAGCTTTAGTGTCACTCAGCCTCCTGGTCCATAAATGCATTAGAGTGTGGACATTCTGTATCTTAACAGTAAGGTTATCAACAACAACAAAGTTTCCTTTTGAAATACCATTTGACTGGAGCCATCTTCTAGATCTATAACATGGTATCATTGCTAAAATGTCAACAACTGCTCCAAGTTTTAAAATTTTCCTCAGGATGTTAAACAACTAAAACACATAGTGTCTATTAGGCTTGGACAGGATTTTTTTCATGCTGAAAAAGTTAAGGGGTAGATGATACCAGACAGTTTGATGCAACATATTGAAAGTCATACTGTCAGGATTTCTAAATTCCGTAATACAGTGACACTGCTCAAGCCTTGTGCTTATTTTATTTTAAGTGATGGGGGGTTGGAATGATTTTGAGTGTTTGAGTATATTGTGTGCATATGCACCTATGTCAGAACAGCTGGTTGCACCCAGTGTGTATTGATCCCCAAAAAATGCTTACCTGACAATGTGATCCTTTAATGTCAACTTTAAGTTCCACTTCAAGGTTTTATTGATTGTAAGAATGATTATCTGGTGCTTACACTGCTGTTTAGAGGAGCAGTGGTCAAGCTTTGCTTTTCCTCCATGCCAGTGCAGATACACGCAAGTGCATGTCTACGCACATTGGCCCTCATTTATCAAAAGTGCGTACACCAAATTTCCAGCGTACACCTGGCGTACTCCCAAAACCACGGTGACTTTGAGATTTATTAATATGGACGTTGGCGTACGGCACGCTCAAATCCTACGCCAGCTCAGGAGGTGGTGTACATGTACGCAAGTTTTGAGTTAGAGCCGAAATGCGCAGAATTAATTTCCCAACAGCACAAACTGCACTGACAATCTAAAATACATGATATATTATGACCCACTGTAACAGAAACAACGTTTGAAACATTAATTGTTGTGTTTATATTTGAGCAGCACGGACTGTATACAGCCTATTGAGCAGTCAGAACATGCTTTGATTTGTATTTGGACTATTTTATCGTAGCTTTTGGTGCCTTTTATTTGGGTTTGCTTTTAATAAAATGTGGACCTTCAAATGAAAAGACTACAAGCAAAATGTTAAAACAACGAAGAGCATAAGCGGATGGCTTGAAGCACTGAGACTGGCTGCCGAAATAGGTGAGGCGGGCACAGACATGTCGCGCACAAAGCCCTGCATTTATTATCAGACAAACTTTATATTATGACCGCACAGCGAGCACCGACACCCCCGCTAAAGGCCCCGCGTCCCCAGACTCTGGCATGCTGATCTCTGTTCATGTGTGAGTCCAGGGTCAGTGCGTAAAGCCCAGTCCAGGAGGTGATGGAGCAGCTTTTTATCAGAGCAACATACTGTCATTTGGAGCTTATTTGGGACTTTGATGGGCGTTTTAGTGCTAAATCTGGCCCTTGGAGAACCACAAGTAGCCAATGTATAATTCTAGGAACAGACAAAAACTTCTAGTTTGTGGAACGCGCTCTACAAACAGGTGGTACAGACGTGGTGCAGCTCATCATTGTGTTTGGACAATGTTTCACTCTGAACATAAACGAAAAGTTACACCGCGGATGGCCAGATCCAAGTCCGCTGCGCGTCCAGACCCGTGTCCGTGCGTAATAGTCCCAGGACAGCACAGAGCTGTTTCCCAAAGCTGCAAAACATTATGAAGCCTTGCTTTGCACGCTGGGGGTACACCGCCCGCATCTGTCCAGTATGTCCTCCGTTCATCAAAGTGAACGCTCAGCGAAAGCTCTCGGCCCGTGCCCTGCTTCTCCGGGATGAACGCATCCTCCTCTGGGGCTGACAGCGCACTGGTCTGCTCCAGCGAGGTTGACAGCCCGCGGTGGTCCCCCTGACTCCAGCACTGGCTCTCCGGCTGGACCTGAACTGTTTATGGCTCATCTGACTGCTCGTGTCCAGTTTTAAGCGCGTTGAACATTTTGTTAAAATATGTCCAGTTTAAATCATCGAATAAAAAATTATTAAATTGTTTCCAAATGAAAAACCTCGTAATATTAAAATGCACAATATTTTTGAACATGTATGCCGGGGAGGGGCTCTAGTGGTGAAACTAAACATTTAATCTTTATTTAATCTGTCAAAACAACATAATATTTTGTTTCTGAAGTTTTAACTTGTGGACTTCCTGCTCCAAACCATGTATTTCTTGCCGTATTCCGTCAGTCCTTGCCGTGAAGTCCTGGGTGCAGCCTCCTGAAGCTTGAATAATTGGGGCGTTTCATTCAAATTATACACGTTTTCAGCCGCCGCATTTATCAACACCAGGTGGTGCGTACACCTGGATTTCAAAGGTACGCACAGCTTCATAAATCAGGCGCTGAGACCAGTGTAAGCATAATCTTACACACAAAAAATACGCCCGTTTCTACGCAAGAATGATAAATGAGGGC
>JALXJV020000018.1:34616760-34637297 GCA_024633595.2 Lepomis macrochirus
CGTTGCAACAGGGCAGAGTGAAGTAGGCCTGGAAAATGCTAAAAGGATGAGCTCTAGGACCCGTGGAGTCCAATTTTTTGAAACAGCACAGAGGTAATGCACTTCAGTGTTTTATAAGGGAAATGTGGAGTTTGGAGGTGCTTTTCACTCTCTGTGGACTTCGGGATGTGCATCACAGGACCGTGCACCAGACTGGCATCAGCCAGCTCTTTTCCCCTCACCTAACCCCTAACCCTGACCCGGTATTGCAGTGCCTCGGGAGCGGTGCACCCTTCCCTTGCCTTGTGTAAAACCAAAATGCTGAGCGCAAGCGCAGAGCCTCCTCCCACTGTCGAGTCGGCCAGCTGAAGCCCCCAGAAGGCAGCGGCGTTTTCACTTTTGATTGGAAGGCCACGAGAGGACATGTGGGGCCCGGCAGGGCCGTTGAATGTGCTCTGCGTTTCCCTTCCCCTTCTCCCGCTTCGTCACCGAGAGCCGGGTATTTCGGTAGCCTGGGTCCAAGAGCCCCAGGCCTTCACTTCCCGCAATCCCATCGGATAGAGCCCCTCAGAGCGTGGGGACGGGGCAGTGGGTGCGGCCCGGCAGTTGGGACTTCCACCTCTCTCTTTAAATGTAAATGGGACACTGTGGTGCCTCCGTAGCCGGCACGGTGGAGGAACCACAGCGTAGAGGGATAAAAGAAACAGAGAACACCAAAAGTTGCCGGAGAAGCCAAAAAAAGCTGAAATGAGGCGATAAAGGCTGCTCTAAAATCAAGTCAGAAGACCCGCTAACAGCTGCTGAATCAGTGAATAAACCACACTTAGCTCCTCTTCTTTGGTCTGGTCAAGCTGGTAGTCGGGCAGAGGACACGTGGGCAGTCCTCAGGACCAATGAATTCCTTGTTGTGAGCGGCTTTCGGCTACAGCAAAGTTGAAAGTTCGATGGCAAGGAGTGAGGCCAGTCTCCTCCCAAAAAGGCCGGTGAGAAAAAAACTAAGCCCGAACCGCCCGAAAAAGTTTTAACCAGAAACAGGAGGCCATCGCAGTCTTAGCCAAAAGGCCAGAAGCGATCGGCCACATTTCCCCTCCTTTCCCTCACCCGTCATCGGCGGAGCTAAAGGAACCCGTGTCCAAAAGCCAGGCCTCCGTTTCTCCGCCAGTCCGATTGGATAGAGCCCGCCATGGCGTGGGGAGGGAGGGAATGGGTGTGGCCTGGTAGTGGGGACTTCGGGCGGCCGAGTGAGGCTCACCGTGAGGGTAGTGCCTGGGCCGACTAGCCTGGTCGGCTGCTCTCCAGGCGGGGCCCCTCTGCTTACTCGGGTTTCTCTTCATAGCGTTACAAGTCTTTCGCCTTTTACTAAAGACTTCCGTGGAGAGGAACGCCAATGAGTTAAAACTATTTTGGCGGGCTCTGCCGTTTGGCCGAGCCTCGTGTGTTTGTGAAAAGAAAGACGGAAAAGAAGCTGCAGCGCCGTCCTCGGCGAGGTTGGCGGTGCGACGAGGCGCTTCGGGAGGAGGTGCTGAGACACAGCCGCCGTTATGCGCAGCTGAAAGCGGCTGCACCACGGCAGGGGAGAGCTGCTCGGGAGGTGGAGCTGGAAGCAGGCACCTGGGGTTATCGCTTCCGGCCTTTTGGCTAAGATCAAGTGTAGTATCTGTTCTTATCAGTTTAATATCTGATATGTCCCCTATAAGGGGACAGCATATTAAATGGATTTTTAGCACCGGGAGCTGAAAAGAGGGGCTTGCTCCGTTCAGCTCCGCGCATCGACCCGGTATTGCAGTGCCTCCGGGGCGGTGCACCCTTCCCTTGCCTTGTGTAAAACCAAAATGCTGGCCGTAAGCGCAGAGCCTCCTCCCACTGTCGGTCGGCCAGCTGAAGCCCCCAGAAGGCAGCGGCGTTTTCACTTTTGATTGGAAGGCCACGAGAGGACATGTGGGGCCCGGCAGGGCCGTTGAATGTGCTCTGCGTTTCCCTTCCCCTTCTCCGCTTCGTCACCGAGAGCCGGGTATTTCGGTAGCCTGGGTCCAAGAGCCCCAGGCCTTCACTTCCCGCAATCCCATCGGATAGAGCCCCTCAGAGCGTGGGGGCGGGGCAGTGGAGTGCGGCCCGGCAGTTGGGACTTCCCACCTCTCTCTTTAAATGTAAATGGGACACTGTGGTGCCTCCGTAGCCGACACGGTGGAGGAACCACAGCGTAGAGGGATAAAAGAAACAGAGAACACCAAAAGTTGCCGGAGAAGCCAAAAAAAGCTGAAATGAGGCGATAAAGGCTGCTCTAAAATCAAGTCAGAAGACCCGCTAACAGCTGCTGAATCAGTGAATAAACCACACTTAGCTCCTCTTCTTTGGTCTGGTCAAGCTGGTAGTCGGGCAGAGGACACGTGGGCAGTCCTCAGGACCAATGAATTCCCTTGTTGTGAGCGGCTTTTCGGCTACAGCAAAGTTGAAAGTTCGATGGCAAGGAGTGAGGCCAGTCTCCTCCCAAAAAAGGCCGGTGAGAAAAAAACTAAGCCCCGAACCGCCGAAAAGTTTTAACCAGAAACAGGAGGCCATCGCAGTCTTAGCCAAAAGGCCAAGAAGCGATCGGCCACATTTCCCTCCCTTTCCCTCACCCGTCATCGGCGGAGCTAAGGAAACCCGTGTCCAAAAGCCAGGCCTCCGTTTCTCCGCCAGTCCGATTGGATAGAGCCCGCCATGGCGTGGGGAGGGGAGGGGAATGGGTGTGGCCTGGTAGTGGGGACTTCGGGCGGCGAGTGAGGCTCACCGTGAGGGTAGTGCCTGGGCCGACTAGCCTGGTCGGCTGCTCTCCAGGCGGGGCCCCTCTGCTTACTCGGGTTTCTCTTCATAACGTACAAGTCTTTCGCCTTTTACTAAAGACTTCCGTGGAGAGGAACGCCAATGAGTTAAAACTATTTTTGGCGGGCTCTGCCGTTTGGCCGAGCCTCGTGTGTTTGTGAAAAGAAAGACGGAAAAAGAAGCTGCAGCGCCGTCCTCGGCGAGGTTGAGCGGTGCGACGAGGAGCGTTCGGGAGGAGGTGCTGAGACACAGCCGCCGTTATGCGCAGCTGAAACGGCTGCACCACGGCAGGGGGAGAGCTGCTCCGGGAGGTGGGCGCTGGAAGCAGGCACCTGGGGTTATCGCTTCTCGGCCTTTTGGCTAAGATCAAGTGTAGTATCTGTTCTTATCAGTTTAATATCTGATATGTCCCCTATAAGGGGACAGCATATTAAATGGATTTTTAGCACCGGGAGCTGAAAGAGGGGCTTGCTCCGTTAAGCTCCACGCATCGACCGGTATTGCAGTGCCTCCGGGGCGGTGCACCCTTCCCTTGCCTTGTGTAAAACCAAAATGCTGACGCAAGCGCAGAGCCTCCTCCCACTGTCGGTCGACCAGCTGAAGCCCCCAGAAGGCAGCGGCGTTTTCACTTTTGATTGGAAGGCCACGAGAGGACATGTGGGGCCCGGCAGGGCCGTTGAATGTGCTCTGCGTTTCCCTTCCCCTTCTCCGCTTCGTCACCGAGAGCCGGGTATTTCGGTAGCCTGGGTCCAAGAGCCCCAGGCCTTCACTTCCCGCAATCCCATCGGATAGAGCCCCTCAGAGCGTGGGGGCGGGGCAGTGGGTGCGGCCCGGCAGTTGGGACTTCCACCTCTCTCTTTAAATGTAAATGGGACACTGTGGTGCCTCCGTAGCCGACACGGTGGAGGAACCGCAACGTAGAGGGATAAAAGAAACAGAGAACACCAAAAGTTGCCGGAGAAGCCAAAAAAAGCTGAAATGAGGCGATAAAGGCTGCTCTAAAATCAAGTCAGAAGACCCGCTAACAGCTGCTGAATCAGTGAATAAACCACACTTAGCTCCTCTTCTTTGGTCTGGTCAAGCTGGTAGTCGGGCAGAGGACACGTGGGCAGTCCTCAGGACCAATGAATTCCTTGTTGTGAGCGGCTTTCGGCTACAGCAAAGTTGAAAGTTCGATGGCAAGGAGTGAGGCCAGTCTCCTCCCAAAAAAGGCCGGTGAGAAAAAAACTAAGCCCGAACCGCCCGAAAAAGTTTTAACCAGAAACAGGAGGCCATCGCAGTCTTAGCCAAAAGGCCAGAAGCGATCGGCCACATTCCCCTCCTTTCCCTCACCCGTCATCGGCGGGGCTAAAGGAGCCCGTGTCCAAAAGCCAGGCCTCCGTTTCTCCGCGAGTCCGATTGGATAGAGCCCGCCATGGCGTGGGGAGGGAGGGAATGGGTGTGGCCTGGTAGTGGGGACTTCGGGCGGCGAGTGAGGCTCACCGTGAGGGTAGTGCCTGGGCCGACTAGCCTGGTCGGCTGCTCTCAGGCGGGCCCCTCTGCGTACTCGGGTTTCTCTTCATAGCGTACAAGTCTTTCGCCTTTACTAAAGACTTCCGTGGAGAGGAACGCCAATGAGTTAAAACTACTTTTTGGCGGGCTCTGCCGTTTGGCCGAGCCTCGTGTGTTTGTGAAAAGAAAGACGGAAAAGAAGCTGCAGCGCCGTCCTCGGCGAGGTTGAGCGGTGCGACGAGGAGCGCTCGGGAGGAGGTGCTGAGACACAGCCGCCGTTATGCGCAGCTGAAACGGCTGCACCACGGCAGGGGGGAGAGCTGCTCCGGGAGGTGGGCGCTGGAAGCAGGCACCTGGGGTTATCGCTTCTCGGCCTTTTGGCTAAGATCAAGTGTAGTATCTGTTCTTATCAGTTTAATATCTGATATGTCCCCTATAAGGGGACAGCATATTAAATGGATTTTTAGCACCGGGAGCTGAAAAGAGGGGCTTGCTCCGTTCGCTCCACGCATCGACCCGGTATTGCAGTGCCTCCGGGAGCGGTGCACCCTTCCCTTGCCTTGTGTAAAACCAAAATGCTGACGCAAACGCAGAGCCTCCTCCCACTGTCGGTCGGCCAGCTGAAGCCCCCCAGAAGGCAGCGACGTTTTCACTTTTGATTGGAAGGCCACGAGAGGACATGTGGGGCCCGGCAGGGCCGTTGAATGTGCTCTGCGTTTCCCCTCCCCTTCTCCCGCTCGTCACCGAGAGCCCGGGTATTTCGGTAGCCTGGGTCCAAGAGCCCCAGGCCTTCACTTCCCCGCAATCCCATCGGATAGAGCCCCCCAGAACGTGGGGACGGGGGAGTGGGTGCGGCCCGGCAGTTGGGACTTCCCACCTCTCTCTTTAAATGTAAATGGGACACTGTGGTGCCTCCGTAGCCGGCACGGTGGAGGAACCGCAACGTAGAGGGGATAAAAGAAACAGAGAACACCAAAAGTTGCCGGAGAAGCCAAAAAAAGCTGAAATGAGGCGATAAAGGCTGCTCTAAAATCAAGTCAGAAGACCCGCTAACAGCTGCTGAATCAGTGAATAAACCACACTTAGCTCCTCTTCTTTGGTCTGGTCAAGCTGGTAGTCGGGCAGAGGACACGTGGGCAGTCCTCAGGACCAATGAATTCCCTTGTTGTGAGCGGCTTTTCGGCTACAGCAAAGTTGAAAGTTCGATGGCAAGGAGTGAGGCCAGTCTCCTCCCAAAAAGGCCGGTGAGAAAAAAACTAAGCCCGAACCGCCGAAAAAGTTTTAACCAGAAACAGGAGGCCATCGCAGTCTTAGCCAAAAGGCCAGAAGCGATCGGCCACATTCCCCTCCCTTTCCCTCACCCGTCATCGGCCGAGGCTAAAGGAACCCGTGTCCAAAAGCCAGGCCTCCGTTTCTCCGCCAGTCCGATTGGATAGAGCCCGCCATGACGTGGGGAGGGGAGGGAATGGGTGTGGCCTGGTAGTGGGGACTTCGGGCGGCCGAGTGAGGCTCACCGTGAGGGTAGTGCCTGGGCCGACTAGCCTGGTCGGCTGCTCTCCAGGCGGGGCCCTCTGCTTACTCGGGTTTCTCTTCATAGCGTTACAAGTCTTTCGCCTTTTACTAAAGACTTCCGTGGAGAGGAACGCCAATGAGTTAAAACTATTTTGGCGGGCTCTGCCGTTTGGCCGAGCCTCGTGTGTTTGTGAAAAGAAAGACGGAAAAAGAAGCTGCAGCGCCGTCCTCGGCGAGGTTGGCGGTGCGGCGAGGCGCTTCGGGAGGAGGTGCTGAGACACAGCCGCCGTTATGCGCAGCTGAAAGCGGCTGCACCACGGCAGGGGAGAGCTGCTCCGGGAGGTGGGCTGGAAGCAGGCACCTGGGGTTATCGCTTCCGGCCTTTTGGCTAAGATCAAGTGTAGTATCTGTTCTTATCAGTTTAATATCTGATATGTCCCCTATAAGGGGACAGCATATTAAATGGATTTTTAGCACCGGGAGCTGAAAAGAGGGGCTTGCTCCGTTCAGCTCCACGCATCGACCGGTATTGCAGTGCCTCCGGAGCGGTGCACCCTTCCCTTGCCTTGTGTAAAACCAAAATGCTGGCGCTAAACGCAGAGCCTCCTCCCACTGTCGGTCGGCCAGCTGAAGCCCCCAGAAGGCAGCGGCGTTTTCACTTTTGATTGGAAGGCCACGAGAGGACATGTGGGGCCCGGCAGGGCCGTTGAATGTGCTCTGCGTTTCCCTTCCCCTTCTCCCTTCGTCACCGAGAGCCGGGTATTTCGGTAGCCTGGGTCCAAGAGCCCCAGGCCTTCACTTCCCCGCAATCCCATCGGATAGAGCCCCTCAGAACGTGGGGACGGGGGAGTGGGTGCGGCCCGGCAGTTGGGACTTCCCACCTCTCTCTTTAAATGTAAATGGGACACTGTGGTGCCTCCGTAGCCGGCACGGTGGAGGAACCGCAACGTAGAGGGGATAAAAGAAACAGAGAACACCAAAAGTTGCCGGAGAAGCCAAAGAAAGCTGAAATGAGGCGATAAAGGCTGCTCTAAAATCAAGTCAGAAGACCCGCTAACAGCTGCTGAATCAGTGAATAAACCACACTTAGCTCCTCTTCTTTGGTCTGGTCAAGCTGGTAGTCGGGCAGAGGACACGTGGGCAGTCCTCAGGACCAATGAATTCCCTTGTTGTGAACGCTTCGGCTACAGCAAAGTTGAAAGTTCGATGGCAAGGAGTGAGGCCAGTCTCCTCCCAAAAAGGCCGGTGAGAAAAAAACTAAGCCCGAACCGCCGAAAAGTTTTAACCAGAAACAGGAGGCCATCGCAGTCTTAGCCAAAAGGCCAAGAAGCGATCGGCCACATTTCCCTCCTTTCCCTCACCCGTCATCGACGGGCTAAGGAAGCCCGTGTCCAAAAGCCAGGCCTCCGTTTCTCCGCGAGTCCGATTGGATAGAGCCCGCCATGGCGTGGGGAGGGGGGGGAATGGGTGTGGCCTGGTAGTGGGGACTCGGGCGGCCGAGTGAGGCTCACCGTGAGGGTAGCGCCTGGGCCGACTAGCCTGGTCGGCTGCTCTCCAGGCGGGGCCCCTCTGCTTACTCGGGTTTCTCTTCATAACGTACAAGTCTTTCGCCTTTTACTAAAGACTTCCGTGGAGAGGAACGCCAATGAGTTAAAACTACTTTTTGGCGGGCTCTGCCGTTTGGCCGAGCCTCGTGTGTTTGTGAAAAGAAAAACGGAAAAGAAGCTGGAGCGCCGTCCTCGGCGAGGTTGAGCGGTGCGACGAGGAGCGCTCGGGAGGAGGTGCTGAGACACAGCCGCCGTTATGCGCAGCTGAAACGGCTGCACCACGGCAGGGGGAGAGCTGCTCCGGGAGGTGGGCGCTGGAAGCAGGCACCTGGGGTTATCGCTTCTCGGCCTTTTGGCTAAGATCAAGTGTAGTATCTGTTCTTATCAGTTTAATATCTGATATGTCCCCTATAAGGGGACAGCATATTAAATGGATTTTAGCACCGGGAGCTGAAAAGAGGGGCTTGCTCCGTTCAGCTCCACGCATCGACCGGTATTGCAGTGCCTCCGGGAGCGGTGCACCCTTCCCTTGCCTTGTGTAAAACCAAAATGCTGGCGCAAACGCAGAGCCTCCTCCCACTGTCGGTCGGCCAGCTGAAGCCCCCAGAAGGCAGCGGCGTTTTCACTTTTGATTGGAAGGCCACGAGAGGACATGTGGGGCCCGGCAGGGCCGTTGAATGTGCTCTGCGTTTCCCTTCCCTTCTCCCGCCGTCACCGAGAGCCGGGTATTTCGGTAGCCTGGGTCCAAGAGCCCCAGGCCTTCACTTCCCGCAATCCCATCGGATAGAGCCCCTCAGAACGTGGGGACGGGGCAGTGGGTGCGGCCCGGCAGTTGGGACTTCCACCTCTCTCTTTAAATGTAAATGGGACACTGTGGTGCCTCCGTAGCCGACACGGTGGAGGAACCGCAACGTAGAGGGATAAAAGAAACAGAGAACACCAAAAGTTGCCGGAGAAGCCAAAAAAGCTGAAATGAGGCGATAAAGGCTGCTCTAAAATCAAGTCAGAAGACCCGCTAACAGCTGCTGAATCAGTGAATAAACCACACTTAGCTCCTCTTCTTTGGTCTGGTCAAGCTGGTAGTCGGGCAGAGGACACGTGGGCAGTCCTCAGGACCAATGAATTCCTTGTTGTGAACGCTTCGGCTACAGCAAAGTTGAAAGTTCGATGGCAAGGAGTGAGGCCAGTCTCCTCCCAAAAAGGCCGGTGAGAAAAAAACTAAGCCCGAACCGCCGAAAAGTTTTAACCAGAAACAGGAGGCCATCGCAGTCTTAGCCAAAAGGCCAAGAAGCGATCGGCCACATTTCCCCCTTCCTTTCCCTCACCCGTCATCGACGGGGCTAAGGGAGCCCGTGTCCAAAAGCGAAATGAATGTGCTCTGCGTTTCCCTTCCCCTTCTCCCGCTCGTCACCGAGAGCCCGGGTATTTCGGTAGCCTGGGTCCAAGAGCCCCAGGCCTTCACTTCCCCGCAATCCCATCGGATAGAGCCCCTCAGAACGTGGGGACGGGGCAGAACACCAAAAGTTGCCGGAGAAGCCAAAAAAAGCTGAAATGAGGCGATAAAGGCTGCTCTAAAATCAAGTCAGAAGACCCGCTAACAGCTGCTGAATCAGTGAATAAACCACACTTAGCTCCTCTTCTTTGGTCTGGTCAAGCTGGTAGTCGGGCAGAGGACACGTGGGCAGTCCTCAGGACCAATGAATTCCTTGTTGTGAACGCTTTTCGGCTACAGCAAAGTTGAAAGTTCGATGGCAAGGAGTGAGGCCAGTCTCCTCCCAAAAAAGGCCGGTGAGAAAAAAAACTAAGCCCCGAACCGCCGAAAAAGTTTTAACCAGAAACAGGAGGCCATCGCAGTCTTAGCCAAAAGGCCAAGAAGCGATCGGCCACATTTCCCCCTCCCTTTCCCTCACCCGTCATCGACGGGGCTAAGGGAGCCCGTGTCCAAAAGCCAGGCCTCCGTTTCTCCGCAGTCCGATTGGATAGAGCCCGCCATGACGTGGGGAGGGGAGGGGAATGGGTGTGGCCTGGTAGTGGGGACTCGGGCGGCCGAGTGAGGCTCACCGTGAGGGTAGTGCCTGGGCCGACTAGCCTGGTCGGCTGCTCTCCAGGCGGGGCCCCTCTGCGTACTCGGGTTTCTCTTCATAACGTACAAGTCTTTCGCCTTTTACTAAAGACTTCCGTGGAGAGGAACGCCAATGAGTTAAAACTACTTTTTGGCGGGCTCTGCCGTTTGGCCGAGCCTCGTGTGTTTGTGAAAAGAAAGACGGAAAAGAAGCTGCAGCGCCGTCCTCGGCGAGGTTGAGCGGTGCGACGAGGAGCGTTCGGGAGGAGGTGCTGAGACACAGCCGCCGTTATGCGCAGCTGAAACGGCTGCACCACGGCAGGGGAGAGCTGCTCCGGGAGGTGGGCGCTGGAAGCAGGCACCTGGGGTTATCGCTTCGGCCTTTTGGCTAAGATCAAGTGTAGTATCTGTTCTTATCAGTTTAATATCTGATATGTCCCCTATAAGGGGACAGCATATTAAATGGATTTTAGCACCGGAGCTGAAAAGAGGGCTTGCTCCGTTCAGCTCCACGCATCGACCGGTATTGCAGTGCCTCCGGGAGCGGTGCACCCTTCCCTTGCCTTGTGTAAAACCAAAATGCTGACGCAAACGCAGAGCCTCCTCCCACTGTCGGTCGGCCAGCTGAAGCCCCCCAGAAGGCAGCGACGTTTTCACTTTTGATTGGAAGGCCACGAGAGGACATGTGGGGCCCGGCAGGGCCGTTGAATGTGCTCTGCGTTTCCCTTCCCCTTCTCCCGCTCGTCACCGAGAGCCCGGGTATTTCGGTAGCCTGGGTCCAAGAGCCCCAGGCCTTCACTTCCCCGCAATCCCATCGGATAGAGCCCCTCAGAACGTGGGGACGGGGCAGTGGGTGCGGCCCGGCAGTTGGGACTTCCCACCTCTCTCTTTAAATGTAAATGGGACACTGTGGTGCCTCCGTAGCCGGCACGGTGGAGGAACCGCAACGTAGAGGGGATAAAAGAAACAGAGAACACCAAAAGTTGCCGGAGAAGCCAAAAAAAGCTGAAATGAGGCGATAAAGGCTGCTCTAAAATCAAGTCAGAAGACCCGCTAACAGCTGCTGAATCAGTGAATAAACCACACTTAGCTCCTCTTCTTTGGTCTGGTCAAGCTGGTAGTCGGGCAGAGGACACGTGGGCAGTCCTCAGGACCAATGAATTCCTTGTTGTGAACGCTCGGCTACAGCAAAGTTGAAAGTTCGATGGCAAGGAGTGAGGCCAGTCTCCTCCCAAAAAGGCCGGTGAGAAAAAAACTAAGCCCGAACCGCCGAAAAGTTTTAACCAGAAACAGGAGGCCATCGCAGTCTTAGCCAAAAGGCCAAGAAGCGATCGGCCACATTTCCCCCTTCCTTTCCCTCACCCGTCATCGACGGGGCTAAGGGAGCCCGTGTCCAAAAGCGAAATGAATGTGCTCTGCGTTTCCCTTCCCCTTCTCCCGCTCGTCACCGAGAGCCCGGGTATTTCGGTAGCCTGGGTCCAAGAGCCCCAGGCCTTCACTTCCCCCGCAATCCCATCGGATAGAGCCCCTCAGAACGTGGGGACGGGGCAGTGGGTGCGGCCCGGCAGTTGGGACTTCCCACCTCTCTCTTTAAATGTAAATGGGACACTGTGGTGCCTCCGTAGCCGGCACGGTGGAGGAACCGCAACGTAGAGGGGATAAAAGAAACAGAGAACACCAAAAGTTGCCGGAGAAGCCAAAAAAAGCTGAAATGAGGCGATAAAGGCTGCTCTAAAATCAAGTCAGAAGACCCGCTAACAGCTGCTGAATCAGTGAATAAACCACACTTAGCTCCTCTTCTTTGGTCTGGTCAAGCTGGTAGTCGGGCAGAGGACACGTGGGCAGTCCTCAGGACCAATGAATTCCTTGTTGTGAACGCTTTTCGGCTACAGCAAAGTTGAAAGTTCGATGGCAAGGAGTGAGGCCAGTCTCCTCCCAAAAAAGGCCGGTGAGAAAAAAAACTAAGCCCCGAACCGCCGAAAAAGTTTTAACCAGAAACAGGAGGCCATCGCAGTCTTAGCCAAAAGGCCAAGAAGCGATCGGCCACATTTCCCCCTCCCTTTCCCTCACCCGTCATCGACGGGGCTAAGGGAGCCCGTGTCCAAAAGCCAGGCCTCCGTTTCTCCGCAGTCCGATTGGATAGAGCCCGCCATGACGTGGGGAGGGGGAGGGGAATGGGTGTGGCCTGGTAGTGGGGACTCGGGCGGCCGAGTGAGGCTCACCGTGAGGGTAGTGCCTGGGCCGACTAGCCTGGTCGGCTGCTCTCCAGGCGGGGCCCCTCTGCTTACTCGGGTTTCTCTTCATAACGTACAAGTCTTTCGCCTTTTACTAAAGACTTCCGTGGAGAGGAACGCCAATGAGTTAAAACTATTTTTGGCGGGCTCTGCCGTTTGGCCGAGCCTCGTGTGTTTGTGAAAAGAAAGACGGAAAAAGAAGCTGCAGCGCCGTCCTCGGCGAGGTTGAGCGGTGCGACGAGGAGCGTTCGGGAGGAGGTGCTGAGACACAGCCGCCGTTATGCGCAGCTGAAACGGCTGCACCACGGCAGGGGGAGAGCTGCTCCGGGAGGTGGGCGCTGGAAGCAGGCACCTGGGGTTATCGCTTCTCGGCCTTTTGGCTAAGATCAAGTGTAGTATCTGTTCTTATCAGTTTAATATCTGATATGTCCCCTATAAGGGGACAGCATATTAAATGGATTTTTAGCACCGGGAGCTGAAAAGAGGGGCTTGCTCCGTTCGCTCCACGCATCGACCCGGTATTGCAGTGCCTCCGGGAGCGGTGCACCCTTCCCTTGCCTTGTGTAAAACCAAAATGCTGACGCAAACGCAGAGCCTCCTCCCACTGTCGGTCGGCCAGCTGAAGCCCCCCAGAAGGCAGCGACGTTTTCACTTTTGATTGGAAGGCCACGAGAGGACATGTGGGGCCCGGCAGGGCCGTTGAATGTGCTCTGCGTTTCCCTTCCCCTTCTCCGCCTCGTCACCGAGAGCCCGGGTATTTCGGTAGCCTGGGTCCAAGAGCCCCAGGCCTTCACTTCCCCGCAATCCCATCGGATAGAGCCCCTCAGAACGTGGGGACGGGGCAGTGGGTGCGGCCCGGCAGTTGGGACTTCCCACCTCTCTCTTTAAATGTAAATGGGACACTGTGGTGCCTCCGTAGCCGGCACGGTGGAGGAACCGCAACGTAGAGGGGATAAAAGAAACAGAGAACACCAAAAGTTGCCGGAGAAGCCAAAAAAAGCTGAAATGAGGCGATAAAGGCTGCTCTAAAATCAAGTCAGAAGACCCGCTAACAGCTGCTGAATCAGTGAATAAACCACACTTAGCTCCTCTTCTTTGGTCTGGTCAAGCTGGTAGTCGGGCAGAGGACACGTGGGCAGTCCTCAGGACCAATGAATTCCTTGTTGTGAACGCTTTTCGGCTACAGCAAAGTTGAAAGTTCGATGGCAAGGAGTGAGGCCAGTCTCCTCCCAAAAAAGGCCGGTGAGAAAAAAAACTAAGCCCCGAACCGCCGAAAAAGTTTTAACCAGAAACAGGAGGCCATCGCAGTCTTAGCCAAAAGGCCAAGAAGCGATCGGCCACATTTCCCCCTCCCTTTCCCTCACCCGTCATCGACGGGGCTAAGGGAGCCCGTGTCCAAAAGCCAGGCCTCCGTTTCTCCGCTAGTCCCGATTGGATAGAGCCCGCCATGACGTGGGGAGGGGAGGGAATGGGTGTGGCCTGGTAGTGGGGACTTCGGGCGGCCGAGTGAGGCTCACCGTGAGGGTAGTGCCTGGAGCCGAACTAGCCTGGTCAGGCTGCTCTCCAGGCAGGGCCCCTCTGCTTACTCGGGTTTCTCTTCATAACGTACAAGCTCTTCTTTGGTCTGGTCAAGCTGGTAGTCGGGCAGAGGACACGTGGGCAGTCCTCAGGACCAATGAATTCCTTGTTGTGAACGCTTTCGGCTACAGCAAAGTTGAAAGTTCGATGGCAAGGAGTGAGGCCAGTCTCCTCCCAAAAAGGCCGGTGAGAACAAAACTAAGCCCCGAACCGCCGAAAAGTTTTAACCAGAAACAGGAGGCCATCGCAGTCTTAGCCAAAAGGCCAAGAAGCAATCGGCCACATTTCCCTCCTTTCCCTCACCCGCCATCGACGGGGCTAAGGGAGCCCGTGTCCAAAAGCCAGGCCTCCGTTTCTCCGCAGTCCGATTGGATAGAGCCCGCCATGACGTGGGAGGGGAGGGGAATGGGTGTGGCCTGGTAGTGGGGACTTCGAGGCGGCTGGAGTGAGTTTTTCATCGCCTTTTACTAAAGACTTCCGTGGAGAGGAACGCCAATGAGTTAAAACTATTTTGGCGGGCTCTGCCGCTTGGCCGAGCCTCGTGTGTTTGTGAAAAGAAAGACGGAAAAGAAGCTGCAGCGCCGTCCTCGGCGAGGTTGAGCGGTGCGACGAGGAGCTTCGGGAGGAGGTGCTGAGACACAGCCGCCGTTATGCGCAGCTGAAACGGCTGCACCACGGCAGGGGAGAGCTGCTCCGGAGGTGGGCTGGAAGCAGGCACCTGGGGTTATCGCTTCGGCCTTTGGCTAAGATCAAGTGTAGTATCTGTTCTTATCAGTTTAATATCTGATATGTCCCCTATAAGGGGACAGCATATTAAATGGACTTTTAGCACCGGGAGCTGAAAAGAGGGGCTTGCTCCGTTCGCTCCACGCATCGACCCGGTATTTCAGTGCCTCCGGGAGCGGTGCACCCTTCCCTTGCCTTGTGTAAAAAGAAAATGCTGACGCAAACGCAGAGCCTCCTCACCACTGTCGGTCGGCCAGCTGAAGCCCCCAGAAGGCAGCGACGTTTTCACTTTTGATTGGAAGGCCACGAGAGGACATGTGGGCCCGGCAGGGCCGTTGAATGTGCTCTGCGTTCCCTTCCCCTTCTCCCGCCGTCACCGAGAGCCCGGTATTTCGGTAGCCTGGGTCCAAGAGCCCCAGGCCTTCACTTCCCGCAATCCCATCGGATAGAGCCCCTCAGAACGTGGGGACGGGGCAGTGGGTGCGGCCCGGCAGTTGGGACTTCCCACCTCTCTCTTTAAATGTAAATGGGACACTGTGGTGCCTCCGTAGCCGGCACGGTGGAGGAACCGCAACGTAGAGGGGATAAAAGAAACAGAGAACACCAAAAGTTGCCGGAGAAGCCAAAAAAAGCTGAAATGAGGCGATAAAGGCTGCTCTAAAATCAAGTCAGAAGACCCGCTAACAGCTGCTGAATCAGTGAATAAACCACACTTAGCTCCTCTTCTTTGGTCTGGTCAAGCTGGTAGTCGGGCAGAGGACACGTGGGCAGTCCTCAGGACCAATGAATTCCTTGTTGTGAACGCTTTTCGGCTACAGCAAAGTTGAAAGTTCGATGGCAAGGAGTGAGGCCAGTCTCCTCCCAAAAAAGGCCGGTGAGAAAAAAAACTAAGCCCCGAACCGCCGAAAAAGTTTTAACCAGAAACAGGAGGCCATCGCAGTCTTAGCCAAAAGGCCGAGAAGCGATCGGCCACATTTCCCCCTCCCTTTCCCTCACCCGTCATCGACGGGGCTAAGGGAGCCCGTGTCCAAAAGCCAGGCCTCCGTTTCTCCGCAGTCCGATTGGATAGAGCCCGCCATGACGTGGGGAGGGGGAGGGGAATGGGTGTGGCCTGGTAGTGGGGACTCGGGCGACCGAGTGAGGCTCACCGTGAGGGTAGTGCCTGGGCCGACTAGCCTGGTCGGCTGCTCTCCAGGCGGGGCCCCTCTGCTTACTCGGGTTTCTCTTCATAACGTACAAGTCTTTCGCCTTTTACTAAAGACTTCCGTGGAGAGGAACGCCAATGAGTTAAAACTATTTTTGGCGGGCTCTGCCGTTTGGCCGAGCCTCGTGTGTTTGTGAAAAGAAAGACGGAAAAAGAAGCTGCAGCGCCGTCCCCGGCGAGGTTGAGCGGTGCGACGAGGAGCGTTCGGGAGGAGGTGCTGAGACACAGCCGCCGTTATGCGCAGCTGAAACGGCTGCACCACGGCAGGGGGAGAGCTGCTCCGGGAGGTGGGCGCTGGAAGCAGGCACCTGGGGTTATCGCTTCTCGGCCTTTTGGCTAAGATCAAGTGTAGTATCTGTTCTTATCAGTTTAATATCTGATATGTCCCCTATAAGGGGACAGCATATTAAATGGATTTTAGCACCGGGAGCTGAAAAGAGGGGCTTGCTCCGTTCAGCTCCACGCATCGACCCGGTATTGCAGTGCCTCCGGAGCGGTGCACCCTTCCCTTGCCTTGTGTAAAACCAAAATGCTGACGCAAACGCAGAGCCTCCTCCCACTGTCGGTCGGCCAGCTGAAGCCCCCAGAAGGCAGCGGCGTTTTCACTTTTGATTGGAAGGCCACGAGAGGACATGTGGGACCCGGCAGAGGACCGCTACAATGTGCTCTGCGTTTCCCTTCCCTTCTCCGCTTCGTCACCGAGAGCCGGGTATTTCGGTAGCCTGGGTCCAAGAGCCCCAGGCCTTCACTTCCCGCAATCCCATCGGATAGAGCCCCTCAGAACGTGGGGACGGGGCAGTGGGTGCGGCCCGGCAGTTGGGACTTCCCACCTCTCTCTTTAAATGTAAATGGGACACTGTGGTGCCTCCGTAGCCGCACGGTGGAGGAACCGCAACGTAGAGGGATAAAAGAAACAGAGAACACCAAAAGTTGCCGGAGAAGCCAAAAAAGCTGAAATGAGGCGATAAAGGCTGCTCTAAAATCAAGTCAGAAGACCCGCTAACAGCTGCTGAATCAGTGAATAAACCACACTTAGCTCCTCTTCTTTGGTCTGGTCAAGCTGGTAGTCGGGCAGAGGACACGTGGGCAGTCCTCAGGACCAATGAATTCCTTTGTTGTGAACGCTTTCGGCTACAGCAAAGTTGAAAGTTCGATGGCAAGGAGTGAGGCCAGTCTCCTCCCAAAAAGGCCGGTGAGAACAAAAACTAAGCCCGAACCGCCGAAAAGTTTTAACCAGAAACAGGAGGCCATCGCAGTCTTAGCCAAAAGGCCAAGAAGCGATCGGCCACATTTCCCTCCTTTCCCTCACCCGTCATCGACGGGCTAAGGAAGCCCGTGTCCAAAAGCCAGGCCTCCGTTTCTCCGCAGTCCGATTGGATAGAGCCCGCCATGACGTGGGGAGGGGGAGGGGAATGGGTGTGGCCTGGTAGTGGGGACTCGGGCGGCCGAGTGAGTCTTTCGCCTTTTACTAAAGACTTCCGTGGAGAGGAACGCCAATGAGTTAAAACTATTTTGGCGGGCTCTGCCGTTTGGCCGAGCCTCGTGTGTTTGTGAAAAGAAAGACGGAAAAAGAAGCTGCAGCGCCGTCCTCGGCGAGGTTGAGCGGTGCGACGAGGAGCGTTCGGGAGGAGGTGCTGAGACACAGCCGCCGTTATGCGCAGCTGAAACGGCTGCACCACGGCAGGGGGAGAGCTGCTCCGGGAGGTGGGCGCTGGAAGCAGGCACCTGGGGTTATCGCTTCGGCCTTTTGGCTAAGATCAAGTGTAGTATCTGTTCTTATCAGTTTAATATCTGATATGTCCCCTATAAGGGGACAGCATATTAAATGGATTTTTAGCACCACGCATCGACCCGGTATTGCAGTGCCTCCGGGAGCGGTGCACCCTTCCCTTGCCTTGTGTAAAACCAAAATGCTGACGCAAACGCAGAGCCTCCTCCCACTGTCGGTCGGCCAGCTGAAGCCCCCCAGAAGGCAGCGACGTTTTCACTTTTGATTGGAAGGCCACGAGAGGACATGTGGGGCCCGGCAGGGCCGTTGAATGTGCTCTGCGTTTCCCTTCCCCTTCTCCCGCTCGTCACCGAGAGCCCGGGTATTTCGGTAGCCTGGGTCCAAGAGCCCCAGGCCTTCACTTCCCCGCAATCCCATCGGATAGAGCCCCTCAGAACGTGGGGACGGGGCAGTGGGTGCGGCCCGGCAGTTGGGACTTCCCACCTCTCTCTTTAAATGTAAATGGGACACTGTGGTGCCTCCGTAGCCGGCACGGTGGAGGAACCGCAACGTAGAGGGGATAAAAGAAACAGAGAACACCAAAAGTTGCCGGAGAAGCCAAAAAAGCTGAAATGAGGCGATAAAGGCTGCTCTAAAATCAAGTCAGAAGACCCGCTAACAGCTGCTGAATCAGTGAATAAACCACACTTAGCTCCTCTTCTTTGGTCTGGTCAAGCTGGTAGTCGGGCAGAGGACACGTGGGCAGTCCTCAGGACCAATGAATTCCTTGTTGTGAACGCTTTTCGGCTACAGCAAAGTTGAAAGTTCGATGGCAAGGAGTGAGGCCAGTCTCCTCCCAAAAAAGGCCGGTGAGAAAAAAAACTAAGCCCCGAACCGCCGAAAAAGTTTTAACCAGAAACAGGAGGCCATCGCAGTCTTAGCCAAAAGGCCAGAAGCGATCGGCCACATTTCCCTCCCTTTCCCTCACCCGTCATCGGCGGGGCTAAGGAAGCCCGTGTCCAAAAGCCAGGCCTCCGTTTCTCCGCAGTCCGATTGGATAGAGCCCGCCATGGCGTGGGGAGGGGAGGGAATGGGTGTGGCCTGGTAGTGGGGACTTCGGGCGACGAGTGAGGCTCACCGTGAGGGTAGTGCCTGGGCCGACTAGCCTGGTCGGCTGCTCTCAGGCGGGGCCCCTCTGCTTACCGGGTTTCTCTTCATAGCGTACAAGTCTTTAGCCTTTACTAAAGACTTCCGTGGAGAGGAACGCCAATGAGTTAAAACTATTTTTGGCGGGCTCTGCCGTTTGGCCGAGCCTCGTGTGTTTGTGAAAAGAAAGACGGAAAAAGAAGCTGCAGCGCCGTCCTCGGCGAGGTTGAGCGGTGCGACGAGGAGCGTTCGGGAGGAGGTGCTGAGACACAGCCGCCGTTATGCGCAGCTGAAACGGCTGCACCACGGCAGGGGGAGAGCTGCTCCGGGAGGTGGGCGCTGGAAGCAGGCACCTGGGGTTATCGCTTCTCGGCCTTTTGGCTAAGATCAAGTGTAGTATCTGTTCTTATCAGTTTAATATCTGATATGTCCCCTATAAGGGGACAGCATATTAAATGGATTTTTAGCACCGGGAGCTGAAAAGAGGGGCTTGCTCCGTTCACTCCACGCATCGACCCGGTATTGCAGTGCCTCCGGGAGCGGTGCACCCTTCCCTTGCCTTGTGTAAAACCAAAATGCTGACGCAAACGCAGAGCCTCCTCCCACTGTCGGTCGGCCAGCTGAAGCCCCCCAGAAGGCAGCGACGTTTTCACTTTTGATTGGAAGGCCACGAGAGGACATGTGGGGCCCGGCAGGGCCGTTGAATGTGCTCTGCGTTTCCCCTCCCCTTCTCCCGCTCGTCACCGAGAGCCCGGGTATTTCGGTAGCCTGGGTCCAAGAGCCCCAGGCCTTCACTTCCCCGCAATCCCATCGGATAGAGCCCCCCAGAACGTGGGGACGGGGGAGTGGGTGCGGCCCGGCAGTTGGGACTTCCCCACCTCTCTCTTTAAATGTAAATGGGACACTGTGGTGCCTCCGTAGCCGGCACGGTGGAGGAACCGCAACGTAGAGGGGATAAAAGAAACAGAGAACACCAAAAGTTGCCGGAGAAGCCAAAAAAAGCTGAAATGAGGCGATAAAGGCTGCTCTAAAATCAAGTCAGAAGACCCGCTAACAGCTGCTGAATCAGTGAATAAACCACACTTAGCTCCTCTTCTTTGGTCTGGTCAAGCTGGTAGTCGGGCAGAGGACACGTGGGCAGTCCTCAGGACCAATGAATTCCTTGTTGTGAGCGGCTTTTCGGCTACAGCAAAGTTGAAAGTTCGATGGCAAGGAGTGAGGCCAGTCTCCTCCCAAAAAGGCCGGTGAGAAAAAAACTAAGCCCGAACCGCCCGAAAAGTTTTAACCAGAAACAGGAGGCCATCGCAGTCTTAGCCAAAGGCCAGAAGCGATCGGCCACATTTCCCTCCTTTCCCTCACCCGTCATCGGCGGGGCTAAGAGAACCCGTGTCCAAAAGCCAGGCCTCCGTTTCTCCGCGAGTCCGATTGGATAGAGCCCGCCATGGCGTGGGGAGGGAGGGAATGGGTGTGGCCTGGTAGTGGGGACTTCGGGCGGCGAGTGAGGCTCACCGTGAGGGTAGTGCCTGGGCCGACTAGCCTGGTCGGCTGCTCTCCAGGCGGGGCCCCTCTGCTTACTCGGGTTTCTCTTCATAGCGTACAAGTCTTTACGCCTTTTACTAAAGACTTCCGTGGAGAGGAACGCCAATGAGTTAAAACTATTTTTGGCGGGCTCTGCCGTTTGGCCGAGCCTCGTGTGTTTGTGAAAAGAAAGACGGAAAAAGAAGCTGCAGCGCCGTCCTCGGCGAGGTTGGCGGTCGCGACGAGGCGCTTCGGGAGGAGGTGCTGAGACACAGCCGCCGTTATGCGCAGCTGAAAGCGGCTGCACCACGGCAGGGGAGAGCTGCTCCGGGAGGTGGGCGCTGGAAGCAGGCACCTGGGGTTATCGCTTCTCGGCCTTTTGGCTAAGATCAAGTGTAGTATCTGTTCTTATCAGTTTAATATCTGATATGTCCCCTATAAGGGGACAGCATATTAAATGGATTTTTAGCACCGGGAGCTGAAAAGAGGGGCTTGCTCCGTTAAGCTCCACGCATCGACCGGTATTGCAGTGCCTCGGGGCGGTGCACCCTTCCCTGCCTTGTGTAAAACCAAAATGCTGGCGCAAGCGCAGAGCCTCCTCCCACTGTCGGTCGGCCAGCTGAAGCCCCCAGAAGGCAGCGGCGTTTTCACTTTTGATTGGAAGGCCACGAGAGGACATGTGGGGCCCGGCAGGGCCGTTGAATGTGCTCTGCGTTTCCCTCCCCTTCTCCGCTTCGTCACCGAGAGCCGGGTATTTCGGTAGCCTGGGTCCAAGAGCCCCAGGCCTTCACTTCCCGCAATCCCATCGGATAGAGCCCCTCAGAGCGTGGGGGCGGGGCAGTGGAGTGCGGCCCGGCAGTTGGGACTTCCCACCTCTCTCTTTAAATGTAAATGGGACACTGTGGTGCCTCCGTAGCCGGCACGGTGGAGGAACCGCAACGTAGAGGGATAAAAGAAACAGAGAACACCAAAAGTTGCCGGAGAAGCCAAAAAAAGCTGAAATGAGGCGATAAAGGCTGCTCTAAAATCA
>JALXJV020000018.1:34642797-34657858 GCA_024633595.2 Lepomis macrochirus
CAACAGAAATCCCACAGCTAAGAACAACAGAACCAGGGGACCAAGGGGGAAAGGTCACTCACCAGTCTTCTCAGTTGGAATCCCCTAAGGAACAGAGACTCCCACGCAGATCCGTGAAATCAAGTCGGAGGTTGCACAAGAGAACCTTATAGGCTTTGACGTAGGGGAGGGAAATTTCTCAGTGTAGGAATAGGGATTCCCTCGAGCTACAAAGTCAGGTGCAAACTATTCTTTGCTAGATGAGGATTTGTGGTCAAGTTTGGACACTACTCCCATCCTAGGTCTTGAAATGGGTTCAGCAACGGAGAATACCTCCACTCCACAACCGCACTTTTACAAGGTTAAGAGACACATCACTACGGACCGCAAAATGGTCGACTGGGGCCTCAATGTGAGTAAGAAATGGCTAATCATTGGTGATTCGAATCTCTCCAGGATGCCGATGCATGCCATGCCAGACCTACAGATTGAGAGCTATCCAGGGGCCAATTTCCGTCATGCTCAGTCGATTCTCTCTAAGGCATCAGGCCTTTTGACAGTGGAAAAGGTGGTTCTCTCATTTGGCCTCAACTGCCGTGGACAAAAAGCCAAGGAGACTTCTGTCAAGCAGTTACAGGCAGCAGTTCGGGAGGCAAAGAGACAGTTTCCCTTTGCAGAGATTTGGATTCCACTCATAAATTTCTCCTCTTCCTTGCCCAGGGCAGAACAGTTAAGCCTGCAAACGCTGAACAATCACATCTCCAAAAACATGCCTTTCCTTCCTCTCCTGCCAACCGCAGACTTCCAAACAGAAGGGGACAGCTGCATTGGACTAGAGACACAGCTCGAGCAATGTTCCATCATTGGGTTGACTGTTTAAACTTAAGATCCCCGTAAGTCTCTCGGAGGAGGGGGGTCAAGGGGTCCAAATCCCCTTCATGTCATAATGTTATAGTGTTGGCAAAGGATTTTAGCCCTTCAAGAGCCCAATTAGAGTTACTGAGTAGGGGCTTGACCTTTGTCCCAACAATAGATTTAGTTAAAAATCAAAAAAGACAATTACAATTGGACATTCAAAATTATCACCGGAAAATAAAACTGACAACATATTTCAAAAACAATAGTGATCAACAACCACGGCCGTTCATGCCACCATCAACTTGGACACCACCTGACAATAAATTACAACCGGAAGTTAGTCTGTTAATTCATCGGGACAATTTGGAATTTAAAAAATGTTTCAAATTCTATAAAGAACAACCCAATTTATCACAACACGAAGTAACTGCGCTCAGAGAACTAATGCACAAAAAACAGATTGTTATCAAACCCGCAGACAAGGGGAGTGCGGTGGTAATACTGGGACGGGATCAGTATATAACAGAGGCCCAACGTCAATTAGACAACAAGACCTATTATAAAAAATTGGATGCACCCATCTTCCATCAGACTATTCCGGTAGTACAGGAGATTATAGATAAGTTACATAAACAAAAATTTATTACTGCTAAACAGAAGCAATATCTAAAGGGAGATACACAACCAAGACCACGTCTGTTTTACATCTTACCCAAAATCCATAAGGATCCGGAAAAATGGACTCTGCCCTTTCAGATACCCCCCGGGCAGACCCATAGTATCGGATTGTAGCAGTGAGACCTACCGAACGGCGGAATATATAGATTACTTCTTAAATCCTCTGTCTGTCAAACATCCATCATATGTTAAGGACACTTATCATTTCATTGACATGATTAAAAAGTTAAAAATACCTCCAAATTCCCTCTTCTTTACCATGGATATAGAGAGTCTCTATACTAATATTGATACCCAGGCAGGTTTATTGGCAGTCCAAAAATATTTCAAAAATATCCTGATGAAAACAGACCAGATGACGCAGTGTTAAAGTTATTGGAAATTAATTTAACTAAAAATGACTTTGAATTTAATGAAGAATATTATTTACAAATTAAAGGAACAGCTATGGGCAAAAGGTTCGCACCAGCTTATGCCAACATATTTATGGCAAACTGGGAAGAAGAAGTCCTATCCAAATGTCCCAAGAAGCCTCTCTATTATCTCAGGTATTTGGACGATATTTGGGGGATTTGGACATATTCAGAGCAGGAATTTGACCAGTTCATTGACATTTTAAACACACATGACCCTTCTATTAAATGTAAACACATAACTAATCAAAACTCAATAGACTTTTTGGACACCACAGTTTACAAGGGACCATCATTCATTCAGAACCAAACATTGGATGTTAAAGTATTCTTTAAAAAGACGGATACACATGCACTTCTTTTTAAAACAAGTTTTCACCCAAAGCACACGTTTAAGGGCATTGTGAAATCCCAATTGTTGCGATTCAGCCGGATATGTACGCAGACAGAGGATTTTTGGAAAGCAGTCCAAACTCTTTTAGAGTATTACGTGAACGAGGTTACTCGAGGTCCTTTTTGAGACAGTGTCTCAAATCCTTCCAAGTTCAGAAACAGAAATCCCAGAAGACAATCATTCCTATAATCACTACATTCTCATCAGCCAGTAGGATACTGAATAACAAGCTGAAAACCAACTTCAAATCGGTTATGATAGACTTGGGGTTTTACAAAACCATCAAGTGATTTCAGCCTACAGGAAAAACAAAAATCTGAAGGACCTTTTAGTACATGCAAAACTTAAACCCATGCGACAACCAAAAATTAGCTTAAACCTGAATATTTCTGTAGCCTAAAATTTGTATGCTAACAAGGTTAAAAACATTATTTTTGAAATCCCACAAAGGTTTAGCCCTCATACCTCAAACTGTATCTACATTATTTTCTGCTCCAAATGCGGAATACAATATATTGGGGAGACTAAGAACTCTATTTCAACTCGTATGATACAGCACAGATATAATATCAGGAATAAAAAGGAAATTCAGATCCCCTTAGTTAAACATTTTATTTCTCATGGCTTGCTGGCTGTTAGAGTGGCAGGGATCCAAAGCAATTCCTTTTGGACAGACACTGAAAGAAAGAAAATTGAAAGAAAATGGATTCACTTACTAAACACAATAGAACCATCAGGACTGAACAAGAAATATAATTAGACAGACAAAACTAGGTTAAAAAGTTGAAATTCATGGGACAGAGCAGGAATGAAGGACTAAACCAAAATTATCACCTTAAATTTCCCCCCATTCTTATTAATTCAATTTTTTTATTAATTCTGTTTAGTGTTCCACCTTCCTCTTCCTTAAATTTCCCTACCGTCGCTCTGATTTCTATTCCCAATTCTAACCCCACCCCGACCTCTTATCCTAACCCCAACCACTTCACTTCCTTGCCTAACCCCAACCATATTGACCCCAAATTACGTGGACAATTAGTTAATAAAATTTATATATCATCCATCAGTCAAAGTTAAAAAGTTGTATCTCATTTAAAAACAATTGGCATGCAAGGGGTTAAAAAGCAAATGTGATTTAAGACTGTTAAAAGTTTTTTTTGACACACAAGGGGTTGAAAAGAAATTCACTGTAATTCCATAGATAATAACTACAATAAAAGTCTAATTGACACAATAAGGCATACAAAGGGTTAAAAAGCAAACATGATTCAAGACTATTAAAACCTTTATTGATATACAAGGGGTTAAAAATAAAAATTAAAAATAAATTCATTGCAATTCCATAAATAAAATTAATAATTACAATAAAATTCTATTGATACAATAAGGCATACAAGGGGTTAAAAATGAATTCATTTTATTAAATTTAAAACACTCATTTGTTTAAAAACAGACAATTTCATATGAGACAGAATAACAAGCACTGGTACAAGGGACACTATAAATAGAGGGGGAGTGGCCTCCTCCTTCATTCTCACTCTGACTCTCGACGAGGTAACATCTCAGCCAGCCTGCCAGTTTCCCATTCCTTTCTCACCTGTACAGTGCCCTAGCCTGAAGAAGACCCATAGGGTCGAAACGTCGCGCACGGGCACACACAGTTGATTCTCTCTTTTTTACAGAAAGCTTAAATTTAATTTTCGTTCGAAAAAAATAATTTTTTTAATTTAATTTATTTTGAAACCATTTCAGTTTTTAATTTATAGGAAAAGCAGTTTCAGTTATTTCAGAGAATAAAACGTTTTTTTCAGTTTTGATTTATAGAGGGCTTCAGATCACTCAGTCATGAGCACTCATGACGACGGATGGACCGTGGTGCGCCACGGTGGACGACGCAGACCCCCTGGACAGGGGGTCTATGAAAATCGTCCAAGAACAGGTTTTGACGGACGTCAAAACCACTCTGCTTCTTACCGTGGGGGGAGGGACTACCGGGGGAAGGACCGTGCACCTCCTGTCTCCCATCGTGATGGGGGCCAGGTTCAGTTCCCCTTCCCTAACCAGCCTGTGCCTCCCTTGGTGCGTCCCCGTGCCCCCTCTTCTGGTAGATATTTGGGTCCACAATCCCGATCTTATGCTTCGGTGGTTCGCCAGGCCGACCCCGGAACATTTAGGGGGCCTTACAACTCTAGATACCAGGGTCCAAGGACCAAACCACGTCGACAACAGCCAGACCTGGTTTTCTCGGTTAATAGGGACCAACCGGTGGTGTCAACTGACCCCAAATTCGGTCAACTGGTGCGCCAGATGCACAAGGTTATCAAAATGGTGCACCACCTACAGAATGTCACCCCGGAACCGGAGAAATCAGAACCGTTCATGATTTCCCGTATGGTGAACATTTTGTCCTCCATGATCAAACCAGCAGCCCCCACCTCAGATACTATGGATCTGATTGTGGGCAATGCCAAGAACTGGGGCTACACCACTTTGGTGATCCTCGAAGACCATTACAAGGCGGGATTGGAGACCCTGTTGAAAGAACTCTCCCAGGAACTGGTTCCACAGTGGAACACAGCTTTCGGGGTGGCCACAAAATGGGCCCGCAAAAATCTGCCCCGAATAAGACAAGAGGTCATAGATCATGCCGAGGCATTGATCGCAGCTTGTGAACATTCGGACACGGTTCCAGACACACGGGAAAAATTAGCACCACAGGGCACAAACACAGAACAACAACCACAAACACAGGATACAAACACAGAACAACCATCACCACCGCCACCACAGGACACCAACACGGAAGAACAATCACCACCACCACCACCACATGACACCAACACGGAAGAACAACCACCACCACAGGCCACAAACACAGAACAACCACCACCACCACCGCACGGCACAAACACACAACGTTCAAATACTCCACAACACACACCACCAACGACAATTACATTGCCAGCAGAAATCCCACAGCTAAGAACAACAGAAGCAGGGGACCAAGGGGGAGAGGTCACTCACCAGTCCTCTCAGTTGGAATCCCCTAAGGTACAGAGACTCCCACGGAAATCCGTGAAACCGAGTCGGGAGGTTGCACAAGACAACCTTATAGGCTTTGACATAGGGGAGGGTGAAATTTCTCAGTGCAAGAATAGGGATTCCCGTCGAGCTACCAAATCAGGTGTAAACTATTCATTGCTAGATGAGGATTTGTGGTCAAGTTTGGACACTACTCCCATCTTAGGTCTTGAAATGGGTTCAGCAAATGAAAACACCTCCACTCCACAGCCGTACTTTTACAAGGTTAAAAGACACATCACTACGGACCGCAAAATGGTCGACTGGGGCCTCAATGTGAGTAAGAAATGGCTAATCATTGGTGATTCGAATCTCTCCAGGATGCCGATGCACGCCATGCCAGACCTACAGATTGAGAGCTATCCAGGGGCCAATTTTCGTCATGCTCAGTCGATTCTCTCTAAGGCATCAGGCCTTTTGACAGTGGAAAAGGTGGTTCTCTCATTTGGCCTCAACTGCCGTGGACAAAAAGCCAAGGAGACTTCTGTCAAGCAGTTACAGGCAGCAGTTCGGGAGGCGAAGAGACAGTTTCCCTTTGCAGAGATTTGGATTCCACTCATAAATTTCTCCTCTTCCTTGCCCAGGGCAGAACAGTTAAGCCTGCAAACGCTGAACAATCACATCTCCAAAAACATGCCTTTCCTTCCTCTCCTGCCAACCGCAGACTTCCAAACAGAAGGGGACAGCGTGCATTGGACTAGAGACACAGCTCGAGCAATGTTCCATCATTGGGTTGACTGTTTAAACTTAAGATCCCCGTAAGTCTCTCGGAGGAGGGGGGTCAAGGGGTCCAAATCCCCTTCATGTCATAATGTTATAGTGTTGGCAAAGGATTTTAGCCCTTCAAGAGCCCAATTAGAGTTACTGAGTAGGGGCTTGACCTTTGTCCCAACAATAGATTTAGTTAAAAATCAAAAAAGACAATTACAATTGGACATTCAAAATTATCACCGGAAAATAAAACTGACAACATATTTCAAAAACAATAGTGATCAACAACCACGGCCGTTCATGCCACCATCAACTTGGACACCACCTGACAATAAATTACAACCGGAAGTTAGTCTGTTAATTCATCGGGACAATTTGGAATTTAAAAAATGTTTCAAATTCTATAAAGAACAACCCAATTTATCACAACACGAAGTAACTGCACTCAGAGAACTAATGCACAAAAAACAGATTGTTATCAAACCCGCAGACAAGGGGAGTGCGGTGGTAATACTGGGACGGGATCAGTATATAACAGAGGCCCAACGTCAATTAGACAACAAGACCTATTATAAAAAATTGGATGCACCCATCTTCCATCAGACTATTCCGGTAGTACATGAGATTATAGATAAGTTACATAAACAAAAATTTATTACTGCTAAACAGAAGCAATATCTAAAGGGAGATACACAACCAAGACCACGTCTGTTTTACATCTTACCCAAAATCCATAAGGATCCGGAAAAATGGACTCTGCCCTTTCAGATACCCCCGGGCAGACCCATAGTATCGGATTGTAGCAGTGAGACCTACCGAACGGCGGAATATATAGATTACTTCTTAAATCCTCTGTCTGTCAAACATCCATCATATGTTAAGGACACTTATCATTTCATTGACATGATTAAAAAGTTAAAAATACCTCCAAATTCCCTCTTCTTTACCATGGATATAGAGAGTCTCTATACTAATATTGATACCCAGGCAGGTTTATTGGCAGTCCAAAAAATATTTCAAAAATATCCTGATGAAAACAGACCAGATGACGCAGTGTTAAAGTTATTGGAAATTAATTTAACTAAAAATGACTTTGAATTTAATGAAGAATATTATTTACAAATTAAAGGAACAGCTATGGGCAAAAGGTTCGCACCAGCTTATGCCAACATATTTATGGCAAACTGGGAAGAAGAAGTCCTATCCAAATGTCCCAAGAAGCCTCTCTATTATCTCAGGTATTTGGACGATATTTGGGGATTTGGACATATTCAGAGCAGGAATTTGACCAGTTCATTGACATTTTAAACACACATGACCCTTCTATTAAATGTAAACACATAACTAATCAAAACTCAATAGACTTTTGGACACCACAGTTTACAAGGGACCATCATTCATTCAGAACCAAACATTGGATGTTAAAGTATTCTTTAAAAGACGGATACACATGCACTTCTTTTAAAACAAGTTTTCACCCAAAGCACACGCTTAAGGGCATTGTGAAATCCCAATTGTTGCGATTCAGCCGGATATGTACGCAGACAGAGGATTTTTGGAAAGCAGTCCAAACTCTTTTAGAGTATTACGTGAACGAGGTTACTCGAGGTCCTTTTTGAGACAGTGTCTCAAATCCTTCCAAGTTCAGAAACAGAAATCCCAGAAGACAATCATTCCTATAATCACTACATTCTCATCAGCCAGTAGGATACTGAATAACAAGCTGAAAACCAACTTCAAATCGGTTATGATAGACTTGGGGGTTTTACAAAACCATCAAGTGATTTCAGCCTACAGGAAAAACAAAAATCTGAAGGACCTTTTAGTACATGCAAAACTTAAACCCATGCGACAACCAAAAATTAGCGTTAAACCTGAATATTTCTGTAGCCTAAAATTTGTACGCAACAAGGTTAAAAACATTATTTTTGAAATCCCACAAAGGTTTAGCCCTCATACCTCAAACTGTATCTACATTATTTTCTGCTCCAAATGCGGAATACAATATATTGGGGAGACTAAGAACTCTATTTCAACTCGTATGATACAGCACAGATATAATATCAGGAATAAAAAGGAAATTCAGATCCCCTTAGTTAAACATTTTATTTCTCATGGCTTGCTGGCTGTTAGAGTGGCAGGGATCCAAAGCAATTCCTTTTGGACAGACACTGAAAGAAAGAAAATTGAAAGAAAATGGATTCACTTACTAAACACAATAGAACCATCAGGACTGAACAAGAAATATAATTAGACAGACAAAACTAGGTTAAAAAGTTGAAATTCATGGGACAGAGCAGGAATGAAGGACTAAACCAAAATTATCACCTTAAATTTCCCCCATTCTTATTAATTCAATTTTTTTATTAATTCTGTTTAGTGTTCCACCTTCCTCTTCCTTAAATTTCCCTACCGTCGCTCTGATTTCTATTCCCAATTCTAACCCCACCCCGACCTCTTATCCTAACCCCAACCACTTCACTTCCTTGCCTAACCCCAACCATATTGACCCCAAATTACGTGGACAATTAGTTAATAAAATTTATATATCATCCATCAGTCAAAGTTAAAAAGTTGTATCTCATTTAAAAACAATTGGCATGCAAGGGGTTAAAAAGCAAATGTGATTTAAGACTGTTAAAAGTTTTTTTTGACACACAAGGGGTTGAAAAGAAATTCACTGTAATTCCATAGATAATAACTACAATAAAAGTCTAATTGACACAATAAGGCATACAAGGGGTTAAAAAGCAAACATGATTCAAGACTATTAAAACCTTTATTGATATACAAGGGGTTAAAAATAAAAATTAAAAATAAATTCATTGCAATTCCATAAATAAAATTAATAATTACAATAAAATTCTATTGATACAATAAGGCATACAAGGGGTTAAAAATGAATTCATTTTATTAAATTTAAAACACTCATTTGTTTAAAACAGACAATTTCATATGAGACAGAATAACAAGCACTGGTACAAGGGACACTATAAATAGAGGGGAGTGGCCTCCTCCTTCATTCTCACTCTGACTCTCGACGAGGTAACATCTCAGCCAGCCTGCCAGTTTCCCATTCCTTTCTCACCTGTACAGTGCCCTAGCCTGAAGAAGACCCATAGGGTCGAAACGTCGCGCACGGGCACACACAGTTGATTCTCTTTTTTTACAGAAAGCTTAAATTTAATTTTCGTTCGAAAAAAATATTTTTTTCGTTATTTTGAAACCATTTCAGTTTTTAGTTTATAGGAAAAGCAGTTTCAGTTCTTCCAGAGAATAAAACGTTTTTTTAGTTTTGGTTTATAGAGGGCTTCATATTACTCAGTCATGAGCACTCATGACGAAGGATGGACCGTGGTGCGCCACGGCGGACGACGCAGACCCCCTGGACAGGGGGTCTATGAATATCGTCCAAAAACAGGTTTTGACGGACGTCAAAACCACTCTGCATCTTACCGTGGGGGGAGGGACTACCGGGAAGGACCGTGCACCTCCTGTCTCCCATCGTGATGGGGCCAGGTTCAGTTCCCCTTCCCTAACCAGCCTGTGCCTCCCTTGGTGCGTCCCCGCCCCCCCTCTTCTGGTAGATATTTGGGTCCACAATCCCGATCTTATGCTTCGGTGGTTCGCCAGGCCAACCCCGGAACATTTAGGGGGCCTTACAACTCTGGATACCAGGGTCCAAGGACCAAACCACGTCGACAACAGCCAGACCCGGTTTTTTCGGTTAATAGGGACCAACCGGTGGTGTCAACTGACCCCAAATTCGGTCAGCTGGTGCGCAAGATGCACAAGGTTATCAAAATGGTGCACCACCTGCAGAATGTTACCCCAGAACCGGATAAATCAGAACCGCTCATGATTTCCCGTATGGTGAACATGTTGTCCTCCATGATCAAACCAGCAGCCCCCACCCCAGATACCATGGATCTGATTGTGGGTAATGCCAAGAACTGGGGCTACACCACTTTGGTGATCCTCGAAGACCATTACAAGGTGGGATTGGAGACCCTGTTGAAAGAACTCTCCCAGGAACTGGTTCCACAGTGGAACACAGCTTTCGCGGTGGCCACAAAATGGGCCCGCAAAAATCTGCCCCGTATAAGACAAGAGGTCATAGACCATGCCGAGGCATTGATCGCAGCTTGTGAACATTCGGACACGGTTCCAGACACACGGGAAAAATTATCACCACAGGGCACAAACACAGAACAACAACCACAAACACGGGATACAAACACAGAACAACCACCACCACCACAGGATACAAACACAGAACAACCACCACCACCACAGGATACAAACACAGAACAACCACCACCACCACAGGATACCAACACGGAAGAACAACCACCGCCACAGGGCACAAACACAGAACAACCACCACCACCACCACTGCACATAACAAACACACAACGACCAAATACACCACAACACACACCACCAACGACAATTACATTGCCAACAGAAATCCCACAGCTAAGAACAACAGAACCGGGGGACCAAGGGGGAAAGGTCACTCACCAGTCTTCTCAGTTGGAATCCCCTAAGGAACAGAGACTCCCACGCAGATCCGTGAAATCAAGTCGGGAGGTTGCACAAGAGAACCTTATAGGCTTTGACGTAGGGGGGGAGGAAATTTCTCAGTGTAGGAATAGGGATTCCCCTCGAGCTACAAAGTCGGGTGCAAACTATTCTTTGCTAGATGAGGATTTGTGGTCAAGTTTGGACACTACTCCCATCCTAGGTCTTGAAATGGGTTCAGCAACGGAGAATACCTCCACTCCACAACCGCACTTTTACAAGGTTAAGAGACACATCACTACGGACCGCAAAATGGTCGACTGGGGCCTCAATGTGAGTAAGAAATGGCTAATCATTGGTGATTCGAATCTCTCCAGGATGCCGATGCACGCCATGCCAGACCTACAGATTGAGAGCTATCCAGGGGCCAATTTTCGTCATGCTCAGTCGATTCTCTCTAAGGCATCAGGCCTTTTGACAGTGGAAAAGGTGGTTCTCTCATTTGGCCTCAACTGCCGTGGACAAAAAGCCAAGGAGACTTCTGTCAAGCAGTTACAGGCAGCAGTTCGGGAGGCAAAGAGACAGTTTCCCTTTGCAGAGATTTGGATTCCACTCATAAATTTCTCCTCTTCCTTGCCCAGGGCAGAACAGTTAAGCCTGCAAACGCTGAACAATCACATCTCCAAAAACATGCCTTTCCTTCCTCTCCTGCCAACCGCAGACTTCCAAACAGAAGGGGACAGCGTGCATTGGACTAGAGACACAGCTCGAGCAATGTTCCATCATTGGGTTGACTGTTTAAACTTAAGATCCCCGTAAGTCTCTCGGAGGAGGGGGGGTCAAGGGGTCCAAATCCCCTTCATGTCATAATGTTATAGTGTTGGCAAAGGATTTTAGCCCTTCAAGAGCCCAATTAGAGTTACTGAGTAGGGGCTTGACCTTTGTCCCAACAATAGATTTAGTTAAAAATCAAAAAAGACAATTACAATTGGACATTCAAAATTATCACCGGAAAATAAAACTGACAACATATTTCAAAAAACAATAGTGATCAACAACCACGGCCGTTCATGCCACCATCAACTTGGACACCACCTGACAATAAATTACAACCGGAAGTTAGTCTGTTAATTCATCGGGACAATTTGGAATTTAAAAAATGTTTCAAATTCTATAAAGAACAACCCAATTTATCACAACACGAAGTAACTGCACTCAGAGAACTAATGCACAAAAAACAGATTGTTATCAAACCCGCAGACAAGGGGAGTGCGGTGGTAATACTGGGACGGGATCAGTATATAACAGAGGCCCAACGTCAATTAGACAACAAGACCTATTATAAAAAATTGGATGCACCCATCTTCCATCAGACTATTCCGGTAGTACATGAGATTATAGATAAGTTACATAAACAAAAATTTATTACTGCTAAACAGAAGCAATATCTAAAGGGAGATACACAACCAAGACCACGTCTGTTTTACATCTTACCCAAAATCCATAAGGATCCGGAAAAATGGACTCTGCCCTTTCAGATACCCCCGGGCAGACCCATAGTATCGGATTGTAGCAGTGAGACCTACCGAACGGCGGAATATATAGATTACTTCTTAAATCCTCTGTCTGTCAAACATCCATCATATGTTAAGGACACTTATCATTTCATTGACATGATTAAAAAGTTAAAAATACCTCCAAATTCCCTCTTCTTTACCATGGATATAGAGAGTCTCTATACTAATATTGATACCCAGGCAGGTTTATTGGCAGTCCAAAAAATATTTCAAAAATATCCTGATGAAAACAGACCAGATGACGCAGTGTTAAAGTTATTGGAAATTAATTTAACTAAAAATGACTTTGAATTTAATGAAGAATATTATTTACAAATTAAAGGAACAGCTATGGGCAAAAGGTTCGCGCCAGCTTATGCCAACATATTTATGGCAAACTGGGAAGAAGAAGTCCTATCCAAATGTCCCAAGAAGCCTCTCTATTATCTCAGGTATTTGGACGATATTTGGGGGATTTGGACATATTCAGAGCAGGAATTTGACCAGTTCATTGACATTTTAAACACACATGACCCTTCTATTAAATGTAAACACATAACTAATCAAAACTCAATAGACTTTTTGGACACCACAGTTTACAAGGGACCATCATTCATTCAGAACCAAACATTGGATGTTAAAGTATTCTTTAAAAAGACGGATACACATGCACTTCTTTTTAAAACAAGTTTTCACCCAAAGCACACGTTTAAGGGCATTGTGAAATCCCAATTGTTGCGATTCAGCCGGATATGTACGCAGACAGAGGATTTTTGGAAAGCAGTCCAAACTCTTTTTAGAGTATTACGTGAACGAGGCTACTCGAGGTCCTTTTTGAGACAGTGTCTCAAATCCTTCCAAGTTCAGAAACAGAAATCCCAGAAGACAATCATTCCTATAATCACTACATTCTCATCAGCCAGTAGGATACTGAATAACAAGCTGAAAACCAACTTCAAATCGGTTATGATAGACTTGGGGGTTTTACAAAACCATCAAGTGATTTCAGCCTACAGGAAAAACAAAAATCTGAAGGACCTTTTAGTACATGCAAAACTTAAACCCATGCGACAACCAAAAATTAGCTTAAACCTGAATATTTCTGTAGCCTAAAATTTGTACGCTAACAAGGTTAAAAACATTATTTTTGAAATCCCACAAAGGTTTAGCCCTCATACCTCAAACTGTATCTACATTATTTTCTGCTCCAAATGCGGAATACAATATATTGGGGAGACTAAGAACTCTATTTCAACTCGTATGATACAGCACAGATATAATATCAGGAATAAAAAGGAAATTCAGATCCCCTTAGTTAAACATTTTATTTCTCATGGCTTGCTGGCTGTTAGAGTGGCAGGGATCCAAAGCAATTCCTTTTGGACAGACACTGAAAGAAAGAAAATTGAAAGAAAATGGATTTACTTACTAAACACAATAGAACCATCAGGACTGAACAAGAAATATAATTAGACAGACAAACTAGGTTAAAAAGTTGAAATTCATGGGACAGAGCAGGAATGAAGGACTAACCCAAAATTATCACCTTAAATTTCCCCCATTCTTATTAATTCAATTTTTTAATTAATTCTGTTTAGTGTTCCACCTTCCTCTTCCTTAAATTTCCCTACCGTTGCTCTGATTTCTATTCCCAATTCTAACCCCGACCCGACCTCTTATCCTAACCCCAACCACTTCACTTCGTTGCCTAACCCCAACCATATTGACCCCAAATTACGTGGACAATTAGTTAATAAAATTTATATATCATCCATCAGTCAAAGTTAAAAGTTGTATCTCATTTAAAACAATTGGCATGCAAGGGGTTAAAAAGCAAATGTGATTTAAGACTGTTAAAAGTTTTTTTGACACACAAGGGTTGAAAAGAAATTCACTGTAATTCCATAGATAATAACTACAATAAAAGTCTAATTGACACAATAAGGCATACAAAGGGTTAAAAAGCAAACATGATTCAAGACTATTAAAACCTTTATTGATATACAAGGGGTTAAAAATAAAAATTAAAAATAAATTCATTGCAATTCCATAAATAAAATTAATAATTACAATAAAATTCTATTGATACAATAAGGCATACAAGGGTTAAAATGAATTCATTTTATTAAATTTAAAACACTCATTTGTTTAAAACAGACAATTTCATATGAGACAGAATAACAAGCACTGGTACAAGGGACACTATAAATAGAGGGGAGTGGCCTCCTCCTTCATTCTCACTCTGACTCTCGACGAGGTAACATCTCAGCCAGCCTGCCAGTTTCCCATTCCTTTCTCACCTGTACAGTGCCCTAGCCTGAAGAAGACCCATAGGGTCGAAACGTCGCGCACGGGCACACACAGTTGATTCTCTTTTTTTACAGAAAGCTTAAATTTAATTTTCGTTCGAAAAAAATATTTTTTTCGTTATTTTGAAACCATTTCAGTTTTTAGTTTATAGGAAAAGCAGTTTCAGTTCTTCCAGAGAATAAAACGTTTTTTTAGTTTTGGTTTATAGAGGGCTTCATATTACTCAGTCATGAGCACTCATGACGAAGGATGGACCGTGGTGCGCCACGGCGGACGACGCAGACCCCCTGGACAGGGGGTCTATGAATATCGTCCAAAAACAGGTTTTGACGGACGTCAAAACCACTCTGCATCTTACCGTGGGGGGAGGGACTACCGGGGGAAGGACCGTGCACCTCCTGTCTCCCATCGTGATGGGGGCCAGGTTCAGTTCCCCTTCCCTAACCCTAACCCTAACCCCCCTAACCCTAACCCTAACCCCTAACCCTAATATTTCACCGGTGTTTCAACATTCGTGTTCGTGAGAAAAGCCACAAGCAGAAGGAGCCTCATTCAGA
>JALXJV020000018.1:34658358-34694497 GCA_024633595.2 Lepomis macrochirus
AATCTTGCTGTGTAAGTGACATTGAAAATTAAATTGAGTATGTAATTAAAAGTAAAAAAGCAGAAGTATGTTTGCAAGATTGCCAGTGACCAAAAATAATATTGAAAAGTAAATTACTAATCATGTAATACCAATATTGTAGGAGTCTGACAGCGGCGGAATGAAGGACCTGCGATACCTCTCCTTCTTACACCGTGGGTGTATCAGTCTTCTGCTGAAGGAGCTGCTCAGGGACCCCAGTCAATAGGCATATTACTAGAATAAGGTTAAATTTGTATATCAACAGCAGAAAAATAAGAGTCAAAAGCTGAAGTGACAGATTTCTCTGGTGCACTTTCAGCAAAAAAACCCAAACAAAATACCAGAGAGTTTGAGTACCTAGTTGAAAAGGAATATGGATATGGATGGACAGTTTGGACAGCTTTTATACTTTCTCGTCAACCAGGTTTCTTCATTACATCAGCTGCATGAAGGAACTTTTTTGGACAACAGCATAAATGGGTTTGGATGTCTGAGTGACATAACACCATCTTGGCTAAATTAAATCTGATGACATACAGGAATAATGGACATTTCATTAGTCATTATTCTTGCCATTGATTATATTTTGTATTATTTTAGAGACTCAGCATGCAATCACTAACAAACCACAGTGGAAAGTTTACTTATGGTTTTGGTTTGTTCAGATTGTTCAGATGGCTAATTACAAACAACCCTGGTCTTGTAAACACAATTAACATGAACACTTTAAGTAGCTTGTTTATTGTGTGGAGTTTTGGTTACCTACCATCATGCCAGGTTAGAGGTTTTGGCAGTGGTAGGGAGTCTAAACAAATTGTGATTCCTTTCTCTGTCTTTAGTGGAGCATATTAGACTTAACTATGTTTGTCTTTGGTGTTCATATGAGCTAACACATCGGTATAGGATCTTCTGGCCATCAGATGTCATTATCTGAACAATGTTAAGCCTAGCATTGTAGCTTGTTTTCTGCACTGCACTTAAAAAAGATAATACATTAGATACAGAATGTTTTGGCGTTTATGTTGGTGAAGTTTAGTTACAATAGAATGTTGGGTGAGTAAAAAGTTTGAGTGGTAGCAATCTGCAAGCATTCTAAGGCCAGAACAAGCTGAATAACATCTATCCCTGTGGTCTGTTCTGTTTTGGCATATTCCTTGAAGGAAAAATCTTTAACTTGAGAGCACAACAAACTCAATTTGGAGTGTGTCAGAAGTGTCATCCTGTTACACTGTAAATAATGTCAGGCTTTCCATTGTGATTCTTCAGCATTTTTATTTCTCAGCATGTCCCTTACTGTGAAAAAAACGGCCTGATCCTGTTAAAGTAGGCATATTTATGCTGAACTATAAATTGTTATTAAGACACTCTTGCATTCTGAACTGAAGAGAAACTGAAAACTGAAAAAGCTGATATAAAAATGAGTCAGTTGTTGCTTTTATAGACCTGTACTTTTTTGATAACTGGTTTGATATGTATGTAGGGTCTGAGTATTTGATTTGCCATTGAAAAAAGTCACATCTGCACTTTTGCTTTTGCTTTGGTTAATGATTTCTGCATCTGGAATTGTATAGGGTGGCGTTTTAAAGAAAACAACCAATGTGAACAAGCAAGTGTAACTGTATTTGTGTTTATCTGTATGTTGACCAAGAAAGGTTACCAGCATCTTGACAACAGATCATTGTCCTACATGACAATGATCCATCACTAAATTACCTTCTTGAATGCTGAAGGCTTCATCATGTACCACTGCTTGAAGAAAGTATCTGACAGTAACTGACAGTAGGTTTGGGAGTTGAGTTTTGGTCCATCTTCAACCCGAAAAGGTCCAGCTATCTCTTACTTAATGATAGCAGCCAATATAGTACCCCTCCTACACCTTGCTGGCCTCGAGTCGAAGTGGTGCATTAATCAGTTCAATTCAATTCAATTCAATTCAATTTTATTTATATAGCCAAATCACAACAACAGTTATCTCACAGCTTTTCATAAAGAACAGGTCTAGACCGTACTCTGAAGTTATTTACAGAAGCCCAACAATTTCCCACCAAGAGCAAGCACTAGGCGACAGAGGCAAGGAAAAACTTCCTTTTAAGAGGCAGAAACCTCGAGCAGAACCATGGTTCAGGGTGGGCGGCCATCTGCCTCGACCGGTTGGGGGTGAGGGGGAGAGAGAGAGAGAGAGAAAGAGAGAGCAAGAGAAAGAGAGAGAGAGAGCAGGAGAGAGAGAGCAGAGGGAGGCAACCTACACAGTATACACATAGAGGTACAGACAATAAAGGTAATGGTGCTATAGACTGAATGAAAAATGGTACAGATATTTGTAGTAATGTTTAGTGATATTAATTATAACAGTAATAATAGCAATAGGACTAGTAATAGCAGTTGGAACTGCAGCAGAGGGCGTTGAGCAGGAACACGGGGCAGCAGGAGACTCCCAACAACAGATCCAGACTCCACAGCTCCAGAGCCAGCAACACCCGCAGGGAAGTGAGGGGAGGGGGGAGGACAGGAGAGGGAAGCACACGACCACGGGAGAGGGAGAAAAAATCGAGTTAGTAACATGCATTAATGGGATGAGGTTGCACTCAGAGAGAAAGAGAGAGAGGAGAGAGGAGCTCAGTGCATCATGGGAAATCCCCCGGCAGTCTAGCCTATAGCAGCATAACTAAGGGATGGTTCAGGACTCACCCGAGCCAGCCCTAACTATAAGCTTTATCAAAAAGGAAAGTCTTAAGCCTACTCTTAAATGTAGAGACGGTGTCTGCCTCCCGAACCCAAACTGGAACCTGGTTCCACAGGAGAGGAGCCTGATAACTGAACGCTCTGGCTCCCATTCTACTTTTGGAGACTCTAGGAACCACAAGTAACCCTGCATTCTGGGAGCGCAGTGCTCTGGTGGGGTAGTAAGGTACTATGAGCTCTTTAAGATAAGATGGTGCCTGACCATTAAGTGCTTTGTATGTGAGAAGAAGGATTTTAAATTCTATTCTGGATTTTACAGGAAGCCAATGCAGAGAAGCTAAGACAGGAGAGATATGATTTTACTGGTTCCCTGTCAGAACACGTGCTGCAGCATTCTGGATCAGCTGAAGAGTCTTAATGGACTTTTTCGAAGAGCCTGATAATAAGGAATTGCAGTAATCCAGTCTAGAAGTAACAAATGCATGGACTAGTTTTTCTGCATCATTTTTAGACAGGATGTTCCTGATTTTTGCAATATTACGTAGGTGAAAAAAAGCGGTCCTTGAAATTTGCTTAATGTGAGAGTTAAACGACATGTCCTGATCAAAGATAACTCCAAGATTTCTCACAGTGGTGCTGGAGGCCAGGGCGATGCCATCCAGGGAAACTATATCTTTAGATAATGCGTCACGAATCAGTGACAAGTATCAGTTAATCAGTGTTCCAGCAACGGGCCAATCTGGTCCATCGAGACTAGGGTTGGCCATTGTTTTGATTTTAACTATTCTGATTCCAATTCAGATTCTTCCTTTCAATTATAGTTTTATTAATTCTTGATTCCAATTCTTATAGAAAGTTAATATGGCTTGGAGTTGGAAAATGTCCATAGAAATAATGATTCATTCAGAATACTTACTTGCCTAATAATTGTTCAGTGTACATGCAGTTGCACAGTCTGAGCTCCATTTGTCAATGAGCTGAACTTGCGTCATATCTAACACAGGGAGTTCCCCTTCGAGGGAACTTCGAACTGCGCTAGTGACGACACTATGGGAACGCCCTTAGGCGTGGCAGGGCTGAACTATGAATGAAACTACTCCAATCCTATTGGCACTGCTCTAAACGGTAGTGTGTGACGGCATAACCGGAGGTGTATATAAGCACACCGGCACGCAATAATCATTAGCTTTTTTCTATTCAGCAGGCACTCTGGCTATTGTTGAAAGAATAGAGTAATCCTACCTGAGAGAGCCCATCAGGGACGGTGATTCACATCAGCTGTGTGTTCCTGCCTGGGTCTGCCTCACGCTCAAGCAGCTCTCGAGGGGGCTGCTTGTGTCCACTGTGGGGTTATGTACCTTAAGGTCCTAGGCTCTCTTCACCAGCGACGATAGGATGCACTCCCCCTGTGGCTCCGGTCCCGCGGTCGCTGAGGCGTCGAGCTGGCCGCGGTCATGGGGGTCCTAGTAGCGCCAGCCTACAGCGAGCTCTCACCGATCTGTTGCCTCGAGGGGCCGCAGCCGAGTGCAGCCTGAGCTCGGGAATGACACCAGCCGCCAGCCCCGAGGGGCTGGTCCGCTGGCAGGTTTGGCAGAGGCATGGTGGCGCTCGGGGCACGGCAGCTTACAACGAGCTCTCACCGATCTGCCGCCTCGAGGGGCCGCAGCCGAGAGCAGCCTGAGCTCGGGAATGACACCAACCGCCAGCCCCGAGGGGCTGGTCCGCTGGCAGGTTTCGCAGAGGCATGGCGGCACTTGGGCACGCCAGCCTACAGCGAGCTCTCACCCGATCAGCTGCCTCGAGGGGCCGCAGTCGGCAGCGGAGCCGAAGCTCAAGCACGGTGGTTTTCTCGGCGAAGTCTCCCCTGCCGCTCACTTGCTTCAGGGAGAAGCTCAAGATCCAAAAAAAAAAAAAGAGAGAGAGACTGCTGTCTTCTCCCAGGGGATGGCTCCCGTCGCTGTTTCCCGCCGCTTCGGCGCTCGAGGCATGCCAGTTGCTGGCGAGCTCATGCCATTCTGTCTGCCTCGAGGGGCCGCGGCCGAGAACAGCGTGAGCTCGCTCATGACACCAGCCGCCAGCTCCGAGGGGCTGGTTTCGCTGGCGGATTTCGGAGAGGCACGGTGGCGCTTGGGGCACGCCAGCTTACAGCGAGTACTCACTGATCTGCCGCCTCGAGGGGCCGCAGTCTGCAGCAGAGCGAGCTCATGCACTGTGGTTTCTCGGCTAGTCTCCCCTGCCGTTCATTCGCTTCAGGGAGTCACTCTAGACCCACTGCTGTGTTCTCCAGACAGTAGGGAGGAGATTGTGCTCAGGGAAAGAGCACACCCTGGGGTGTTGGGCTGGGGATTCACCGATGTGGTCCCCCTGCGCACCCCCCAAAAAAAAGCGCAGTCTTCTGCTATCGGTAGACGACTGAGCTCACACATTGTGGTTCCTCGGCAAGTTTTCCCTGTCAATCACTCCAGGGGACCGCGGGGACTGCCGCTTTCCTCTCCAAGGGAGTGGCTTAGGCGACGGGCATTAGCTTCCCGCTGCTTCGGTGCTAGGGACGCACTAGCCTCCAGCGAGCTCCCACTGTTCTGTCCGCCCCGAGGGGCTGCAGTCGGATGGAATCTGAGCGCACACACTGCAGGGGTTTCTCCCTAGCGTTCCTTCAGGGTGCCAAAGACCTACGATTAACACTGGCCACCAGCCCCGTGGGGCTGGTCTGGACTGCAGTGGTCTGACCAAGACCCAGTGTTGGAACAGGAAGTTCGCTCTCTGCTGGACATGGGGTTGTGGAAATTATTCCCCAACAGTCAGGGAGTCTGGGTTCTACAGCCGGTACTTCATAGTTCCCGAAGGGACGAAGGGCTGCGTCCAATTCTAGATCTGCGGGTTCAGAACCGGTCTCTGAGGAGGTTTCAGGTTCAAGATGCTCACCATCCCCGCCATCATCAGTCACATCCAATCCAAGGATTGGTTTGTCACGATGGATCTATGAGGCTTATTTTTTGCATCGCCATCCGTCCCTCTCACAGGAAGTTCCTGAGGTTTGCCTTCGGGGCATAGCGTACCAGAATCAGGTTCTTCCATTTGACCTAGCACTTTTCCCTTGCACGTTTACCAAATGTATGGATGCAGCCCTGACCGATGAGGCTCCAGGAAATCCGCATACTGAACTACATCGACGACTGGCTCATTTTAGCCCAGTCTCGAGAGTTAGCTATTCGGTATGGAGATGTCGTTCTTGGTCATCTTCAGCATTTAGGGCTGAGGCTCAATGTGAAAAAGAGCGTGCTGACACCCGCCCAGTGGACCATGTGCCTAGGGGTGGTATGGGACTCCAGGACGATGCGGGCCCACCTGTCCCCTGCACGAGTTGAGTCCATGGTGTCCATTTTAAACAGAGTGAAGCTAGGTCACATGATCACAGTGAAGCACTTTCAGAGGGTGTTAGGTCTCATGGCAGCAGCGTCCAGCATAATCCCTTCAGGCCTACTGCACATAAGACCCTTGCAGTGGTGGCTGAAAAACCAGGGGTTTTTCCTTGAAGGGAAATCGGTTCCAGCTGATGCGAGTTAAGAGCAGATGCATTCGTTCGCTATCAATATGGAAGGAACCCTGGTTCCTGTCCCAAGGCCCCGTGTTGGGGGCGTTGTGTCGCCGGACTATAATTTCGACAGACGCATCACTCACGGGGTGGGGGCGCGGTCATGGACGACCGCTTTGCGAAGGGCTCCTGGGAGGAGCATCATTTCTCGTGGCACATAATTTGCCTGGAAATGTTGGCAGTTTTCAAAGCTCTGAGGAGTTTTCTGCCCTATCTCCGCGGCCACCACGTCCTGCTCAGAATCGACAACACGGCGGTGGTAGCCTACCTAAATCATCAGGAGGGTTTTGCGTTCAGCCCATTACACAGACTGGCACACCAGATCCTCCTGTGGTCCCAGCAGAGACTAACGTCTCTCAGAGCGATGTATATCCCTGGGACCCAGAATCAGGGAGCAGACCTGCTGTCGAGACAGGGGCTGAGGCCCAGGGAATGGAGACTCCACCCGAGGTGGTGGAGCTATTGTGCGCAGAGTGTGGCCCTATAGACGTGGACTTGTTTGCGACACTGGAGACGACGCACTGTTCACTGTGATTCTCCCTCTCGCTCCCAGCCCTGGATGGGTGGATGCCGTGGTGCCAGACGTGGCCAAGGCTGCATCTGTATGCTTTTCCCCCAGTCGCTCTGCTCTCGGGGATCCTGGATAGGGTCCGTCAGGACGGTGTCAGCCTACTGTTAGTAGCAGTAACGGACGGCCTGTCATGCCAGGTCCCTCTGAGGGGAGACCTGTTGTCCCAAGCGGGGGCAGGATCCCCTGGTGACTATGGGTCTGGCCCCTGAGAGGGTGCAGTTCCCTTAGGCGGGTCTGATGGCAGGAGCAGTCGAAACCTTGCTCAGCTCCAGAGCCCCATCCACGCGAGATGGATGTACGCCGGATCTACTAGAGTTCTTCCAAGACCGTTTCTCTGCTGGCTTATCCCCCTTTGAGAGAGGACCTCTGGGGAAGCAGCCTTTATCGCATCGTTCCTCCGTGGAGTCCGGAGGATGAGAGCCCTCCTTTCAGGGCTTTGCTCCAGGATGTATGTGAGGCTGCTGGCTGGCCACTCCTCACACTTTCATCTGGTTCTTAGTCTGGACCTTCCTCCTGCACCCGGTACCAGAGCACTCTCCTCTTAACCGTGCCCACAGGTTGCTGCACACTAAGGGAAGGCGGGGTTTCAGCGCGGTGTAGTGGGTATCTCGTTCCCATAGTGTCGTCACCGACGCAGTTTGAGTTCCCTCGAAGGGGAACGTGTCGGGTTACGTATGTAACCCTTGTTCCCCGAGAGAAGGGGAACGAGACACTGCGTCGGTTCTCCACACCTCACCCCGCCTGGAGTGCCTGCTTCATAGGTAAAGCTAATTATTATTGTGTGCCGGTGTGCTTATATACACCTCCGGTTATGCCGTCACACACTACCGTTTAGAGCAGTGCCAATAGGATTGGAGTAGTTTCATTCGTAGTTCAGCCCTGCCACGCCCAAGGGCGTTCCCATAGTGTCGTCACCGACGCATTGTCTCGTTTCTCCCTTCTCGGGGAACAAAGGTTACACATGTAACCCGAGATGTTTTTTCAGCTGGATGTTTTAGTCATCCATCTCACTTGCTTTTGACAGAACAGGTTTGCTTTTAAGGTAATAAATAAAGCTGCTTACACAGGCCATGTAATGACTTGTTTTACTCGCACAAACTACTCAAAACGTCCTTCTTTTCCTTGTGATCATAACTACAGTGATTACTGTGCCTGAATGCATCAGGTGTAGACACCTGTAGAGAACTGAAACTGCTGCTGCTGAGCTGCTAATGTGTTGCTTTCACCTACATTTTGTTGAACTCCTGTCTGCTGTCTGATTACCAAAATCAGGACTTCTGCAGCAGCTGCAGTCTTCTGTGGTGTCTAAATTGGATCCAACCAGCCACAGAACTCCTGTGTATTATAAAATAGTTTTTTATGGGAATAGAAACACTATAATTAAATGATTTTAAATTATCCTGATTTTTTTTCATGAATCAGATAGCATTGTGGTGCCTCAGTATTTATTTATTTGGTCTTCCTTCCAGTACTGAATGGACTGTTTGAAGGAAAATTATTTCTCTTGCTTTCAGTACGTGGATGAGGTTATCTGCAGTTGAAGACATGACAGCCACTTTACAACATTTCTTGACACCAGTTTGTTGGGGTATATGTGTGCTTCAAATTATATCATACACACTGGGTGTGTCTTTATCTACTACTTTCATCTTGGATGCAGTGTTTGTGGCTTCCCCTCATGGCAGAGGGAATAATGGGGAGTCCCAGTGTCAAATATCTTGACAGGGAGAATAATAGGACTTCCCACCATGGTGTCTTGGTAAATGGGTTCTTGCTGATGTTCCAGGTAATTGCAGAGTACACCTGTCATAGTTTTCATCCTGACAGTTGGCTGCCTTGGCATTCTTGTTGAAAAAAGAAGGCAATGATGACTTCCTTTGTGCAGAGAAATGTCTGGTTGATAGTGTGTGTGCAGCAGTGTGTTCATAAAAATGTGTTCATGTGTATTTATAAGGGATTTGCAGTGTCATAGAGTGACTTTGTCCTGAAAATAAGTGTGCCTCATTGCTGTTTTATATTTAGTATGACTTCTGATCCAACTTTTATGTCTTTATGTGCATATGTGTGAAGATCAGTGCTTGTGGAGGCTTAGCTTATGAAGAAAAGGTATATTCTGAGAAATAAAACATCTACGCTTATCTTGACTGCAAAATATGTAACGTGATATAGTTTGACATGAATTATACATACTTTTTTGCAATTGCCATTGAGATCCCACCACTGCATAAGAGACACACAATATTGCCTACATATTATCTTTTAGCTGGCTTCCTTCTTAACATACTATATGCTGCATAAAACTGCATATAAATTTGCAGCTATCTTTGACTCTAGCCTAGTAATCAGCTCTAAACCTAAACTAAATTATAACTCATTTGAAAGCTTGTTCTGAGTCTTTCACAGCCAAGCTGGAAATCACTGCAACCAATTCTATTTGTTATAGTATACCAAGCACCTGGTCCGTACTCTGAATTCTTATCTGAATTTCCAGAGTTTTTGTCAACTTTAGTCCTTAAAATGGAAAAAGTTATTATTGTAGGGCAGTGGTTCTCAACCTTTTTTGGGCCAGCCTCTAACCACTATCCAGATCCCCCCCACCCCCCACCCACCAAAAAAGATGTTGACTACTTGCCCTGAATATATTTTGATTTTTTTATTGTTACTATTGTTATTAAAAACATGTAAAATGTAACAAAAAGCCAGGTGAAAAGTAATTATATATAACTAATAAGTGAATGTTCCTCACAGAAACTGTGTATGAAGCAAAATACTGTTTTCTTGGATGGAGTAATTAATAAGTGGGGTGTATGGGGGTCCTCCCCCAGAAGATTTTGAGCATTAAACACTTAATTTCCTGCATTATGGTGAAGATTTCTCCCCTAATTTCTGCCTTTTCTGCACCAATTTAGGGTGAAAATGTCAAAAAATTCAGCTGACAATTCAAAATATATAATTATAATAGAATACAATGTAGTGAGCCTCTCAGTTATTTTTCTTGCTTTTAAATATTTTTCTCCTGTAGATCAACTTATTTAATATCATCCCTGCTGAGTCAACACACATGATTCAGTCTTACCTCCTCTTTTGTGGGAAGGAACCTATTTAAATGTGTTTATGGTCCCTTTTCATCTCAGTGATAAATTAATCCGTTTTAATTCAGTAACTGACCGGACTTTAGCTCCTGTCAGTGTTTCCCACAGAATGACACTGTAACTGTGGCACAGCTGTACAGCTAACCTCGAAAACCCAGCTGTATTTTAACATTAACTTAGCTCTCCTTGTTAGCCAGGCTCCTTACATGCTTAACTTCTATTAGCTGGGTCTCCGACATTGACTGCGTTGTGCGTTCACGAGGGAGAGAGAGGGATGAGCGAGACGATAAGCTCCGCGAATTCGCGCTGCCTGCAGCTCTGCAGTCAAATACGATTTTAAATAGGCCTGGTAAATAAAAAAAATAAATAAATAAATATGTTGCTCAGCTATTGTAGCGGCCGCCACAAATAAATGAACGTATAGGAAACACTAACTTATCTGCTCATGTTCAAAACTTTCTGCACATTCAGTATCTCTCCCACAGATCTGTGTTCTCTGACAGGTAAAGAAAAAAAGACGTTATAGGAGACTAACGTCATTAGGCTATTTAAAGAGAATTCATAACATTTTACTGCATTATGTTACTGATTCAGCTTCCCTCGCCGTCTGACAGACAAAACTGAATGAGATGAAACTAACCGATAACATCTGTGATCACACAGAAAGCTCAGGAATAATTCCACACAGCTGAACTTCAGCACCTCTGATAAAGTGCAGCTAACAGTCCCCAACAGAGCGAGACAGGGCTTCAGTTTTTAACTTTACATTTTGTAGCCGAATGAAACTACCTATGTGTCCACTTTGGCACAAACTGTCTGTAACTCACAGCCGAGGAGGGTCGACGCCACTTCGCTGGTGTCGCGAGCGAGTTGCTTTCAGGGTGAGTCCGACAGTGGAATATCCCTCTTGTAAATGTGTAACCACTCGCGATAACAAGGCGTTCGCGGTGTTTTCCTCAGAGAAATAAACACTTTCCCACCTAGAAAGAGAGCGTTGGTTTTCTAGAGTTTACACAGTAAACGCAATGTGGGTAAAATTTTAGAGATGATACTCTGACTTCCCGTTCCCCTGAAGGCAGCACGAAGCTGCACAACAAGTTGCTGATGGAGAAAAAAGACACAGTCTCGTCCAGTCGCAGTGGACTAAACTGGCAGGTTTTAATGTTGCAGACCACAATTTTTTGCAAGTAGTTCAAAGTTTAAACTCGTATTGTTGTGAATCTTAAATGTAAACTCACGCTAGAATTTCCATCAAACAAATGCCCCCCCAAAAGCAGCTCAGCTCCCTTTATAAAATATTGCTTTCAGCGCCCTCATCGTCCTTGGAACGTCCCAACACTGTTGTAGGGGATTTTAATATTTGTGTGTATGTTGAGAATGACAGCTTTAGTACTGCGTTTATCTCTCTATTAGATTCAATTGGCTTCTTTCAGAGTGTTCATGAAACAATTCACTGTTTTAACCACACCCTTGACCTTGTTCTGGTATATCGTATTGAAATTGAACATTTAATAGTGTTCCCACACAATCCCTCTTTATCTGACCACTGTTTGATAACTCTTGAGCTTGTATTGCTGAACTACCCTCCATTGGGCAAAAATTTCTATACAAGATTTCTGTCTGATAGTACTATAGCTAAATTTAAGGATGCAATTCCATCAGCTCTAAATTCACTATCAGGTCACAAAGTAACAGAGGACTCTTATGCTAATTTCAGTCCCTCCCAAGTCGATCATCTTGTTGATAGTGCTGCAGGCTCACTGCGAACAACACTTGACTCTGTAGCCCCTCTAAAAAAAGAAAATACTAAAACAAAGACGGTTAGCTCCATGGCATAATACTGAAACTTCGCAAATTAAAGCAAATATCGTGAGAAACTTGAGAGGAATTGCCGCTCCACCAAACTGGAAAATTCTCGCTTAATTTGGCAAGATAGTCTTAAAACTTATAGGAAGGCCCTCCGTAATGTCAAAGCAGCATACTACTCATTATTAATACAGGAAAATAGCAACAAACCCAGGTTTCTTCTCAGCACTGTAGCCAGGCTGACAGAAAGTCACAGCTCTATTGAGCAAAGTATTCCCATAGCTCTCAGTAGTTACAACTTCATGAGCTTCTTTAATGATAAGACCTGCTCTCAACTGGCACCAACTTATCTCTAAAGTCAGGAACCTTAGAAACAGCTGTAAAACCAGTTATATGTTTAGACTGCTTTGCTTCTCTCAATATTTACCAACTAACTTCAGTAATTTCTTCATCTAAACCATCAACCTGCCTCTTAGACCCCATCCCGACTAGGCTGCTTAAAGAAGTTTTACCCTTAGTCAGCACTTCTCTACTAGATGTGATCAATCTGTCTTTATCAACAGGCTATGTACCAATGTACTTTAAAGTAACTGTAATTAAACCTCTTCTGAAAAAGCCCAACCTTGATCCAGATGTTTTAGACAACTATAGACCTATATCTAACCTTCCATTTATCTCTACGGTCCTGGAGAAAGCAGTCACCAAACAGCTGTGTGACTTTCTACATAGCAATAGTTTATTTGAGGATTTTCAGTCAGGATTTCGAGTTCATCATAGCACAGAGACAGCACTGGTGAAAATTACTAATGACCCCCTAACTGCAGCACTAAGATCTAACTGTTTTATTAGATCTTAGTGCTGCATTTGATACCATTGACCATCAGATCCTATTACAGAGAACATTTCATTGGCATTAAAGGAACTGCTCTAAGCTGGTTTAAGTCCTATTTATCAGATCAATTTCAGTTTGTACATGTTAACGATGAGTCCTCCATGCACGCCAAAGTTAGTCATGGAGTTCCACAAGGATCAGTGCTTGGACCGATCCTCTTCAAATTATATATACTTCCTTGAGGCAATATTATCAGGAAACACTCCATAAACTTTCATTGTTATGCAGATGATACTCAGTTATATCTATCAATCAAGCCCGATGAAACTCATCAGTTAGCTAAGCTTCAAATGTGTCTTCAGGATGTTAAAACCTGGATGACCAGTAATTTTCTAATGTTAAACTCAGATAAAACTGAAGTTGTTGTCTTGGGGCCTAAGCACCTCCGTGACATGTTGTCTAAAGATATAGTTTCCCTGGATGGCATCGCCTGGCCTCCAGCACCACTGTGAGAAATCTTGGAGTTATCTTTGACCAGGACATATCGTTTAACTCTCACATTAAGCAAATTTCAAGGACTGCCTTTTTGCACCTAGGTAATATTGCAAAAATCAGGAACACCCTTTCTAAAAATGATGCAGAAAAACTAGTCCATGCATTTCTTACTTCTAGGCTGGCAGGAACCAGTAAAAGAAATCATATTTCTCCTGTCTTAGCTTCTCTGCATTGACTTCCTGCAAAATCCAGAATAGAATTTGAAATCCTTCTTCTCACATACAAAGCTCTTAATGGTCGGGCACCATCTTATCTTTAAAGAGCTCATAGTACTTTACTACCCCACCAGAGCACTGCAGCTCCCCAGAATGCAGGGTTACTTGTGGTTCCTAGAGTCTTCAAAAGTAGAATGGGAGCCAGAGCGCTCAGCTATCAGGCTCCTCTCCTGTGGAACCAGGTTCCAGTTTGGGTTCGGGAGGCAGACACCATGTCTACATTTGTGGGTTATTTGATGGCCCATGCTAACATTTAGGGAGCAGCATGGTTGAACATTGATCCCAAAATTCTTGTGAGCGAAGTTAACCCTTAGAAACAGATCTCAGAAAACTCAAGATGACTTGAACAGCATTCTTTACTGAAGCCCAGCCGGGAGATCATCAGTATACTGAGTGAGAACACGATGCCTATCCAACACCGACAATCTTATGAATCTCTCTTGCAATATTTATCCCTCATCTGCCCCATAGACTCTACGGTGCATCCCAGTCATTCTTAACTGGCCTAAGTATGTGTCATCAACTAGATACTAGACCTATATACTTTACTTAAGTTAAGTAAAGTATATAGGTCAGTCTGTCTGTAATAAAACAAAATAAAGACAATTTTGACCTTGTGTTATTTAGGAGATGGACCACACAGTGTATCCTTATCATGGCGGCTGCAGCAGTCAGTGGACCAAGCAGACAGAGAAGAGACAGAGCTTGACTTATTGTTTTGGAGAGTCACAGACTGTCATATTTTGGCTTACTATTGCTCATCAAATTATCCTAACCTGACTTGGGGAAACCCACGGTATGTGAAATCACCCTTACTGAAGGGAGAAAGTAAAACATCATGTACATTCAAGGAACATACACCAATGAGCTGTACCATTTTGACCACTGGCAGATGAAGTTAATAACACTGACTATCTTGTTACCATGGCACCTGTCAGTGGGTGAGATGTATTAGGCAGCAAGTGAACATTTTGTCCTCAACATTACTTTAGCTGACGCTTTTATCCAAAGTGACTTACAATTGCTATAAATTTCAGAGGTCGCAAAACCTCAGGAGCAAGTAGAGGTTAAGTGTGTTGCTCAGGGACACAGTGATGGATTGGTCACAGTGGGGACTGAACCCGGTCTCTCACATCAAAGGCAGGCATCTTATCCATTGCGCCATCACCACATTGATGTGTTAGTAGCAGGAAATATGGGCAAGTGTGTGGATTTGGTCAACTTTAACTAGGGCAAAATTTTGATGGCTAGATGACTGGGCCAGAGAATGTCCAAAACTGTGGGTGTTCCTGGTCTGCAGTGGTCAGTACCTATGAAAAGTGTTCAGATGAAGGAAAAGCAGTGAACCTGTGACAGGGTCTTGGGATGCCAAGGCTCATAGATACACATGGGGAATGAAGGTTGGCCCGTGTGGTCCGATCCAGCGCATGCAGTCAATATTGACTACAGCGTGCTAGCGTCAAAAACCCAGGTGTTTTCTAACATTACTTAGCTCACCTTATTAGCTAGGCTCCTTACATGCTTGCTAATGACTTCCTTAAGCTTGGTCTCCGACATTGACAGCGTTAAGTTGGACTGATTTGTGCAGCAGTGTTCATGAGTGAGAGGGGGAAGGGGACGGGTGAGTGAGAAAGAGAGAGGGACGAGCTAGAGGATGTGCTGCTCAAATGCGCTACAGCGCTCTGCATTCAAATACGATTTTAAAAAGGCCTAGTAAAAAAAATCAAAAAATCAATTGGTGGTGGATCTGTGTTGATATTGTGACGGGTCACCACAAATAAATGAATGTATGGGAAACACTGGAATTCCCTGATGACAGTGGACTCTTTCAGCAGGATAGTGCGCCCTGTCACAAAGAAAAAATGGTTCAGCAATGGTTTGAGGAACGTAACGAAGTTCAAGATGTTGACTAAGTCTCCAAATTCCCCAGATCTCAATCCAATTGAGTATCTGTGGGATGTCCTGGAAAACAAGTCTGATCCATGGAGCCCCACCTCACAGCTTACAGGGTTTACAAGGATCTGCTGCCAGATACCTCAGCATACCTACAGAGGTCTTGTGGAGTCCATGCGGATTAGGGCTGTTTTGGCAGCAAAGGGGGGACCTACACTATATTAGCTCCGGCTCCCAAATCTGCAAATATAACTAAGTGATATGAAAGTATCAAAGTCAACAGCCCCTAAACACATACTTTATACTGTAGAGTGTTTGATAAATTATTTATGAAAATAACTTAGTTGCAAACTAGTTTAATCACCTATTTTTTCATCATTTATTAATCTTGAGGTGTGTTGAGTCTTAATGAAATGGTAAAGAAGTGATGTGATTGCAAAGTTGGTAGAAAGACAGTGCTACATGGCCTTGGGAAATTTAAAAAGAAAAACATGTTTCAAAGACTGCAAAAAATGATCCTATGCGTGCAAAAATGTGCAGGCAGCACAAGCTCCAAACCCCTGTATATCCAAAATGAAAGATTCAGCTTTAACCAGTAGAGCCTCCTAAATTCATCCATAAAACATTTTTAATGAGATATCACTCTGTGAAAGTTGGTGCACTCACTTATTCAAAATACTGGTTACTAAAAATTTGTGGTGGGCCGTTATCAGCGTTAATGTACTGTGTTAACCTGAGACTTTTATCGGGCGATAAAAAAAATATCGCCATTAATCTACTCTCAAAGTTGGGTTGGGAGCTGGGTCTATACTCACGCAAGCTATGATGACTTTCACCTTGATATCTTAGCGCAGATGTATACCTCGCCAAATTGCACTGTAGGGGCAAGAACGAGTCTTCGAACCTGTGTGTTTGCTTACTGTGAAATTACCACATCAAACGTGGACGTGCTAACATGGATGCAGCTGTTGCTGCGCTCCATTTACCTCGGAGGTCGGAGCTGGGAATGACGTCACACCCGAAGTTGACGGCGCTCCAGTTACAACCTCGCTCGGCCAGCTGTTTGTTTACAACTAGCCAGGTTAGCTATTGATCACCGGTTGATTAAAAAACGCATTGCAGCGGCATTTACTCACACTAACTGTAGCAACATCGTCCACAGACAGCTGTTGGACAGCACTTTGTGTACGAACATTTCTGAAGCCGCCAGGTTTGCTTCTGGGAAAATTTAGTTTTAAGAAGCTTCCCAATGGAAAATTCGACAAGACTAAGGTTGTTTGCACCTTGTGCAATGCGGAATTAGTTTACTGTAGGAGTTCTTCCAGTCTCAAGTACCACCTAAACGCAAAGCACATCACGCTACACACAAGTACATCTTATTGAACATGATTTATTTTCATCACCAATTATCATAGTAGAACAGCTTTCTCAAGCAGTTTGTGATGTATTTTGGAAACAGGAGATGAGCCCCTGGTCTAATGCGCCACCTGGCTTGAAACCCGTTCACACATATATTCTGAATGCCTTCGCAGAATTCAAATGAGCCATTTTAATCTAGATTAATCTAGATTAATTTCAAGATTTCAGTGAGATTAATCTAGATTAAAAAATTAATCTATGCCCACCACTACTAAAAAAATTAATGTTACATTTTAGGTGTTGCAAGTGGCAGGTTTGTGACTGACAAAAATTCCTCAAAGTGGATCATACAATTTAAGGACATTGAGTGAGGAAAAGCGATGTGCTGCACGAATTTGACATTTTTCTTGATGGTGATTATTTCAATGCTCCAAGTAAAAGAAACAATTTTGAGCTGCATTTAAGTATTGAAAGTCATGTTCCCAGGCTGAAGGGTTTTATACTCAGCACCTGTTCAAGTCATTTGTGGTAATGGCTGAACAAAACGCATGCTCATTGTGGTAACAGGTTTGACCTCTGCTCTTTTCTCTTACAATTAAAATGTTGTCCCGTGTATATTTTTGCAGAATACAGTTATTAGGCTTTATCTATATATTTTACATTTTTAATGGTGTCATACACCAGCTTTGTGGCTGCTAGTTATTGATTCAGACTGCAGACAGGGAGTAAAAACGCTGAAGGCAGAAGACCCTATAAAGAGGGGAGAGAGGCAGATAGACGCTGACAATTATCAGTCATTTCATCCAGCTTCTGGTAAAATATGGAAGGATCTGAAGGTTTCACTGGTCTGTCATTTTCCACATTTCTCCTTTTCTCATTCCTGTGACATTGCACTCTTAACTTTTAACACAGACTCTCTTGTATTAGTAAACAGTCTCGCATTGCCTGATTTTCAGACAGGTTCCCTCCTAAATGATCAACAGCTGTGTACTTCTTCGTTTATTGTTGACGTCACATGGTTTTCAAGCTGCCCAGGCTCTTACACCCTCCTTTCTTTTTTTTTCTTGGCCTTGATTGTAGTTTTACTTTCAACTACTTAGATATTTCTACAGTAGTGATTCACTTTCTGTCTTCACCTAAAGTGACAAGGAGGTAATGAGAACGCTCTTCATTAACTTTATTTTCCTTTTCTCGCTTTCTGTCTATTCTATTAAAGAGATGTATTATGGTAAAAGAGTTAATGCACAAGAAAGGTAATATACAGTATGAAATGAACTGAAATGAAATGGTTGTCCTAAATTTATTTGGTGGGTGTTAAATTGCACAAAACAATAGTGAGTATCAGAAAGCACATGAACCCATGTCCCCGGTGTCAACGTCTATTCCCATGTGTCTCCACAGCCTTTAATTTTTCCCTGACTTTAGTAAACATCAGGCTACTTCCTTCAGTGACACAGAAGTTTGCAATTGAACACAAATTGCTTTGGAAATAAATGCCATCTGGATGACACCTGGTTGAATCTGATTTTATCTGCTATAAAATCCTTCATGATATCATCTGTGCTATTAACACCCTTTCAGTTTCAGAGGAAACCTAAAGTAAATGAATTACATTTTAGAATGACAAGGAGACAATAGATTTAAAGCTTCAGTGTGTGTTTTAGTGGCATCTAGTGGTGAGAGTTGCAAATTGCACCCCTCCTCCCTATCCAAGCGAGTAGTATAGCCTGACAAAGATAACCAACATGGCATGCTCGCTCAGACGCAGTGGCCCAGCTCTTCAGGCTTTGGCAGCTATTTTGTTTTATAGTGTGTTTTTTGTGCTTCTCCAGATGTGAACCAGGAGCCGCACACTGTTAAGTCCCGTGAGGTCTGTGTGCTGTCTGTGTTGCTGTGGGTGTGTCTTTCTCTTTCTTTTGCAGGTGTGTACCTGTGTGATGCTGGGCTGATCCCACAGCTGTGGCTAGTTGGCAATTAGTGGTTCACATAAGCAGAGCCAGGGGAATGCTCTGGGTCTCATTTTGCCCCAGCCAGCTCGTCTTCAGTACTGGATTGTGTGTGCGTTAGACTACTGTGTGGATTCCTGTGTGGAATACTGTGTGTATCGCTGTGTGGTTTGCAGGAGTATGTGACCGTTAGCGTCTCACCGGCAACCTCTTCTCGCACTGCGAGGTCAGTGACTCCGGGGAGGGAGTTATCTCGGCGTCTGTGGATGACCGGTGTGGTGAACGACGGGCAACCTCCATGTGCTTCCCCAGCGCGGTGGGAGCCGTGGAGACTGTGTGGCCTTGTTTTCTGTTTTTTCTATCATAAAAGTTACATCGTATCTTGTGTTGACAGAGATCGCTTTGTGTTTATTAATCGCCTCTTTTTGTTGGTTATTTAATAAATACATATTTAACTCGATACACGTTTTATGAGTCCTCCTTTGCTTTTGCACCCGGTTTATTTATCTTTTGTTTGTCCCACACCCTAGACCAGCCAGGGATGTAACATAATACAGTGGAGCTGAACTGATAGGGATTGCAAACAATATCTGCCACACAATGAGCACAAATAGCTGGGACTCTATTCCTTTGGAGATTTGGCATACACCAACGAGTGGCGAGCTCATCATCCCCACCGATATTAGGCTACCAGACACACTCAACCAGTTCTTCTCCCACTTCGACCATCAATCCATGGAGACCAGTATCCAGCCAGCACTTCCATGATTCCACACAGCTGCACCAAAATCAGGTCAGATCCACCCTGCGCAAAATCAACGAGAGGAAAGCACCCGGCTCAGACGGAGTCCCTAGGAAGATCCTTAAGGCCTGCGCAGACCAGTTAACAGAGGTATTCACTACTAGTCAGCTACTATTGTCCCTGTACCAAAAAAGGGCACCCTGAACTGCCTCCATGATTATCGCCCAGTTGCTTTGACCCCCATCATAACTAAATGCATTGAGAGACTCATCCTGTCCCACATCAAGTCTGCTATGCCTGCCGACCTTGATCAACATCAGTTTGCATCTCGGGCAAACCAATCGACAGAGGATGGAGTCATCATAGCCCTCCATACAGCCCTTGCACATCTGGACTGGGGAAACACCTATGTAAGAATGCTGTTTGTGGACTTTAGCTTAGCCTTCAATATAGTTATTAAATTTAAGCAACCTAGGCCTAGGCAGTTCATTGTGCATGGGGATCCTGGACTTCCTCAGAAACAGACCCCAGACCATCAGTATGGGAGAATTCACATCATCTACTCTAATACTAAACACTGGTACACCACATGGGTGTGTCCTCAGCCCCCTCCTCTACTCCCTCTTTACCCCGGACAGCGGCCCCATCCACCCCACCAACATCACTGTCAAATTTGCTGATGATACTACCATTGTAGGACAACATCTGATAGACTGATGTAAACACAACAACCTGGAAGTGAACACCCCACAAACCAAGGAGAGTTGCCAGTCATGAAATCAGGCTTCTTTACATTGATGTATTAACAAATTATATTTACTTGATTATTCAGTAAATCCATATGTTATTGTGAATATGTGTTACTTGTTCATTAAACCATAGCCACATCCAGAAATGAAGTGCTACATGATGTCTCATACTTCTGTAATACAGTATTTTACAACTTAGGAGGGCTGGCTCATCTGGATTAACACCAAAGTAAATGAAAAACATTACAAAACTATCACATCTAATGCATCAAGTATGACCACTGACATATAACATGTATGCCACACTGTTTCTGCACCACAGTCCATTATAAGCCACCTAATACATGAAGTTTACTAAGGCATTGTCAGGAGAGTATCAAGGCCACTCTCGCTTTGCTTAATTAATTTGATCAGCAATCAGCAAATCTCACTGAAATGTTTTTTTTTAATTTTTTGAAATACAACAGAAACACAAAGTAGTATTGATTGCCATGATTTCAGCTTGTGGTAAAATGGTGCAACATTTTTAATGGGCATTTAGCATGTGAAAGTACAAATTACACATTTGTGCACACAGTGGCAAAGCCCTATCAAAAAAATATGAACTAACTCTTACCTTCTTTTAAAATTCTGATTATTAATGATTTAAGGTGGTTGATAATCCAATTAAAAGTGCCCTAGCCCGAAATGTCTGTGTTTTTATTGATATTGTACAGCCCTTTTAGTTTCATTTTTATTGCATCAACAATTTATGTAAGAAAATATCTCGATCAAACTAGAAGAAAGAAACGTTCATTTTGTCAGCTGTCTGAGCAGGTGGGCAGCTTGATTTTGTTGCTTTCTTTTGTCCTGTATTTCCTTTTCTATTTTTTCCCCTTGCATGAGGCAATTTAATCTTAACAGCTCATAGACTGACAGACCTACAGACCTTTTGTCAGAAATGAGCAGTCGGGGATCAACACAGCTTGCAGTTGAGGTAATCTATCAAAGTAGACAGGGAGATGGCAGCAGGGCCAGCAAGGGCAACTCCCAAAGCTGCTATTAATAACGATAGAATAGCTATCAAGAGACTGGGTAGATTTCAGGCAAGACAAATTTACTGAAAAACAACATAAGTTTATCACACTAGTCTTTACAAATTCAAAGGAAGATGGAAGTACAATAGAGACACATTAAGTGTCAGTAAATGTACAGTAAATGTTGTGCTGCAGATTCCAATACTGTCCAAGCATGAACAGACTACAACCAATCAATGAAGTTTTGTTTCAAATAGGGTTATATACAACATTTTCATATTAATTAGTGATGCACCAAATGTTTGGCCACCAAAATGAATTGGCAAATTAATTGCAAAAAAATATTTAAGTATGAAATCATACCTCTTCAAAAGACTTATTTGGCAGCTCTGCAATTTCTGCATCCTCATGAACTGGCGCTGAAGTCAAATGTTAGGTCGGAAAAGTGTTATGTAAACCTGGATGAAAAGGGACGTGATTTATTTTTCTCTCCTGCCTGTTATGCGAATAGTTCAATAACCAATTCACAAGTAAAGCAATGATTTTATTTGTAACTAATGTGATTACTGAAGTTCTCAACAGTAACACGTTACATTATTACAAAAGAAATCAGATTACAGTAATGCATTACTTTGTAACATGTCACACCCAACACAGTATGTTAGTAATTAGCATTAACAAATTATAGACTGCCTATTTAGAAAGCTGACCAATACACACTAGAGGTTGACCCATAAAGATTTTTAAATTGCTGATGCTGATATTTACGAAGAACAGTGGCCGATGGCCGATACAATCAACAAAAGACTCCTGCATGATTAAATACATTGGGTTATACCATAGATTTCAGAATGAGACTAGTGTTTAAGGGAGAGTGGGAATTTTACTCTTCTACTTTCATTTTTATTGCACCGTATCACCAAGTCAAATTCCTGTGTACATTGTAAATTGGGTGAATAAAGAGATTCTGATACAATTTGTCAGAAGTGACGTCATTTAACTGCATTATTCTGTACAGTATAACAATAAATTGTATATATATATATCCCCCTCTCACCCCTTGCGGGGTGGTATGTGTCATCCTCAAGCTCGGGTCCTCTACCAGAGGCCTGGTATGACTCTTGTATTTGCGGTTTCACTCATGCCTGAGGTAGGCCAGTAGCATTAAGGACCTTGCCTAAGGGTCCACCTGGATACTCACGCCCTGACCGGGAATCGAACCAAACTTGGATCTGATAGATATATATATATATATATATATATATATATATATATATATATATATATATATATATATATATATATATATATATATATATATATATATAATGGTTTTAGGGTTAGGGTCTAAATGACAGCTGCTGTCGTTTAGGATGATATATCGGCCTTGTGAGAGCAGGTATCGGCCAACTGATTAATTGTCTATCACTAATACACATGCCTAATACACACTAATACATTAATGTGAAAAAGGTCAATACTGGCGCTTACTTTTTTCTACTTCAAAAACCCAATACGTATGCATGTTATGTGATGTAATACCAGAGCATGCTATTTTAACCCAAACCATGATCTTTTCCTAAACCTATCCAAGTAGTTTTGGTGCCTAACCGTAACCATGTTTATTGTTACTATGAAGACAAATGTCTTGTAAACCTGTACTCTCCAATGGTCTAGGTTGTTTTTTTTGAGTCCCATCTCCATGGATACCTGCAGGCGTTATGTGTCACTTTAATGAACTAACACAGCCTGCTCTCTGGCCATTGATCTTTTGTACGCAGTAAATTAAGTTGAGCCCTTTTAATATCATCCCACATGCATCAACAGCGATCCAAGCCAACTTACTGCCCATCTCAAAGTTATTTTTTGGCTGATATGTGGTCAGAGCCCCTGGAGCCCCTGAAAGTTGCTTGATTGATAGAGTGTGTCTGTGTGATCCCCAATTGATCCACTCATCCATTAATTTTCAGTCAGTGGATGAAGCAGGGTGTTTGGTGTCGTGGTAGGGGCTCAGAGGGGTCATCATGCATGTGTGAGTGCCCTCATGCCTCTGCATCACTTGTGTTTGTCAGTGTGTGTTGCTGCCCTTGGCCTCCTCCAAGCCATCTGCTTGCTGCAGTACAGAGTGTCCCTTCCAGCTCCCTGTAGACCACTTTAGCAAGTCCAATCATGGCTCAGAATTATTATTGTGCAGAATGGACACTTTCTGTTAATTGTTGGGAGATCACTTATGATGGCTCACTGCATGAATAGTTGGTCAAGTTCAGTTTGTACATGTTGCGATAAGAGGGATACTAAACAGGCACAGACAAATACTTTATGTGGCTGTGGGATCGTTCGCGTAATGTAAGGGAAACTTACATTAACTGGATCTAGGTAGGGGTGGGAATCTCTTGGCACCTCACGATTCGATTTGATTACGATTCAGAGGGCTGCGATTCGATTATAAAACGATTATCGATACATCTTTATGCATCTTATTTTTTCTATACAGGATCCCTGGATAATTACTAAGCATTTAATTTGCACATTAAAATCCAAAAAGAAAATTGCTAATTAGCTTTAAAGGACTAGTTTACATCTCTAGTTTACTTTATTAACCTCAGCTCCATGGTCTCTCATTTCATTAACAACCAGTTGTCAGACTTCAGAAAACTGAAATATAACTATCAGCATGTACAGTCTGTGTACAGGACAGCTGTACACCAGTTTAGTCTCAGCTTGTACCTGATGTTCTCAACCCTTGACTAGTAGGTTAGTTCGTAATGACATACAGCTGATAATTAATATTACTTCATTACTAATTTAGCTTATGTTACATTAATAAATAAATCTTTTCAGCAACTTTTACCGGACCCAAGGACGCTTTACACATAGTTACAGAACAACAAAAAGTCATTCAGGATTGGCGCTGCGTTTCCGCGAGTTCCGCCTTTTGCGTTCCGTCAACATGATGTTATCAATTAACATTTAAATAATCGATTTTTAGACATTTGTGCATCGATTAATAATCTCCCACGTCCGCATCGCGATGCATCTAAGAATCGATTATTTCTCCCACCCCTAGATCTAGGGCAGGTTATCCAAAATGTCCAGGCCACCAGTGGACCACTAGAACCACTTTCTACCAAAGAAATGGTACCAATTAAGCTAACCTGACACAGTTCACAGTGTACACAGTGTATTATGTAGAGCAAGGGGAACATCGTTTCTGAAAAAACAAGACTGTGAGATGCATAAACACATTGTATTATGGGGGCAGTGGAACAATGGTCTAAAATTCAAAACTTTGGCACATTAAACTAAAACTATCTACATGGTTCAATTGGCAAGTGAGACATTTTATGTTGGGATTTGGTTAAACTGATCCTTTAACAAGCCAACTCTTCCCAGTTAGGACAACACAATGTTTGCCAAAATATTAACAGAAGAGCAAGGTTATTGAAAGGCAATTCAGTGTGTGACTGACAGCTTTTCTTACACTGTCTGTCACCATGTGAATTGTGCTGATGCTGTGAAATCAAACCCACCCATCTGGTGCTCTTGTGAAGGCAGACAGTAACAATAATTTGCATATACTGTAGCTGTTATATGAGAACATCTAAATTGTATTTTCCAGTGCTAAATTTAACTCAAGAAATGCCATTATTTCTGTATCTGAAAAATGCACGTACAACTAAAAACTCCATCCTGCTAAATCACACTAATAGTTATGTGAAGTAAATTAAATGAAATTTGGTGTGATTCACCATTATGTCACTGAACACAGCTACTTCCCTGGAAGAATTATACACATTAAGATCTGTCAGCTGTATCTGAGAGAAAAATTTGATCTGAGGAAGAAAGAAAATCGAGCTGATGTGACAGTGGTGATAAAACTGTTTTTGACAGCAAACATAAATGCCTGTTAGCGTCCCCTGTCGAAACCTCAGTGAAATATAGAAATGTCCCTTCACAGAACAGTGGGATGTAGAAAATGTGAAACAATATTCTTTTGGATGACAAGTGCTTTATCCATGAGCCTTTTTTCCCTGCTTCCTCCCACCTTCTCTGTCTGTTTTTGGAAAAGGAAACTAAGAAATGGGGGCAGTGTGATGTTATGGCATTTATGTGATGAAGCGGGTTTTGTCCACATTTCAAATAACAACACATTGCAGAGATGTAGGCTGAACTGGTTTGAAATCCATTCTGCTCCCACTGACGTATCTCATTGTCCAGATTGCTGCCCCCATTAATGGAAAATGGAATATGTTGTTGGTAACCCTTGACCTTACAGTAGCCTTATACAGTTATATTAACCTGGTCAGTGAAAATATGATTTGCATACTTTCTCAATTCAATTAGCTTTATTGGCATGACTGTGAAACAATATTGCCAAAGCATCATACATACAACATAACAACAATCAACCCCATAAATTTCATTAAAGAATTAAAGTGTAAAGTAAGCAAAGGATATGTTTGTGTTAAAAGATTTTCTCTCTCTCTCTCATATATATATATATATATATATATATATATATATATATATATATATATATATATATATATATATATATATATATATATATATATATATATATATATATATATATATATATGGTGGGCATCGATTAATTTTTTAAAATCTAGATTAATCTACATTAAAATGGCTCATTTGAATTCTGCCGAAGGCATTTAAAATTTGTGTGCGGTTTCAAGCCAGGTTTCAAGCCAGGTGGCGCATTAGACCAGGGCTCATCTCCTGTTTCCAAAATGCATCACAAACTGCTTGAGAAAGCTGTTCTACTATGATAATTGGTGATGAAAATAAATCATGTTCAATAAGATGTACTTGTGTGTAGCGTGATGTGCTTTGCGTTTAGGTGGTACTTGAGACTGGAAGAACTCCTACAGTAAACTAATTCCGCATTGCACAAGGTGCAAACCAGGTGTTGTGCCGAGTTTTGCCTGCCTGCCGAGAATTGCATGCACCTCCAAATAATGCTTTTAAATGCTGTAAAATTCTTTGTGGACTTCATCAATGGTGATAAATTGATTTGAAGTATATATTTTATGAACGTTTAGAGTCTTTAATATTTTAATACACTAGGCTAGAAGGACCATTCCTTGACATTCAGTACATATATGTGGCGATAAAGCTGTTTGATCAATGAGCACAGCAAAGTGTCTGAGAAGGACCTCAAGAGGTGGATGCATAATTCGGCAGATCAGGTTTTGTTGGCTCCCTGCCGAGATTTGCATCCACCTCTTTTCTCAGCATAGATGACCGTTAGCACCCGCGAGGTGCATGCGATTCTCGGCAGGCAGGCAGAATTCGGCACAACACCAGCGGCTTCAGAAATGTTTGTACACAAAGTGCTGTCCAACAGCTGTCTGTGGACGTGTTGCTACAGTTAGTGTGAGGAAATACCGCACAATGCGTCTTTTAATCAACCGGCGTATCAATAGCTAACCTGGCTAGTTGTAAACAAACAGCTGGCCGAGCGAGGTTTTAACTGGAACGCCGTCATCTCGGGTGTGACGTCATTCCCAGCTCCGACCTCCGAGGTAAATGGAACGCAGCAACAGCTGCATCCATGTTAGCACGTCACGTTTGATGGTGTAATTTCACAGCAGGCATACACACAGATTCGGAGACTCGTTCTTGCCCCCTACAGTGCAATTCGGCGAGGTATACATCTGCGCTAAGATATCAAGGTGAAAGTCATCATAGCTTGCGTAGTATAGACCCAGCTCCCAACCCAACTTTGAGAGTAGATTAACGGCGATATTTTTATTGTCGCCCGATAAAGGTCTCAGGTTAACGCAGTACGTTAACGCTGATAATGGCCCACCACTAAAATAAATATATATATATATATATATATATATATATATATATATATATATATATATATATATATATATATATATAATAAAATAGTGTGTGTGCTAAAAGAAATAAAAATATACTACAAATAAAATAAGCAGAACAGTAAGTGCATGTGTGTTAAAGAAAAAAACTGAAAACATAAATAAATAAAACAGTAAGCATGTGTGTGTTAAAAATAAAAATATCTAAAAAAGAATTAAATGAAGCAGTAGCACGTTTCATCTCTCTGTCTCTCACTCAGGTACTGTAGTTTATTTTTTCTATAACATCTGAACAAAAGTACACACATTGGACATAATGTATTACTTGTTGCAGTGTATCAAATTTGTCAGCACCTTGAGTCAAGGAACTTTTTAAACTATACTTGGTAGTGGACTTACTGTCAGAGTTTGTGTGGTGAGGCAGGGTAGAGCAGGTTGGAAAACCTAAATGCAGGACATATAGGCTGACAGGTACAGTTCAATGGTTTAATAAACAAAAGGCGAGCACACTTACAAGAGCGACTGAGTCCAAAAATAAACGGAGTCTAAACAAAACAAGTAATCCAAAGGAAATCCAAACAAACAGGTAGAGGGCAACAAATAAGCCAGAGCACAACAAGACAGAGCATATGCACTCAACAATGACCAGACAAAGACTAAACAGAAACAACAGGTATATATACACACATGGGACTAACGAGCAGGGCGGGAGCAACACAGATGACTGACATGAGACCAACGAGACACAGGCAGGCAGGGAGAGAGTAGCTGATAACAGAGAGACTGGATGGCAGGCTGGATACTGGAGGTGAGCAGACATAACACAGGTACTGAACACCAAACATATCAAAGTAAGAAGTAACAGATCAGAATAATAAGAACAAAAAACTAATCCAGACACCAGCAGACATAGCATCACTAAGTTAACACCAACAAGGAACACAGACTGAAGCTAAGTAAAACACTAAACTGGGAACTAAGACTCCAAGAAGACAGATAGAGACGGGCATGAGTGAAACCCAAAACACAACAGACTATATAACAGATACTGGACACAGGACAGAACCCAAAACACTAAGACAGATAATAAATAGACTACAAATAACATGACTGACAGAAACTAAATGAACAAAGCAGAAGACACACCCCCACAGTGTGACACTTACAGCAATGATCAATGCTATTTAATTTATTTCAGTATGTATACCAGGCAAAATTATGAATGCAAACCTTTTGCTTTTGCCCCCATTCATCATGAGCTGAACTCAAAGATCTAAGACTTTCTCTACAAAAGGCCTATTTTTCTCAAATATTATTCACTAATCTGTCAAAATCTGTGTTAGTGAGCACTTCTCCTTATGGAAATGGAAAATGTAGTGGAATTAACAGTATGCCTACATCAGATGTACCCACCCCTGCTGCAGATATCATTAATGCCTTCAGCTGGAAGAAACGGCAGCACAAAAGAAAAGTCTGTAACATTGAGGCTCTTTGTTGCACCGGCCTCGAGAAACTTTTTTTTGACCTCCCTCAAAATGTCTATAGTCTAGAAATTGTGTGTGAGTGATTGACTGGTCACTTAATAAAGCGCCTTCTCTATGAGCCAGTTCTGAAATCGTCAGACCCAGGAAGGCAATGTGGAATAAAACTTGGGGGGACCAGACGTTGATTTTGAAATGTAATATGTAAAATGTCTCCTCTGCCTATCAGGTGATTAACCTCACCACAAATCCACACAAGTTAATTTCAGCGCCTCTGATAAAGTGCAGTTCACAGCCGCTTCAGGTGGAGCAGAGAGGATAGACACAAACTACAACTGGATCATCTTATTCTCTGCTAATTTGCAGGAGAATAAATAATAACAATAATCTTGCTCCCTCTCTCACACTCAGTCGCTCCCATGCACGTAACGTTAGTTAAGCGAGTAAAATCCAATTTCCTGCCTTTTGTTGTTTGTTTTTTAAAAATCCTTCTGAGATCAGGGGATTTTCAAAAAACATCCGGGGCTATAGCCAGGGCTAACGACGACGCTGCCTAAACATAAAGGAAGAGTGCTTTTGGTAACTAATTGGAAAAGGTGGCATAGAAATTCTTAAACCTCACGTTGAAGTTGGTGTAAATGAACTTTGGATCACATTAGAATACTTTATGCACCATTAAAGCAACATTTGTTATCATCTATGATCTATGTTTTCACTGGTGGAAGAGTTTTCCCTGGCTCGATTTACAATAAAAAAGCCTGTTTTGTGATTTGAGGATAATTAAAAAAAATCATACTGGAAGTGAGATGGGGTGTAAATGTGCTCCCTTAGTCTTCTATGGGTGTTTTTGTCGTGTACCAATCAACACAGGTGACAGTCCCCAGTAAATGCAATTTGCTGTGAAAGAGACTATAATAACCTCTGCTATCCTCACCTCTCTATTGACAACTGAGTCTCTTCACCGTATCTCTTTCCCCCACGATTAAGTTTGCAAGTGGCACAGAGGACAGTTGGCAGTCATCTTGGTTTTCAGATAGGCTAGGTGATTCCAGAAGGTGACAGCATGACTTATGCATTTTTTCTGACTAGACTGTTTTTTTAATGTATTGCATGCTTTAGTTATTTTATCCCAAGAACCTCAAATCAGTTCATTTACATTTAGCTGACGCTTTTATCCAAAGCAACTAACAATTGCTATTCATATCAGAGGTTGCATGCCTCTGGAGCAATGAGGGGTTAAGTGTCTTGCTCAGGGACACAATGGTGGATGGTCACAGTGGGGAATTGAACCCGGGTCTCTCACACCAAAGGCAGGTGTCTTATCCATTGCGCCATCGCCAACCCCGCCTCCCCAAATCATGTGAATGTCTTCTCTGAACCTTCCAGAAAAGGCTGCATCTCGTTGATCTGTGGTCTTATATAAGACTTTATTTGCTCTGTTTTTACTATCAAGGCCTCGACTTGAACTAAACTGGACCTGAGCCTGGAAACGAAATGGAGCTGACTGATATATGGTCTTTCTGAATCATGCAGGGTATTGGCACTGCCCCTGTAAGCCTAGTTTATTTTTGAGCTTCAACGTAATTAAAAATTTTCTATCAAAGTGCAACAGATTGTTATCAATGTACAGTGTAGAGAACCAAAATGACAAAAACAAGATAAACATTGTAACAAACCAAGATATCACAGCTAAAAACGATAAAATTGGGACTTTTTTTCTCCCCTGGTGTTGCTCTGGACTTCTGCCTCCACTGTGAGGATCAAAATGTATAGAAATATTATTTTTCATGTAAACATTTAACATTGAAAGCATGATCAGAATGACGTATCTATCGTAATTGAGTTCTCATCTCTCCTCAGAATCACAATGTTACTGTATTTGTCACATATCATCCCCAGTTTTCTGGTCAATGCTGCCCCCTGGTGGCAAAATATAGTCACTGCCTTTGGTGGTGCACAGTACAGCATTATGCCAACACCAACCTGAACCAGGGAGACTGCAAAGAGTCTTATATTTCCTGAAATATATATTTATGTAATGTTCTTCTTTTTCCCCTTTTATATCATACTGTTAATGTTTTGAGTGCTATATAAATAAGCACTCAAAAGTAAAATAAAGTGCTATATAAATAAAATTTACTAGTGTCCTAGGAACATGGTAAATACTTAGCTTCTTGGCATTTGAGACCTCACTAGGATAATGGCTCTTAGATAGGAGATAAATGCAGGCCCCAAAACATATAATCTATAAAGTCTTATGTCCTCCACTACTCCTTTTATAAAGAACCAGATTGGTTATTGATTAAAGCACCAGAGTAGTGATGGGACATCTGAGGATGCTTATCCACCTTAAATAGCTCAATAGCATTACCTTGTTTTTGTTTTTCCAGGCAGGGTGGCACTATAATCTGGGTAACACAACAAAAAAGATAAGAGAACACCATGACAAAAAGTGAAGGTTAAATGAGTAAAGTTACTGCAGCTCTTCTGTAGAATAATGTAAAAGTAAAACCTATCCATCCATCTATCGTCAACCATTTATCCTGCGTACAGGGTCGTGGGGGGGCTGGAGCCTATCCCAGCTGACTTTGGGCAAAAGGCGGGGTATATCCTGGAAAGGTCGGCAGTCCATTGCAGGGCCACATACAGACAAACAACCACTCACATTCATACCTAAGGACAAATTGGAAAACACCAATTAACCTAGCTTGCACTTCTTTGGATGGTGGGAGGAAGCCAGAGCACCCGGAGAGAAGCCACGTGGAGAACGTGCAAAGTCCACACAGAAAGGCCAGGGCAACCAGGGTTTAAACCCACGACCTTCTTGCTGTGAGGCGACAGCGCTAACCACTGCACCACCGAGCTGACAAAAGTAAAATCATATTAGTTAAAAAGTATGTCATCACCTCCTGTGATTACTGCCCTTTTGGTCTTTAAAAATAGTATTAAAGATTTAGAGTTTTCTCTTTGGTAAGCGTGTTGACTCATTTCTGTTTCCAGTGCTTGTGTGTTGGTAGCGTGTGTGCTGCTCTCACTAAATACCAGATAAAATTGTTAGATTTGTCATTACAGCGGCCATTTGTCCGCTAAACACTTATTCTTACTGTAAGTTTGCCTAAGCACTCACAGTTCTTTCCATCTTTAGTGACTGCTGTTCAATCTCATAGTTGTTTTTAAAAGTTTTGGTAGCCAAAGCTACCATACTTTAGCTTAGCCGTTAGCGACTTTAGCTTAGCAGCTAGTGATGGCTTCTCCTTCCCCCTCTCCTGCTTTCTCTTGCTCGGTGTGTCAGATGCTCAGTTACTCCTCTGCCTCCTTTAGCGGTAATGGTACGTGTAACAAGTGTAGTTTATTTGTAGACATGGAGGCGAGGCTCAGTGAGTTAGAAGTCCGGCTCCGCACCTTGGTAGATCAGCCTACTGTAGCTAGCCCGTCCCTGGTAGTCGGTGCGGACCGGCCTGAGTTAGCCTCTGGTAGCCGTTCCCTGGCATTTCCTGAGCAGCCAGGAAAGGGTGGCTGGGTGACTGTCCGAAGGAGGAATAAGCATTCAAAGCTCAAGGGGCACCATCAATCTGTTCACGTTTCTAACAGATTTTCCCCACTCAGCGACACACCCGCTGAGAAACCAACTCTGATCATTGGCAGCTCCATTTTGAGAAACGTGAAGTTAGCGAAGCCAGCGACCATAGTCAAATGCATCCCTGGGGCCAGAGCGGGCAACATCGAGTCCTATTTGAAACTGCTGGCTAAGGATAAACGTAAATACAGTAAGATTGTTATTCACGTCGGAGGTAATGAGGGATTTCACCAGGTCTGCTCCACCCAGCAGGGGGCTTGTGGATTTTAGGCAGCATGTAAAAGAGTCTGGGTCGGGGTTCGCTGTCTCCCATCAGGTACAGTTTTTGTTTGTGGTTAATGAGTTTTTTGTCATGTAGTGATTGTATAATCTTGTCAATTGCAGGGATTGTGTCTTTGTAGATGGGCTTCCTTAATTTGGTGTAGTAAGTCATGTCCAGTAGCTGTCTGTATCCCTCCACAGGTATTGCTCCTTGTCCATAATAACTATTGCACTGCCCTTGTCTGCTGGCTTGATGATGATGTCCTTGTTGTGTCGTAACTGATCTAATGCTTCAAATTCGAATTTGTTCAGGTTCTGTGGGACCCAGCCCAGTCTGAATTGGTCTTGGAAGTGCTGTAAGTCCGTCTGAATGAGTGTTTCAATTTTGGGGGGGTAATTTGCCCTTAGGGGGAACCCACTGTGATTTAGGGGTGGGCGGTCTGTATCGGGCCTGTGTGCAAAGTAGGACGCAAGTTTGAGTCGTCAGTGGTATTGTTGGATGTCAAATCTGATTTGTTTTGAGGTCTGAGTTGCTGCTGATTGAGGGAATGAAATTTAGATCTCTGCTGAGTAGAGCAGACTGAGCTGCAGACAAAGGGTTAGGGAATGTTATTCTATCTCAATGACCTCCCCCGAGCTGTCCTTTTGACTAACACGGTTTGGAGTAGGAGGCCAAAGGCAATGCACGGGCTGGTTCATGTGTCTCAGGGCTCTGTGGGAACCGGAGGAGTCGGCGTGTGTAAGGAGAGGGAAGTCCGAGTCAGCGAGTAGTGATTATCGAGTGCGTATTAAAGTAAATTATATAGGTTTATTGTAGGTAAGTATTATTTTTATTTTTACAGGTCTTTCAAGGTAAGTATTTAGTTAGGGTTATGGTTAGGGAAGGGGACTGTCTCCCTCCGAAAAGGGAAGGAGGGTGCACGGTCCATCCAGCCCTCAGACCTCCCATAACCCCGGTCCCAAACAGGTTGACGGGCCCGCTGATGGCGTCTCCCGAAGCGGACCTCCGTCCATCCATCCATGGTGGTATGTTGTTTGTTAAAAATATATACCAAAAACCTCTCCCAACTCAGAAGGAAAAAAGTTAAGTAGAAAAAAAGTAAGTAGAGAGTCTTTTTAAAATTAAATGCAAAAAATATTTATTTTCAGAACAAACTATTTACAATGAACAAAGGTGTGCAAATAAAACTACGTTTTGACCCGTAGAGGGTCTTCTTCAGGTTAGGCACACTCAAATGATCAAACTCTCTCTTCTCTCTCTAACACAGGTATACTGAAGCTGTTGCCTGTTAGAGGATCGAAGGAGAAATACATTCTCACTCTCTCCCCCCTCCCTTACACGCTCACACATATGCAGGTTCGTGACACGAACTTTTGCAGAAAGGTTCGTGTCCGGTATTTTTAATCAGTAAACATTGTTTTTAAATAAATGTAAATACAAAAGTAAATGCAAAAAACACAAAAGTGATTTCAAAATTAAAGTGATTTCAAAATTGTAATCCTCCTTGTAAGTACCCTTTGATTATGTTTTATCGCTTTTTTTTGGTCTTTGGAGCCTGAAATTGATACCAGGTAAGTAAGGTAAGCATAAAGGTTGCAATTAGAAGGGGTATTAACCACGATTATCCCGAGGAGGATTATACTTTTTGTAATATCTCTTGACAGGAAGGTCGTAGAGCCACGGGAGTGGTACCGTTGGACTCGGGGGAGGATTTCCAGTCGATCTGAGGCGTCACCCGGCCAGTTAGGGTTAGGCCCACAGACCCCTAGGTGAACTTGGTTCCCGAGCGGTTGTGGTTAGTGAAAACCCACTGGTAAGGCTGTAAGAAGCAGGCACAGCAAGCAGGCACAGGAACGAAACCAAGGTCCGCCTCGCCATTTGCGACCGCTCCGCGATCCAACGGTACCAAGCTCGTCCTCGCATCGACGTTCAGTGGGTGGAGTTAGGGTCAGGCCCGCCCTGCTGAGGAGTCTTTTGTGGACAACTGTTGAGAGGAAGGCGGCAGAGCCGCGGGGGTGGCACCGTTGGACTCGGGGTGGAATTAGGGTTAGGGGTTAGGGTTAGGGGGTTAGGTGAGGGGAAAAAGAGCTGGCTGATGCCAGTCTGGTGCACGGTCCTGTGATGCACATCCCGAGTCCACAGAAAGTGAAAAGGGTTAGGGTTAGGTTAAGGAAAAAAGGTCCGGCTAACGACTTAGCTCTGCGTTAGCCGGCCTGGTGCACGGTCCTGTGCTGCGCCCCCAGAGGCCCACAAAAAGCAAAAACACCCCCTCCCTTCTCCAGGTTTAAAAGAATTCCCACATTTCCCATAAAATAAAACAACAAAAGTGCATTACCTCTGCTGTTGGTTTCAAAAATTGGACTCAAGAAATCCTGTAATTAGTGTTGCATCCTACTTGGATGTGTTTTCAGGCCTATTTGGTCCTGCTTCACTCGGCTGTAACGTTTCGGAGGCTGTTTGTCCTTCATCAGACTGCCAGAGTGGAAAATCTTTAAGCTTCTTCTTGCTTGAGGTAAGTATATTTCTTCCAGATTGAGGCTAACTGTCCTTCTTGCTTGAGGTAAGTATATTTCCTAAGTTGAGGCTAACTAATTATCTTCGCCTTGAGGGCATTCATTTAAATTTAAATTTACAGGTTCTCTGTGGTTGAGGCTGCTGTGAGTCACAATAAGACTGAGGTTATGGTCAGGGGGTCTGGGCTCGGTCAGAGTGTCCTCACATCCTATGGAGCCCTCCAGAGGACACACACGGCGCTGGCGGGTTAGGTTAAGGGGTAAAAAAAGGTCCGGCTAACGACTTAGCTCGTGCTAGTCGCCTGGTGCACGGTCCTGTGCTGCGCTCCAGAGGCCCACAAAAGCAAAAAACACCCTCCCTTCTCCAGGTTTAAAAGAATTCCCACATTTCCCATAAAATAAAACAACAAAAGTGCATTACCTCTGCTGTTGGTTTCAAAAATTGGACTCAAGAAATCCTGTAATTAGTGTTGCATCCTACTTGGATGTGTTTTCAGGCCTATTTGGTCCTGCTTCACTCGGCTGTAACGCTTCGGAGGCTGTTTGTCCTTCATCAGACTGCCAGAGTGGAAAATCTTTAAGCTTCTTCTTGCTTGAGGTAAGTATATTTCTTCCAGATTGAGGCTAACTGTCCTTCTTGCTTGAGGTAAGTATATTTCTTCTAAGTTGAGGCTAACTAATTTTCTTCGCCTTGAGGGCATTAATTTAAATTTAAATTTACAGGTTCTCTGTGGTTGAGGCTGCTGTGAGTCACAGTGAGTACTGAGGTTATGGTCTGGGGGTCTGGGCTCGGTCAGAGTGTCCTCACATCCTATGGAGCCCTCCAGAGGACACACACGGCGCTGGCGGGTTAGGTTAAGGAAAAAAGGTCCGGCTAACGACTTAGCTCTGCGTTAGGGTTAGGGGTTAGGGAAGGGGAACTGAACCTGGCCCCCATCACGATGGGAGACAGGAGGTGCACGGTCCTTCCCCCGGTAGTCCCTCCCCCCACGGTAAGATGCAGAGTGGTTTTGACGTCCGTCAAAACCTGTTTTTGGACGATATTCATAGACCCCCTGTCCAGGGGTCTGCGTCGTCCGCCGTGGCGCACCACGGTCCATCCTTCGTCATGAGTGCTCATGACTGAGTAATATGAAGCCCTCTATAAACCAAAACTAAAAAAACGTTTTATTCTCTGGAAGAACTGAAACTGCTTTTCCTATAAACTAAAAACTGAAATGGTTTCAAAATAATGAAAAAAATATAGGGTTAGGTGAGGGGAAAAGAGCTGGCTGATGCCAGTCTGGTGCACGGTCCACTGATGTACATCCCGAGTCCACAGAAAGTGAAAAGCACATCCACATTCCACATTTCCCTTGTTTTAAAACAGGGTTAGGGGGG
>JALXJV020000018.1:34694997-34713759 GCA_024633595.2 Lepomis macrochirus
TTTCAACATTCGTGTTCGTGAAAAGCCACAAGCAGAAGGAGCCTCATTCAGAAGTGCATTAGAGAAAAGCTAAATTAAGAAGCCTCAATTGTCAGACAGCCAAATAGGATGCATATTAGAAGACTCCAAGCAATACCTAATTTTAATAATTAGAGGAAAAAGGAAAATACTCACCATATCCCAATTAAAGGCCCACCTATCTCAACTATGCCATCAAGGTGAAGATAATTACTTAGCCTCAACCTAGAAGAAATATATTTACCTCGAGTTAGAAGGACCACTATCCTCAATCTAGAAGAAAGATACTTACCTCAAATAAGAAGAAACTTAAATATTGCCACTCTGATTTGCCTGATGAAGAATAAATAATTTCAAACGCTGCAACAAGGCAGAGTGATGAACAACAGGACCCGTTGAGGCCAATTTTTTGAACCAGCACAGAGGTAATGCACTTCAGTGTTTTAAAACAAGGGAAATGTGGAATGTGGATGTGCTTTTCACTTTCTGTGGACTCGGATGTACATCAGTGGACTCGGCACCAGACTGGCATCAGCCAGCTCTTTTCCCCTCACCTAACCCCTAACCCTAACCCCCTAACCCTAACCCTAACCCTAACCTCTAACCCAACGCGGCATATATGCCGCGTCCGGACGGCCTCTGACAGCTACTCTCAAATTTTCCCCAAACGCACTCAGTCTTGCTGGAAATTCCACCCCGAAGTCCAACGCCACGACAACCGCTTGGCTCCACCGCCTTCCTGTCAAAAGTTATTCAGCCATGAAAGCACGGCTTTCTGCCTGTGGCTGCTGTGCCTGCTTCTTACAGCCTCACCAGTGGGTTTCCACTAACCACAACCACTGGAAGCAAGTTCGCCAAGGTCTCTGTGGCAGAGGTCCCCAAGTGGGGATGCTTAGCCCAGAATCCGCCTGTGGCGTGCTGGTCAGCGCCCTGCCTTGAGTCCGCAAGGCGGGGTTCAAGTCCCCTCTGCACCTCAACGACGCTTTCCTTCAACTGCCTTTGTCTGAATCCCACGCCAAGTACCACCTCCGCTTCACCTGCTGGGAGGCGCTGCGCACTGTGGTCCACTGGACGCAGCTGCCTCCCTTGACACCAGACGCATCCCGGTTCGAGTCCACCTCGGTGCAGGAGACGGCTGGGATTGCTGTCCCGGCCTCCCTCTGAGCTGCCTGTCCTGCTCCTGCACCCGGAGGGGCCCATAAGCTTTACCTATGAAAATTCAACTTGGCTCCAACTGGCCGGGTGACGCCTCAGATCGACTGCAAATCCTCCCCGAAGTCCAACGGTACCACTCCCGTGGCTCTCACGACCTTCCTGTCAAGAGATATTACAAAAGTATAATCCTGCCGCCAGGATCATCATGTGATGATCGTGGCTATTACCCCTTACCTAGTTCCGCTTAACCAGCCTTTGTGGATGTACATTTTCAAAGTGTCAAAATGCCAGTCCCTGCGGCCGGGCTTTGCAAGGTTTGCCACTTCTGTAACCTTGCAGCCGGCTTTACAAGGTTTGCCACTTCTGTAACCTTGCTGGCCGGCTTTACAAGGTTTGCCACTTCTGTAATTCTGCGGCCGCTTGGCTAGATGTCCTTGCCAATCCGCTTTACAAGGCTCCACCTCGGGAGACACCCGCCGCTTCCACAAAGGGCTCACCTCCCGGTACACGCTTCAGTGAAAAGGGCCCTCCTCCGGCACCTTGACCTCCGGGTCAACCTTGGGAACCCAAACTTAAGCCCCCCCCTGTGGCTGCGCAAAGCCGCCTAAGGCTTCACCGTGTTCCCTGGTACAATCGCTTCAACCTTTAGGGCCGCTTTATAAGGTTTGCCATGGTCGTGATCTCCTGCGGCCGCTTGGCTAGATGTCCTGCCAACCGCTTTACAAGGCTCCACCTCGGGAGACACCCGCCGCGCTTCCACAAAGGCTCACCTCCCCGGTACATCGCTTCAGTGAAAAGGGCCTCCTCCGGCACCTTTGACCTCCGGGTCGAACCTTTGGGAACCCAAACTTAAGCCCCCCCCTGTGGCTGAGCAAAGCCGCTACCAAGGCGTGCCGTGTCTCCTGGTACACCGCTTTCAACGTGTTTAATACAACAGATAACTGAAACTTTTGGTTCTCTCCCCAGGTCACAGAGCCTGTTGGGGCCGTGGATGTCTGCTGGGAGGGAGTCATTTTCGTGAGGTCTTCCCATCCGGGAGAGAGGTCAGTTCAACTTGAAATTCCACCTCGAAGTCCAACGGTGCAAAGCGCTTTTCTAGCACCTTCCTATCAAAAATCATTTGTCAGAAACTCACCGACTTTTGACACTTAGAAATTAGCTGTCATGTTCTGTCCGCAATGCGGCATATATGCTGCCAGCGGGACAGCCTCTGGCAGCTACTCCAATTGTCTCCAAAACACATCGCTCCAACTTTGAAATTCAAGGTCGAAGTCCAACGCCGCGAAACCGCTTGGCTCCACCGCCTTCCTGTCAAAGTTATTCAGAATGAAAGCACGGCTTTCGCCTGTGGCTGCCATGCCTGCTTCTACAGCCTTACCAGTGGGTTTCCACTAACCACAACCACTGGGAACCAAGTTCGCCAAGGTCTCTGTGGCAGAGGTCCCCAAGTGGGGATGCATAGCCCGCTCACCTGCCAGCAGACGCTGCGCACCGTGGGTCCATTGGACGTGCTGCCTCCAAAATCCTGCAAAACACGTTAGTCCCACTGGAAATTCCACCCCGAGTCCAACGGTGCCACCCCCGCAGCTCTACCGCCTTCCTGTCAAGAGTTATCCACAAAAGACTCCTCAGGAGGGCGGGCCTGACGGTAACTCCGCCTACGAACGTCGTATCGGGACCGGCTTGGTACCGTTGGATGCGGAATCATCACAAATGTGGGGTAGACGCCGGTTGCACTACTCTACCTCCTTCCTGTCAAAGTTATTCCCCACAAACCCGCCCGACCAGTGACACTTTGAATCTGGTTGTTATTTCCGTCCGCAATGCGGCATATATGCCGCGTCCGGACGGCCTCTGACAGCTACTTCAAATTTTCCCCAAACGCACTCAGTCTTGCTGGAAATTCCACCCCGAAGTCCAACGCCGCACAACCGCTTGGCTCCACCGCCTTCCTGTCAAAGTTATTCAGCCATGAAAGCACGGCTTTCTGCCTGTGGCTGCTGTGCCTGCTTCTTACAGCCTCACCAGTGGGTTTCCACTAACCACAACCACTCGGAAGCAAGTTCGCCAAGGTCTCTGTGGCAGAGGTCCCCAGCGGGGATGCTTAGCCCAGAATCCGCCTGTGTGCGGCTGGTCAGCGCCCTGCCTTTGAGTCCGCAAGGCGCGGGTTCAAGTCCCCCTGCACCTCACGACGCTTTCCTTCAACTGCCTTTGTCTGAATCCCACGCCTCAAGTACCACCTCCGCTTCACCTGCTGGGAGGCGCTGCACTGTGGTCCACTGGACGCAGCTGCCTCCCTTGACACCAGACGATCCCGGTTCGAGTCCACCTCCGTGCAGGAGACGGCTGGGATTGCTGTCCCGGCCTCCCTCTGAGCTGCCTGTCCTGCTCCTACCCGGAGGGGCCCATAAGCTTTACCTATGAAAATTCAACTTGGCTCCAACTGGCCGGGTGACGCCTCAGATCGACTGCAAATCCTCCCCGAAGTCCAACGGTACCACTCCCGTGGCTCTAACGACCTTCCTGTCAAGAGATATTACAAAGTATAATCCTGCCGCCAGGATCATCATGTGATGATCGTGGGCTATTACCCCCTTACCTAGTTCCGCTTAACCAGCCTTTGTGGATGTACATTTTCAAAGTGTCAAAATGCCAGTCCTTGCGCAGCCGGCTTTACAAGGTTTGCCACGGCTGTAACCTGGCGAGGCCGGCTTTACAAGGTTTGCCACGGCTGTAACCTCAGTGGCTGGCTTTACAAGGTTTGCCACTTCTGTAACCTTGATGGCTCGCTTTTACTAAGGTTTGCCACGGCAGTAACCTCATGGTCGGCTTTACAAGTGTTTGCCAACGGCTGTAACCTTCATGGCCGGCTTTACAAGGTTTGCCACTTCTGTAACCTTATGGCCGGCTTTACAAGGTTTGCCACGGCTGTAACCTATGGCGTCGGCTTTACAAGGTTTGCCACGGCTGTAACCTTCATGGCCGGCTTTACAAGGTTTGCCACGTGCTCTAACTCATGGCGGCCGCTTTACAAGGTTTGCCACGGCTGTAACCTTGCGGCCGGCTTTACAAGGTTTGCCACGGCTGTAACCTCTGCAGTCGGCTTTACAAGGTTTGCCACGGCAGTAACCTCATGGCCGGGCTTTACAAGGTTTGCCACTTCTGTAACCTTGTGAGCCGGCTTTTACAAGGTTTGCCACGTCGTATTCTTGCGGCCGCTTGGCTAGATGTCCTTGCCAATCCGCTTTACAAGGCTCCACCCCGGGAGACACCTGCCGCTGCCTCACAAAGGGCTCACCTCCCCGGTACATCGCTTCAGTGAAAAGGGCCCTCCTCCGGCACCTTTGACCTCCGGTCTAACCTTGGGAACCCAAACTTAAGCCCCCCCCTGTGGCTAAGCAAAGCCGCTACCTAAGGCGCCGTGCTCCCTGGTACAACCGCTTCAACGTGTTTAATACAACAGATAACTGAAACTTTTGGTTCTCTCCCCAGGTCACGTGAGCCTGTTGGGGCCGTGGATGTCTGCTGGGAGGGAGTCATTTTCGCGGAGGTCTTCCCATCCGCAGAGAGGTCAGTTCAACTTGAAATTCCACCTCGAGTCCAACGGTGCAAAGCGCTTTTTCTAGCACCTTCCTATCAAAATCATTTGTCAGAAACTCACTCGACTTTTGACACTTAGAAATTAGCTGTCATGTTCTGTCCGCAATGCGGCATATATGCTGCCAGCGGACAGCCTCTGGCAGCTACTTCCAATTGTCTCCAAAACACATCGCTCCAACTTGAAATTCAAGGCCGAAGTCCAACGCCGCGAAACCGCTTGGCTCCACCGCCTTCCTGTCAAAGTTATTCAGAAATGAAAGCACGGCTTTCTGCCTGTGGCTGCCATGCCTGCTTCTTACAGCCTTACCAGTGGGTTTCCACTAACCACAACCACTCGGGAACCAAGTTCGCCAAGGTCTCTGTGGCAGAGGTCCCCTAGTGGGGATGCATAGCCCGCTTCACCTGCCAGCAGACGCTGCACCGTGGGTCCATTGGACGTGCTGCCTCCAAAATCCTGCAAAACACGTTAGTCCCACTGGAAATTCCACCCCGAGTCCAACGGTGCCACCCCCGCAGCTCTACCGCCTTCCTGTCAAGAGTTATCCACAAAGACTCCTCAGGAGGGCGGGCCTCGACGGTAACTCCGCCTACGAACGTCGTATCGGGACCGGCTTGGTACCGTTGGATGCGGAATCATCACAAATGGGGTAGACGCCGGTTGCACTACTCTACCTCCTTCCTGTCAAAAGTTATTCCCCAAAACCCGCCCGACCAGTGACACTTTGAATCTGGTTGTTATTTCTCGTCCGCACGCGGCATATATGCCGCCCGGACGCCTCTGACAGCTACTCAAATTTTCCCCAAACGCACCAGTCTTGCTGGAAATTCCACCTCGAAGTCCAACGCCGCGACAACCGCTTGGCTCCACCGCCTTCCTGTCAAAGTTATTCAGCCATGAAAGCACGGCTTTCTGCCTGTGGCTGCTGTGCCTGCTTCTTACAGCCTCACCAGTGGGTTTCCACTCAACCACAACCACTGGAAGCAAGTTCGCCAAGGTCTCTGTGGCAGAGGTCCCCAAGTGGGGATGCTTAGCCCAGAATCCGCCTGTGGCGTGCTGGTCAGCGCCCTGCCTTGAGTCCGCAAGGCGCGGGTTCAAGTCCCCCTGCACCTCACGACGCTTTCCTTCAACTGCCTTTGTCTGAATCCCACGCTCAAGTACCACCTCCGCTCACCTGCTGGGAGGCGCTGCGACTGTGGTCCACTGGACGCTGCCTCCCTTGACACCAGACGATCCCGGTTCGAGTCCACCTCCGTGCAGGAGACGGCTGGGATTGCTGTCCCGGCCTCCCTCTGAGCTGCCTGTCCTGCTCCCACTCCGAGGGGCCCATAAGCTTTTACCTATGAAAAATTCAACTTGGCTCCAACTGGCCGGGTGACACCTCAGATCGACTGCAAATCCTCCCCGAAGTCCAACGGTACTACACTCCCGCGGGTTCTCACTGACCTTCCTGTCAAGAGATATTACAAAGTATAATCCTGCCGCCAGGATCATCATGTGATGATCGTGGCTATTACCCCCTTACCTAGTTCCGCTTAACCAGCCTTTGTGGATGTACATTTTCAAAGTGTCAAATGCCAGTCCTGCGGTCGGGCTTTACAAGGTTTGCCACGGCTGTAACCTTATGGCCTGCTTAAGGTTTGCCACGCTGTAACCTTGCGGTCGCTTTACAAGGTTTGCCACGGCTGTAACCTTATGTAGTCGCTTTACAAGGTTTGCCACGGCAGTAACCTCGATGGCCGCTTTACATGGTTTGCCACGGCTGTAACCTTGCAAAGCCGCTTTACAAGGTTTGCCACTGCTGTAACCTCATGGCCGGGCTTTACAAGGTTTGCCACGGCTGTAACCTTGCGGCCGGCTTTACATGTTTGCCACTTCTGTAACCTTGCGGCCGGTTTTACAAGGTTTGCCACGGCAGTAACCTTTGCTGGCCGGCTTTACAAGGTTTGCCACGGCTGTAACCTTGATGGCCGGCTTTGCAAGGTTTGCCACTTCTGTAACCTCATGGCCGCTTTACTAAGGTTTGCCACGGCTGTAACCTCATGCGGTCGGCTTTACAAGGTTTGCCACGGCTGTAACCTTTGCGGTCGCTTTACAAGGTTTGCCACTTCTGTAACCTTGCGGCCGCTTTACAGGTTTGCCACGGCAGTAACCTTAGCGGTCGCTTATAAGGTTTGCCACGGCTGTAACCTTCATGGCCGCTTTACAAGGTTTGCCACTTCTGTAACCTTATGGCCGGTTTGCTAAGGTTTGCCACGGCTGTAACCTTGCGGTCGTTTACAAGGTTTGCCACGCTGTAACCTTCATGGCCGGCTTTACAAGGTTTGCCACGCTCTAACCCACGGTCGGCTTTACAAGGTTTGCCACGGCTGTAACCTCATGGCCGGGCTTTACAAGGTTTGCCACGGTTGTAACCTCTGCGGCCGGCTTTACAAGGTTTGCCACTTCTGTAACCTGCATGGCCGGCTTTACAAGGTTTGCCACTGCTGTAACCTTCATGGCCGGGCTTTACAAGGTTTGCCACTTCTGTAACCTTGCGGCCGCTTCAAGGTTTGCCACTTCTGTAACCTTAGTGGCCGCTTTACAAGGTTTGTTACGTCAGAACTTGCTGCCGGCTTGGCTAGATGTCCTTGCCAACCGCTTTACAAGGCCCACCCTGGGAGACACCCGCCGCCTCCACAAAGGGCTCACCTCCCCGGTACATCGCTCAGTGAAAAGGGCCTCCTCCGGCACCTTTGACCTCCGGTCGAACCTTGGGAACCCAAACTTAAGCCCCCCCTGTGGCTGCTAAAGCCGCTACCAAGGCGTGCGCGTGTCCCTGGTACACCGCTTTCAACGTGTTTAATACAACAGATAACTGAAACGTTTGGTTCTTCCCCAGGTCACTGAGCCTGTTGGGGCCGTGGATGTCTGCTGGGAGGGAGTCATTTTCGTGAGGTCTTCCCATCCGGGAGAGAGGTCAGTTCAACTTGAAATTCCACCTCGAGTCCAACGGTGCAAAGCGCTTTTCTAGCACCTTCCTATCAAAATCATTTGTCAGAAACTCACTCGACTTTTGACACTTAGAAATTAGCTGTCATGTTCTGTCCGCAATGCGGCATATATGCTGCCAGCGGGACAGCCTCTGGCAGCTACTCCAATTGTCTCCAAAACACATCGCTCCAACTTGAAATTCAAGGCCGAAGTCCAACGCCACGAAACCGCTTGGCTCCACCGCCTTCCTGTCAAAGTTATTCAGAATGAAAGCACGGCTTTCTGCCTGTGGCTGCCGTGCCTGCTTCTTACAGCCTTACCAGTGGGTTTCCACTAACCACAACCACTGGGAACCAAGTTCGCCAAGGTCTCTGTGGCAGAGGTCCCCTGCGGGGATGCATAGCCCGCTCACCTGCCAGCAGACGCTGCACCGTGGTCCATTGGACGTGCTGCCTCCAAAATCCTGCAAAACACGTTAGTCCCACTGGAAATTCCACCCCGAGTCCAACGGTGCCACCCCCGCAGCTCTACCGCCTTCCTGTCAAGAGTTATCCACAAAGACTCCTCAGGAGGGCGGGCCTGACGGTAACTCCGCCTACGAACGTCGTACGGGGACCGGCTTGGTACCGTTGGATGCGGAATCATCACAAATGTGGGGTAGACGCCGGTTGCACTACTCTACCTCCTTCCTGTCAAAAGTTATTCCCCAAAACCCGCCCGACCAGTGACACTTTGAATCTGGCTGTTATTTCTCAGTCCGCAACGCGGCATATATGCCGCGCCCGGACGGCCTCTGACAGCTACTCTCAAATTTTCCCCAAACGCACCAGTCTTGCTGGAAATTCCACCCCGAAGTCCAACGCCGCGACAACCGCTTGGCTCCACCGCCTTCCTGTCAAAGTTATTCAGCCATGAAAGCACGGCTTTCTGCCTGTGGCTGCTGTGCCTGCTTCTACAGCCTCACCAGTGGGTTTCCACTAACCACAACCACTGGAAGCAAGTTCGCCAAGGTCTCTGTGGCAGAGGTCCCCAAGTGGGGATGCTTAGCCCAGAATCCGCCTGTATGCGGCTGGTCAGCGCCTGCCTTTGAGTCCGCAAGGCGCGGGTTCAAGTCCCCTCTGCACCTCACATGACGCTTCCTTCAACTGCCTTTGTCTGAATCCCACGCCAAGTACCACTCGCTCACCTGCTGGGAGGCGCTGCACTGTGGTCCACTGGACGCGCTGCCTCCCTTGACACCAGACGCATCCTCGGTTCGAGTCCACCTCCGTGCAGGAGACGGCTGGGATTGCTGTCCCGGCCTCCCTCTGAGCTGCCTGTCCTGCTCCTGACCCGGAGGGGCCCATAAGCTTTACCTATGAAAATTCAACTTGGCTCCAACTGGCCGGGTGACACCTCAGATCGACTGCAAATCCTCCCCGAAGTCCAACGGTACCACTCCCGCGGGTCTCTACTGACCTTCCTGTCAAGGGATATTACAAAGTATAATCCTGCCGCCAGGATCATCATGTGATGATCGTGGGCTATTACCCCTTACCTAGTTCCGCTTAACCAGCCTTTGTGGATGTACATTTTCAAAGTGTCAAAATGCCAGTCCTTGCGAGTCGGGCTTTACAAGGTTTGCCACGGCTGTAACCTTCATGGCCGCTTTTACAAGGTTTGCCACGGCTGTAACCTTGGCGGTCGGCTTTACAAGGTTTGCCACGGCTGTAACCTTGCGGCCGGCTTTACAAGGTTTGCCACGGCTGTAACCTTGCGGTCGGCTTTACAAGGTTTGCCACTGCTGTAACCTCATGAGTCGGCTTTACAAGGTTTGCCACGGCTGTAACCTCATGGCCGGGCTTTACAAGGTTTGCCACGGCTGTAACCTTATGGCCGGGCTTTACAAGGTTTGCCACTTCTGTAACCTCATGCGGCCGGCTTTCAAGGTTTGCCACGGCTGTAACCTTGCGGCCGGCTTTACAAGGTTTGCCACTGCTGTAACCTTCATGTGTCGGCTTTTACAAGGTTTGCCACTTCTGTAACCTTGCTAGGCCGGCTTTTACTAAGGTTTGCCACGGCTGTAACCTTCATGGCCGGCTTTTACAAGGTTTGCCACGGCTGTAACCTCTGCGGTCGGCTTTACAAGGTTTGCCACTTCTGTAAGCCTCTAGGCGGCCGGGTTTTACAAGGTTTGCCACGGCTGTAACCTTATGGGCCGGCTTTACTAGCTGTTTGCCACTGCTGTAACCTTATGCGGTCGGGCTTTACAAGGTTTGCCACTGCTCTAACCTCACGGTCGCTTTACAAGGTTTGCCACGGCTGTAACCTTATGGCCGGCTTTACAAGGTTTGCCACGGCTGTAACCTTACGGCCGGCTTTACAAGGTTTGCCACTTCTGTAACCTTGCTGGCCGGCTTTACAAGGTTTGCCATCGGCTGTAACCTTGCGAGCCGGCTTTACAAGGTTTGCCACTTCTGTAACCTTGCGGCCGGCTTTACAAGGTTTGCCACTTCTGTAACCTTGCAGGCCGCTTTACAAGGTTTGCCACGGTCGTATCCTGCTGGCCGCTTGGCTAGATGTCCTTGCCAATCCGCTTTACAAGCGCCCACCCTCGGGAGACACCCGCCGCTTCCACAAAGGCTCACCTCCCCGGTACACGCTTCAGTGAAAAGGGCCTCCTCCGGCACCTTTGACCTCCGGTCGAACCTTGGGAACCCAAACTTAAGCCCCCCCTGTGGCTAGCTAAAGTCGCTACCAAGGCGTGCCGTGCTCCTGGTACACCGCTTTCAACGTGTTTAATACAACAGATAACTGAAACGCTTTGGTTCTCTCCCCAGGTCACGAGCCTGTTGGGGCCGTGGATGTCTGCTGGGAGGGAGTCATTTTCGGGAGGTCTTCCCATCCGGGAGAGAGGTCAGTTCAACTTGAAATTCCACCTCGAAGTCCAACGGTGCAAAGCGCTTTTCTAGCACCTTCCTATCAAAATCATTTGTCAGAAACTCACCGACTTTTGACACTTAGAAATTAGCTGTCATGTTCTGTCCGCAATGCGGCATATATGCTGCCAGCGGACAGCCTCTGGCAGCTACTTCCAATTGTCTCCAAAACACATCGCTCCAACTTGAAATTCAAGGCCGAAGTCCAACGCCGCGAAACCGCTTGGCTCCACCGCCTTCCTGTCAAAGTTATTCAGAATGAAAGCACGGCTTTCTGCCTGTGGCTGCCGTGCCTGCTTCTTACAGCCTTACCAGTGGTTTCCACTAACCACAACCACTCGGGAACCAAGTTCGCCAAGGTCTCTGTGGCAGAGGTCCCCAAGCGGGGATGCATAGCCCGCTCACCTGCCAGCAGACGCTGCACCGTGGTCCATTGGACGTGCTGCCTCCAAAATCCTGCAAAACACGTTAGTCCCACTGGAAATTCCACCCCGAGTCCAACGGTGCCACCCCCGCAGCTCTACCGCCTTCCTGTCAAGAGTTATCCACAAAGACTCCTCAGGAGGGCGGGCCTGACGGTAACTCCGCCTACGAACGTCGTATCGGGACCGGCTTGGTACCGTTGGATGCGGAATCATCACAAATGGGGTAGACGCCGGTTGCACTACTCTACCTCCTTCCTGTCAAAAGTTATTCCCCAAAACCCGCCCGACCAGTGACACTTTGAATCTGGTTGTTATTTCCTCATCCGCAACGCGGCATATATGCCGCGTCCGGACGGCCTCTGACAGCTACTCTCAAATTTTCCCCGAAACGCACCAGTCTTGCTGGAAATTCCACCCCGAGTCCAACGCCGACAACCGCTTGGCTCCACCGCCTTCCTGTCAAAGTTATTCAGCCATGAAAGCACGGCTTTCTGCCTGTGGCTGCTGTGCCTGCTTCTACAGCCCTCACCAGTGGGTTTCCACTAACCACAACCACTCGGAAGCAAGTTCGCCAAGGTCTCTGTGGCAGAGGTCCCCAAGTGGGGATGCTTAGCCCAGAATCCGCCTGTGGCGTGCTGGTCAGCGCCCTGCCTTGAGTCCGCAAGGCGCGGGTTCAAGTCCCCTCTGCACCTCAACGACGCTTTCTTCAACTGCCTTTGTCTGAATCCCACGCTTCAAGTACCACCTCCGCTCACCTGCTGGGAGGCGCTGCACTGTGGTCCACTGGACGTGCTGCCTCCCTTGACACCAGACGATCCCGGGTTCGAGTCCACCTCCGGTGCAGGAGACGGCTGGGATTGCTGTCCCCCAAACCTTGTAAAGTTGGCTCCAACTGGCCGGGTGACACCTCAGATCGACTGCAAATCCTCCCCCGAGTCCAACGGTACCACTCCCGTGGCTCTACGACCTTCCTGTCAAGGGATATTACAAAAAGTATAATCCTGCCGCCAGGATCATCATGTGATGATCGTGGGCTATTACCCCTTACCTAGTTCCGCTTAACCAGCCTTTGTGGATGTACATTTTCAAAGTGTCAAAATGCCAGTCCTTGCGGCCGGCTTTACAAGGTTTGCCACGGCTGTAACCTTATGAGGCCGGCTTTACAAGGTTTGCCACGGCTGTAACCTTATGGCCGGGCTTTACAAGGTTTGCCACGGCTGTAACTCTATGGCCGCTTTACAAGGTTTGCCACGGCTGTAACCTTGCGGTCGGCTTTACAAGGTTTGCCACTTCTGTAACCTTACGGCCGGCTTTACAAGGTTTGCCACGGCAGTAACCTTGCGGTCGCTTTACAAGGTTTGCCACGGCTGTAACCTCACGGCCGCTTTACAAGGTTTGCCACTTCTGTAACCTTGCGGCCGGGCTTTACAAGGTTTGCCACGGCTGTAACCTCATGGCGTCGGGCTTTACAAGGTTTGCCACGGCTGTAACCTTATGGCCGGCTTTACAAGGTTTGCCACTTCTGTAACCTTGCGGCCGGCTTTACAAGGTTTGCCACGGCAGTAACTCTTGGCGGTCGGCTTTACAAGGTTTGCCACTGCTGTAACCTTCAGTGGCCGGCTTTACAAGGTTTGCCACTTCTGTAACCTTGCTGGCCGCTTTACAAGGTTTGCCACGGCTGTAACCTTGCATGGCCGCTTTTACAAGGTTTGCCACGGCTGTAACCTTTGCGGTCGGCTTTACAAGGTTTGCCACGGCTCTAACCTCACGGTCGGCTTTACAAGGTTTGCCACTGCTGTAACCTTTGCGGGCCGGCTTTACAAGGTTTGCCACGGCTGTAACCTTGCGAAGCCGGCTTTACAAGGTTTGCCACTTCTGTAACCTTGCTAGGCCGCTTTACAAGGTTTGCCACGTCGTATTCCTGCGGCCGCTTGGCTAGATGTCCTGCCAACCGCTTTACCAGGCTCCACCCCGGGAGACACCCGCCGCGCTCCACAAAGGCTCACCTCCCCGGTACACGCTTCAGTGAAAAGGGCCCTCCTCCGGCACCTTGACCTCCGGTCGAACCTTGGGAACCCAAACTTAAGCCCCCCCTGTGGCTAAGCAAAGTCACTACCAAGGCGGCCGTGCTCCCTGGTACAACCGCTTTCAACGTGTTTAATACAACAGATAACTGAAACTTTTGGTTCTTCCCAGGTCACGAGCCTGTTGAGGCCGTGGATGTCTGCTGGGAGGGAGTCATTTTCGCTGAGGTCTTCCCATCCGGGAGAGAGGTCAGTTCAACTTGAAATTCCACCCCGAGTCCAACGGTGCAAAGCGCTTTTCTAGCACCTTCCTATCAAAATCATTTTTCAGAAACTCACCGACTTTTTGACACTTAGAAATTAGCTGTCATGTTCTGTCCGCACGCGGCATATGCTGCCAGCGGGACAGCCTCTGGCAGCTACTCTCCAATTGTCTCCAAAACAATTTGCCGTCGCCTGCTTCTACAGCCTTACCAGTGGGTTTCCACTAACCACAACCACTGGGAACCAAGTTCGCCAAGGTCTCTGTGGCAGAGGTCCCCAAGTGGGGATGCATAGCCCGCTCACCTGCCAGCAGACGCTGCGCACCGTGGTCCATTGGACGTGCTGCCTCCAAAATCCTGCAAAACACGTTAGTCCCACTGGAAATTCCACCCCGAAGTCCAACGGTGCCACCCCCGCAGCTCTACCGCCTTCCTGTCAAGAGTTATCCACAAAGACTCCTCAGGAGGGCGGGCCTGACGGTAACTCCGCCTACGAACGTCGTAACGGGGACCGGCTTGGTACCGTTGGATGCGGAATCATCACAAATGTGGGGTAGACGCCGGTTGCACTACTCTACCTCCTTCCTGTCAAAAGTTATTCCCCAAAACCCGCCCGACCAGTGACACTTTGAATCTGGTTGTTATTTCCTCGTCCGCACGCGGCATATATGCCGCGTCCGGACGGCCTCTGACAGCTACTCTCAAATTTTCCCCGAAACGCACCAGTCTTGCTGGAAATTCCACCTCGAAGTCCAACGCCGCGACAACCGCTTGGCTCCACCGCCTTCCTGTCAAAGTTATTCAGCCATGAAAGCACGGCTTTCTGCCTGTGGCTGCTGTGCCTGCTTCTACAGCCCTCACCAGTGGGTTTCCACTAACCACAACCACTGGAAGCAAGTTCGCCAAGGTCTCTGTGGCAGAGGTCCCCAAGTGGGGATGCTTAGCCCAGAATCCGCCTGTGGCGTGCTGGTCAGCGCCTGCCTTTGAGTCCGCAAGGTGCGGGTTCAAGTCCCCCCTGCACCTCACGACGCTTTCCTTCAACTGCCTTTGTCTGAATCCCACGCTCAAGTACCACCTCCGCTCACCTGCTGGGAGGCGCTGCACTGTGGTCCACTGGACGTAGCTGCCTCCCTTGAAACCAGACGCATCCCGGTTCAAATCCACCTCCGTCCGGGAGACGGCCGGATTCCTGTCCCGGCCTCCCGCTGAGCTGCCTGTCCTGCTCCTCGCCTCGGAGGGGCCCATCAGCTTTACCTATGAAAATTCAACTTGGCTCCAACTGGCCGGTGACGCTCAGATTGACTGGCAATCCTCCCTCGAGTCCAACGGTACCACCCCCGTGGCTCTACCGAACCTTCCTGTCAAGAGATATTACAAAGTATAATCCTGCCGCCAGGATCATCACGCGATCGATCGTGGCTATTACCCCCCTTACCCTAGTTCCGCTAACCAGCCTTTTGTGGATGTACATTTTCAAAGTGTCAAAATGCCAGTCCCTGCGGCCGGCTTTACAAGGTTTGCCACGGCTGTAACCTTGCGGCCGGCTTTACAAGGTTTGCCACTTCTGTAACCTTATGCGGCCGGCTTCACAAGGTTTGCCACGGCTGTAACCTTGCATGGTCGGCTTTACAAGGTTTGCCACGGCTGTAACCTTGCGAGCCGGGCTTTACAAGGTTTGCCACTTCTGTAACCTTGCTGGCCGGCTTTACAAGGTTTGCCACTTCTGTAACCTTCATGGCCGGTTTCACATGTGTTTGCCACGGCTGTAACCTTGCGGCCGGCTTTACAAGGTTTGCCACGGCTGTAACTCTTATGGGCCGGCTTTACAAGGTTTGCCACGGCTGTAACCTTGCGGCCGGGCTTTACAAGGTTTGCCACTTCTGTAACCTCATGGCCGGCTTTACAAGGTTTGCCACGGCTGTAACCTTAGCGGCCGGCTTTACAGGTTTGCCACTTCTGTAACCTTGCGGCCGGCTTTACAAGGTTTGCCACGGCAGTAACCTTGCAAAGCCGGGCTTTACAAGGTTTGCCACGGCTGTAACCTTGCAAAGCCGGCTTTATCAAGGTTTGCCACTGCTGTAACCTTCGCGGCCGGCTTTACAAGGTTTGCCACTGCTGTAACCTCATGCGGCCGCTTTTACAGGTTTGCCACGGCTGTAACCTCTGCAGCCGCTTTACAAGGTTTGCCACGGCTGTAACCTTTACGGCCGCTTTACAAGGTTTGCCACGGCTGTAACCTCATGCGGCCGGCTTTTACAAGGTTTGCCACGGCTGTAACCTCTACGGCCGGTTTTACAAGGTTTGCCACGGCTGTAACCTTGCACGGTCGCTTTTACAAGGTTTGCCACTGGCTGTAACTCATGCGGCCGGCTTTACAAGGTTTGCCACGGCTGTAACCTATGCAGTCGGCTTTACAAGGTTTGCCACTGCTGTAACCTCTATGAGCCGCTTTCACAAGGTTTGCCACGGCTGTAACCTTGCGGCCGGCTTTACAAGGTTTGCCACTTCTGTAACCTCTATGGCCGGCTTCACAAGGTTTGCCACGGCTGTAACCTTGACGGTCGGGCTTTACTAGGTTTGCCACTTCTGTAACCTTGCTGAAGCCTGCTAGCCGCTTTGCTAGGTTTGCCACGGCTGTAACCTCATGCGGCCGGCTTTACAAGGTTTGCCACGGCTGTAACCTTGCTGGCCGGCTTTACAAGGTTTGCCACGGCTGTAACCTCATGGCGGTCGGCTTTACTAAGGTTTGCCACTTCTGTAACCTTGCATGGTCGGCTTTACAAGGTTTGCCACGGCAGTAACCTTCACGGGTCGCGCTTTACAAGGTTTGCCACGTGCTGTAACCTTGCGGCCGGGCTTTTGCTAAGGTTTGCCACTGCTGTAACCTCTATGGCCGGCTTTACAAGGTTTGCCACTGCTGTAACCTCATGCGGTCGGCTTTTACAAGGTTTGCCACCGGCTGTAACCTTGCGAAGCCGCTTTTACAAGGTTTGCCACGGCTGTAACCTCTATGGGCCGGCTTCTACAAGGTTTGCCACCGCTGTAACCTCATGCGGCCGGCTTTACCAAGGTTTGCCACGCAGTAACCTTTGGTCGGCCGCTTTACAAGGTTTGCCACTTCTGTAACCTTGCTAAGCCGGCTTTACAAGGTTTGCCACGTCGTATCTGCTAGGCCGGCTTGGCTAGATGTCCTTGCCAATCCGCTTTTACAAGGCCCACCCTGGGAGACACCCGCCGCTCCCCACAAGGGGCTCACCTCCCCGGTACATCGCTCAGTGAAAAGGGCCCTCCTCCGGCACCTTTGACCTCCGGGTCGAACCTTGGGAACCCAAACTTAAGCCCCCCCCTGTGGCTAAGCAAAGCCGCTACCAAGGCGCCGTGTCTCCTGGTACAACCGCTTTCAACGTGTTTAATACAACAGATAACTGAAACTTTTGGTTCTCTCCCCAGGTCACTGAGCCTGTTGGGGCCGTGGATGTCTGCTGGGAGGGAGTCATTTTCGCTGAGGTCTTCCCATCCGGAGAGAGGTCAGTTCAACTTGAAATTCCACCTCGAGTCCAACGGTGCAAAGCGCTTTTCTCTAGCACCTTCCTATCAAAATCATTTGTCAGAAACTCACTCGACTTTTGACACTTAGAAATTAGCTGTCATGTTCTGTCCGCAATGCGGCATATATGCTGCCAGCGGGACAGCCTCTGGCAGCTACTTCCAATTGTCTCCAAAACACATCGCTCCAACTTGAAATTCAAGGTCGAGTCCAACGCCGAGAAACCGCTTTGGCTCCACCGCCTTCCTGTCAAAGTTATTCAGAAATGAAAGCACGGCTTTCGCCTGTGGCTGCCATGCCTGCTTCTTACAGCCTTACCAGTGGGTTTCCACTAACCACAACCACTCGGGAACCAAGTTCGCCAAGGTCTCTGTGGCAGAGGTCCCCTGCGGGGATGCATAGCCCGCTCACCTGCCAGCAGACGCTGCACCGTGGTCCATTGGACGTGCTGCCTCCAAAATCCTGCAAAACACGTTAGTCCCACTGGAAATTCCACCCCGAGTCCAACGGTGCCACCCCGCAGCTCTACCGCCTTCCTGTCAAGAGTTATCCACAAAGACTCCTCAGGAGGGCGGGCCTGACGGTAACTCCGCCTACGAACGTCGTAACGGGGACCGGCTTGGTACCGTTGGATGCGGAATCATCACAAATGTGGGGTAGACGCCGGTTGCACTACTCTACCTCCTTCCTGTCAAAAGTTATTCCTCAAAACCCGCCCGACCAGTGACACTTTGAATCTGGTTGTTATTTCTCGTCCGCAACGCGGCATATATGCCGCGTCCGGACGGCCTCTGACAGCTACTCTCAAATTTTCCCCAAACGCACCAGTCTTGCTGGAAATTCCACCCCGAAGTCCAACGCCAAGACAACCGCTTGGCTCCACCGCCTTCCTGTCAAAGTTATTCAGCCATGAAAGCATGGCTTTCTGCCTGTGGCTGCTGTGCCTGCTTCTTACAGCCTCACCAGTGGGTTTCCACTAACCACAACCACTGGAAGCAAGTTCGCCAAGGTCTCTGTGGCAGAGGTCCCCTAGCGGGGATGCTTAGCCCAGAATCCGCCTGTAGCGTGCTGGTCAGCGCCCTGCCTTGAGTCCGCAAGGTGCGGGTTCAAGTCCCCTCTGCACCTCACGACGCTTTCCTTCAACTGCCTTTGTCTGAATCCCACGCTTCAAGTACCACCTCCGCTCACCTGCTGGGAGGCGCTGCACTGTGGTCCACTGGACGCAGCTGCCTCCCTTGACACCAGACGCATCCTGGTTCGAGTCCACCTCCGTGCAGGAGACGGGCTGGGATTGCTGTCCCGGCCTCCCTCTGAGCTGCCTGTCCTGCTCCTGCCCCGGAGGGGCCCATAAGCTTTACCTATGAAAATTCAACTTGGCTCCAACTGGCCGGGTGACGCTCAGATCGACTGCAAATCCTCCCCCGAGTCCAACGGTACCACTCCCGTGGCTCTACGACCTTCCTGTCAAGAGATATTACAAAAAGTATAATCCTGCCGCCAGGATCATCATGTGATGATCGTGGCTATTACCCCCTTACCTAACCCCCTAACCCTAACCCCTAACCCCCTAACCCTAACCCCCTAACCCTAACCCCCTAACCCTGACCCCTAACCCTGACCCCTAACCCTGACCCCTAACCCTAACCCTATCAGTGGACCGTGCACCAGACTGGCATCAGCCAGCTCTTTTTCCCTCACCTAACCAGCCAGCGCCGGGTGTCATCTTTGAGCTTTCCATGGAGGGTGAGTACAGCCTCCCCCAGCCCAGACCCCTAAACTCAACATCAGTAATTATCGTGACTCACCGGAAACCTAAATTAAGGACACTTAAAGGACAGAAA
>JALXJV020000018.1:34714259-34736361 GCA_024633595.2 Lepomis macrochirus
GAATGATGAGATTTGCCCATGTTCATAAGTGTGAATGTGGATTGTGGAAAGTAAAATAAAGGGATTTGTATAAGTGGGCAGGTCTACATTGTCTCTCTGGAAAGAATGGAGACATTTGATGCCATCAGAATGTGCCTGGTACCACTTTTATGTGTAAATTTGTCTGATTCCACGTTTTGATACACTGTCTTTAAATACGGGGATGATGAGATTTGCCCATGTTCATAAGTGTGAATGTGGAATGTGGGATGAGATTTTCCCATGTTCATAAGTGTGAATGTGGAATGTGGAATGTAAAATAAACGGATTTCTAAAAGTTTGGAGGTGTACATTGTGTTTGTGGAAAGAAGGGAGAGATTTCAGGCCATCAGAAGTTGCCTGGTACCACTTTTGTTGAGAAATCTGTCTGATTCCATGTTTTGATTGTCTGTGTTTAAATGTAAGAATGGTGAGATTTGCCCATGTTCATAAGTGTGAATGTGGAATGTGAAATAAAGGGATTTGTATAAGTGGGGAGGTCTACATTGTCTCTCTGGAAAGAATGGAGACATTTGATGCCATCAGAATGTGCCTTGTACCACTTTTGTGTGTAAATTAGGGTTAGGGGTTAGGGTTAGGGTTAGGGGTTAGGGGGTTAGGGGGTTAGGGTTAGGGTTAGGGTTAGGGGTTAGGGTTAGGGTTAGGTAAGGGGGTAATAGCCACGATCATCACATGATGATCCTGGCGGCAGGATTATACTTTTTGTAATATCTCTTGACAGGAAGGTCGTAGAGCCACGGGAGTGGTACCGTTGGACTCGGGGGAGGATTTGCAGTCGATCTGAGGCGTCACCCGGCCAGTTGGAGCCAAGTTGAATTTTCATAGGTAAAGCTTATGGGCCCCTCCGGGTCAGGAGCAGGACAGGCAGCTCAGAGGGAGGCCGGGACAGCAATCCCAGCCGTCTCCTGCACGGAGGTGGACTCGAACCGGGATAGATCTGGTGTCAAGGGAGGCAGCTGCGTCCAGTGGACCACAGTGCAGCGCCTCCCAGCAGGTGAGCGGAGGTGGTACTTAGGCGTGGGATTCAGACAAAGGCAGTTGAAGGAAAGCGTCGTGAGGTGCAGAGGGGACTTGAACCCGCACCTTGCGGACTCAAGGCAGGGCGCTGACCAGCATGCCACAGGCGGATTCTGGGCTAAGCATCCCCACTTGGGGACCTCTGCCACAGAGACCTTGGCGAACTTGCTTCCCAGTGGTTGTGGTTAGTGGAAACCCACTGGTGAGGCTGTAAGAAGCAGGCACAGCAGCCACAGGCAGAAAGCCGTGCTTTCATGGCTGAATAACTTTGACAGGAAGGCGGTTGGAGCCAAGCGGTTGTCGCGGCGTTGGACTCGGGGTGGAATTTCCAGCAAGACTGAGTGCGTTTGGGGAAAATTTGAGAGTAGCTGTCAGAGGCCGTCCGGACGCGGCATATATGCGCATTGCGGTCGAGGAAATAACAACCAGATTCAAAGTGTCACTGGTCGGGCGGGTTTTGGGGAATAACTTTTGACAGGAAGGAGGTAGAGTAGTGCAACCGGCGTCTACCCCACATTTGTGATGATTCCGCATCCAACGGTACCAAGCCGGTCCCGTTACGACGTTCGTAGGCGGAGTTACCGTCAGGCCCGCCCTCCTGAGGAGTCTTTGTGGATAACTCTTGACAGGAAGGCGGTAGAGCTGCGGGGGTGGCACCGTTGGACTCGGGGTGGAATTTCCAGTGGGACTAACGTGTTTTGCAGGATTTTGGAGGCAGCACGTCCAATGGACCACGGTGCAGCGTCTGCTGGCAGGTGAGCGGGCTATGCATCCCCACTTGGGGACCTCTGCCACAGAGACCTTGGCGAACTTGGTTCCCAGTGGTTGTGGTTAGTGGAAACCCACTGGTAAGGCTGTAAGAAGCAGGCACGGCAGCCACAGGCAGAAAGCCGTGCTTTCATTCTGAATAACTTTGACAGGAAGGCGGTGGAGCCAAGCGGTTTCGCGGCGTTGGACTTCGGCCTTGAATTTCAAGTTGGAGCGATGTGTTTTGGAGACAATTGGAGAGTAGCTGCCAGAGGCTGTCCGCTGGCAGCATATATGCCGCATTGCGGACAGAACATGACAGCTAATTTCTAAGTGTCAAAAGTCGGTGAGTTTCTGACAAATGATTTTGATAGGAAGGTGCTAGAGAAAAGCGCTTTGCACCGTTGGACTCGAGGTGGAATTTCAAGTTGAACTGACCTCTCTCCGGATGGGAAGACCTCCGTGAAAATGACTCCCTCCCAGCAGACATCCACGGCCCCAACAGGCTCAGTGACCTGGGGAGAGAACCAAAAGTTTCAGTTATCTGTTGTATTAAACACGTTGAAAGCGGTGTACCAGAGACACGGCACGCCTTGGTAGCGGCTTTGCTAGCCACAGGGGGGGGCTTAAGTTTGGGTTCCCAAGGTTCGACCGGAGGTCAAAGGTGCCGGAGGAGGGCCCTTTCACTGAAGCGTGTACCGGGGAGGTGAGCCTTTGTGGAAGCGCGACGGGTGTCTCCCGGGGTGGAGCCTTGTAAAGCGGATTGGCAGGACATCTAGCCAAGCGGCCGCAGAGATACTGACCATGGCAAACCTTGTAAAGCGGCCGCAAGGTTGAAAGCGGTGTACCAGGGACACGGTCGCCTTGGTAGCGGCTTTAGCTTAGCCACAGGGGGGGCTTAAGTTTGGGTTCCCAAGGTTCGACCCGGAGGTCAAAGGTGCCGGAGGAGGGCCCTTTTCACTGAAGCGTGTACCGGGGAGGTGAGCCCTTTGTGGAAGCGCGGCGGGTGTCTCAGGGTGGGCCTTGTAAAGCGGTTGGCAAGGACATCTAGCCAAGCCGGCCGCAGGAATACGGACGTGGCAAACCTTGTAAAGCCGGCCGCAAGGTTACAGAAGTGGCAAACCTTGTAAAGCCGGCTTGCATAAGGTTACAGAAGTGGCAAACCTTGTAAAGCCGGCCGCATGAGGTTACAGCCGTGGCAAACCTTGTAAAAGCCGGCCGCATGAGGTTACAGCCGTGGCAAACCTTGTAAAACGGCTAGCGGTACACCTAGCCAAGCGGCCTGTAACAGCCGTGGCAAACCTTGTAAAGCGGCCGCAAAGGTTACAGCAGTGGCAAACCTTGTAAAGCCGGCCGCAAGGTTACAGCAGTGGCAAACCTTGTAAAGCCGGCCGCAAAGGTTACAGCCGTGGCAAACCTTGTAAAGCCGGCCCATGAGGTTACAGCAGTGGCAAACCTTGTAAAGCCGGCCATGAAGGTTACAGCCGTGGCAAACCTTGTAAAGCCGGCTTCGCAAGGTTACAGCCGTGGCAAACCTTGTAAAGCCGGCCTGCAAGGTTACAGCCAGTGGCAAACCTTGTAAAGCCGGCTTAGCAAGGTTACAGCAGTGGCAAACCTTGTAAAGCCGACCGCATGAGGTTACAGCCGTGGCAAACCTTGTAAAGCCCGACCTAGCGAGGATTACAGCCGTGGCAAACCTTGTAAAGCCGACCATGAAGGTTACAGCCGTGGCAAACCTTGTAAAGCCGGCCGCTAAGGTTACAGAAGTGGCAAACCTTAGTAAAGCCGGCCATAAGGTTACAGCCGTGGCAAACCTTGTAAAGCCGGCTTCGCAAGGTTACAGAAGTGGCAAACCTTGTAAAGCCGGCCTCGCAAGGTTACAGCCGTGGCAAACCTTGTAAAGCCGGCCTCGCAAGGTTACAGCCGTGGCAAACCTTGTAAAGCCGGCCTATGCAGGACTGGCATTTTGACACTTTGAAAATGTACATCCACAAAAGGCTGGTTAAGCGGAACTAGGTAAGGGGTAATAGCCGCGATCATCACATGATGATCCTGGCGGCAGGATTATACTTTTTGTAATATCTCTTGACAGGAAGGTCGTAGAGCCACGGGAGTGGTACCGTTGGACTCGGGGGAGGATTTGCAGTCGATCTGAGGCGTCACCCGGCCAGTTGGAGCCAAGTTGAATTTTCATAGGTAAAGCTTATGGGCCCCTCCGGGGTAGGAGCAGGACAGGCAGCTCAGAGGGAGGCCGGGACAGCAATCCCAGCCGTCTCCTGCACGGAGGTGGACTCGAACCGGGATCGTCTGGTGTCAAGGGAGGCAGCACGTCCAGTGGACCACAGTGCAGCGCCTCCCAGCAGGTGAAGCGGAGGTGGTACTTGAAGCGTGGGATTCAGACAAAGGCAGTTGAAGGAAAGCGTCGTGAGGTGCAGAGGGGACTTGAACCCGCGCCTTGCGGACTCAAGGCAGGGCGCTGACCAGCCGCACACAGGCGGATTCTGGGCTAAGCATCCCCACTTGGGGACCTCTGCCACAGAGACCTTGGCGAACTTGCTTCCGAGTGGTTGTGGTTAGTGGAAACCCACTGGTGAGGCTGTAGAAGCAGGCACAGCAGCCACAGGCAGAAAGCCGTGCTTTCATGGCTGAATAACTTTGACAGGAAGGCGGTGGAGCCAAGCGGTTGTCGCGGCGTTGGACTCGGGGTGGAATTTCCAGCAAGACTGAGTGCGTTCGGGGAAAATTTGAGAGTAGCTGTCAGAGGCCGTCCGGGCGGCGGCATATATGCCGCATTGCGGACGAGGAAATAACAACCAGATTCAAAGTGTCACTGGTCGGGCGGGTTTTGGGGAATAACTTTTGACAGGAAGGAGGTAGAGTAGTGCAACCGGCGTCTACCCCACATTTGTGATGATTCCGCATCCAACGGTACCAAGCGGTCCCGATCACGACGTTCGTAGGCGGAGTTACCGTCAGGCCCGCCCTCCTGAGGAGTCTTTGTGGATAACTCTTGACAGGAAGGCGGTAGAGCTGCGGGGGTGGCACCGTTGGACTCGGGGTGGAATTTCCAGTGGGACTAACGTGTTTTGCAGGATTTTGGAGGCAGCACGTCCAATGGACCACGGTGCAGCGTCTGCTGGCAGGTGAGCGGGCTATGCATCCCCACTTGGGGACCTCTGCCACAGAGACCTTGGCGAACTTGGTTCCCAGTGGTTGTGGTTAGTGGAAACCCACTGGTAAGGCTGTAAGAAGCAGGCACGGCAGCCACAGGCGAAAGCCGTGCTTTCATTTCTGAATAACTTTGACAGGAAGGCGGTGGAGCCAAGCGGTTTCTCGGCGTTGGACTTCGGCCTTGAATTTCAAGTTGGAGCGATGTGTTTTGGAGACAATTGGAAGTAGCTGCCAGAGGCTGTCCCGCTGGCAGCATATATGCCGCATTGCGGACAGAACATGACAGCTAATTTCTAAGTGTCAAAAGTCGAGTGAGTTTCTGACAAATGATTTTGATAGGAAGGTGCTAGAAAAGCGGCTTTGCACCGTTGGACTCGAGGTGGAATTTCAAGTTGAACTGACCTCTCTCCGGATGGGAAGACCTCGAAAATGACTCCCTCCCAGCAGACATCCACGGCCTCAACAGGCTCACGTGACCTGGGAGAGAACCAAAAGTTTCAGTTATCTGTTGTATTAAACCGTTGAAAGCGGTGTACCAGGGACACGGCCGCCTTGGTAGCGACTTTGCTTAGCCACAGGGGGGGGCTTAAGTTTGGGTTCCCAAGGTTCGACCGGAGGTCAAGGTGCCGGAGGAGGGCCTTTTCACTGAACGTGTACCGGGGAGGTGAGCCTTTGTGGAAGCGCGACGGGTGTCTCCCGGGGTGGAGCCTTGTAAAGCGGTTGGCAGGACATCTAGCCAAGCGGCCTGCAGAATACGGCCGTGGCAAACCTTGTAAAGCCGGCCGCAAGGTTGAAGCGGTGTACCAGGAGCACGGTACGCCTTGGTAGCGGCTTTGCAGCCACAGGGGGGGCTTAAGTTTGGGTTCCCAAGGTTCGACCGGAGGTCAAAGGTGCCGGAGGAGGCCCTTTCACTGAGCGATGTACCGGGGAGGTGAGCCTTTGTGGAAGCGCGACGGGTGTCTCCCGGGGTGGAGCCTTGTAAAAGCCAGGATTGGCAAGGACATCTAGCCAAGCGGCCGCATAGGTTACGGACGTGGCAAACCTTGTAAAGCCGGCCATAAGGTTACAGAAGTGGCAAACCTAGTAAAGCGGCCGCGTAGCAGGCTTAGCAGCCACAGGTGGCAAACCTTGTAAAGCTTCCGGCCGCCAAGGTTACAGACCAGGTCAAGGCAAACCTTGTAAAGCGGCCAGCAAGGTTACAGCCGTGGCAAACCTTGTAAAGCCCGGGCGCCAGGTGAAGCCTTAGCAGCGGTGGCAGAGCAGCAAAGCGGCGGCCATAGGTTACAGCAGTGGCAAACCTTGTAAAGCGGCCATGAGGTTACAGCCGTGGCAAACCTTGTAAAGCCGGCCGCCAAGGTTACAGCAGTGGCAAACCTTGTAAAGCCGACCGCCAAGGTTACAGCCGTGGCAAACCTTGTAAAGCCGGCCAGTTACGGCAAAGCTTACAGCAACGTGGCAAACCTTGTAAAACGGCCGCCAAGGTTACAGCCGTGGCAAACCTTGTAAAGCCGACCATGAGGTTACAGCCGTGGCAAACCTTGTAAAACCGGCCGCAGAGGTTACAGCCGTGGCAAACCTTGTAAAAGCCGGCTTCGCAAGGTTACAGCAGTGGCAAACCTTGTAAAGCCCGGCCGCAAGGTTACAGCCGTGGCAAACCTTGTAAACCGGCCATAAGAGTTACAGCCGTGGCAAACCTTGTAAAGCCGGCCGCAAAGGTTACTGCCGTGGCAAACCTTGTGAAGCGGCCGCAAGGTTACAGAAGTGGCAAACCTTGTAAAGCCGGCCGCTAAGGTTACAGCCGTGGCAAACCTTGTAAAGCCGGCCATGCAAGGTTACAGAAGTGGCAAACCTTGTAAAGCCGGCACGCAAGGTTACAGAAGTGGCAAACCTTGTAAAGCCGACCGCATGAGGTTACAGCCGTGGCAAACCTTGTAAAAGCCGACCTCGCAAGGTTACAGCCGTGGCAAACCTTGTAAAGCCGGCCGCCAGGGACTGGCATTTTGACACTTTGAAAATGTACATCCACAAAGGCTGGTTAAGCGGAACTAGGTAAGGGGTAATAGCCACGATCATCACATGATGATCCTGGCGGCAGGATTATACTTGTAATATCTCTTGACAGGAAGGTCGTTAGAGCCCGCGGGAGTGAGTACCGTTGGACTTCGGGGAGGATTTGCAGTCGATCTGAGGCGTCACCCGGCCAGTTGGAGCCAAGTTGAATTTTCATAGGTAAAGCTTATGGGCCCCTCCGGAGTAGGAGCAGGACAGGCAGCTCAGAGGGAGGCCGGGACAGCAATCCCAGCCGTCTCCTGCACGGAGGTGGACTCGAACCGGGATCGTCTGGTGTCAAGGGAGGCAGCACGTCCAGTGGACCACAGTGCCGCAGCCTCCCAGCAGGTGAGCGGAGGTGGTACTTGAAGCGTGGGATTCAGACAAAGGCAGTTGAAGGAAGCGTCGTGAGGTGCAGAGGGGACTTGAACCCGCGCCTTGCGGACTCAAAGGCAGGGCGCTGACCAGCACGCCACAGGCGGATTCTGGGCTAAGCATCCCCACTTGGGGACCTCTGCCACAGAGACCTTGGCGAACTTGCTTCCCGGTGGTTGTGGTTAGTGGAAACCCACTGGTGAGGCTGTAAGAAGCAGGCACAGCAGCCACAGGCAGAAAGCCGTGCTTTCATGGCTGAATAACTTTGACAGGAAGGCGGTGGAGCCAAGCGGTTGTCGCGGCGTTGGACTTCGGGGTGGAATTTCCAGCAAGACTGGTGCGTTTGGGGAAAATTTGAGAGTAGCTGTCAGAGGCCGTCCGGGCGCGGCATATATGCCGCGTGCGGACGGGAAATAACAACCAGATTCAAAGTGTCACTGGTCGGGCGGGTTTTGGGGAATAACTTTGACAGGAAGGAGGTAGAGTAGTGCAACCGGCGTCTACCCCACATTTGTGATGATTCCGCATCCAACGGTACCAAGCCGGTCCCCGTCACGACGTTCGTAGGCGGAGTTACCGTCAGGCCCGCCCTCCTGAGGAGTCTTTTGTGGATAACTCTTGACAGGAAGGCGGTAGAGCTGCGGGGGGTGGCACCGTTGGACTCGGGGTGGAATTTCCAGTGGGACTAACGTGTTTTGCAGGATTTTGGAGGCAGCACGTCCAATGGACCACGGTGCCGCAGCGTCTGCTGGCAGGTGAAGCGGGCTATGCATCCCCGCGGGGACCTCTGCCACAGAGACCTTGGCGAACTTGGTTCCCGAGTGGTTGTGGTTAGTGGAAACCCACTGGTAAGGCTGTAAGAAGCAGGCATGGCAGCCACAGGCAGAAAGCCGTGCTTTCATTTACGAATAACTTTTGACAGGAAGGCGGTGGAGCCAAACGGTTTGCGGCGTTGGACTTCGGCCTTGAATTTCAAAGTTGGAGCGATGTGTTTTGGAGACAATTGGAGAGTAGCTGCCAGAGGCTGTCCCGCTGGCAGCATATATGCCGCATTGCGGACAGAACATGACAGCTAATTTCTAAGTGTCAAAAGTCGAGTGAGTTTCTGACAAATGATTTTGATAGGAAGGTGCTAGAGAAAAACGCTTTGCACCGTTGGACTCGGGGTGGAATTTCAAGTTGAACTGACCTCTCTCCCGGATGGGAAGACCTCCGCGAAAATGACTCCCTCCCCAGCAGACATCCACGGCCCCAACAGGCTCTCGTGACCTGGGGAGAGAACCAAAAGTTTCAGTTATCTGTTGTATTAAACACGTTGAAACGGTGTACCAGGGAGCACGGCAGCCTTGGTAGCGGCTTTGCTTAGCCACAGGGGGGGCTTAAGTTTGGGTTCCCAAGGTTCGACCCGAGGTCAAGGTGCCGGAGGAGGGCCTTTTCACTGAAGCGTGTACCGGGAGGTGAGCCCCTTTGTGGAAGCGCTGACGGGTGTCTCCCGGGGTGGAGCCTTGTAAAGCGGTTGGCAAGGACATCTAGCCAAGCGGCTACGCAGGTACGACCGTGGCAAACCTTGTAAAGCGGCTTCGCAAGGTTGAAAGCGGTGTACCAGGGACACGGTACGCCTTGGTAGCGGCTTTAGCAGCCACAGGGGGGGGCTTAAGTTTGGGTTCCCAAGGTTCGACCGGAGGTCAAAGGTGCCGGAGGAGGGCCCTTTTCACTGAAGCGTGTACCGGGAGGTGAGCCCTTTGTGAGGCGGCGGGTGTCTCCCGAGGTGGAGCCTTGTAAAGCGGATTGGCAAGGACATCTAGCCAAGCCGGCCGCGGAAGTTACGACGTGGCAAACCTTGTAAAGCCGGCCGCAAGGTTGAAGCAGTGTACCAGTGGCACAACGCTTGGTAACCACAGCCGAGCCAGCTTGGGTTACAGAAGTGGCAAACCTTGTAAAGGCCCGGCTTCACTGAAGGTGTACGGCCAGGTGGCAAACCTTGTAAAGCGCGGCCAGCAAGGTTACAGCCGTGGCAAACCTTGTAAAGCCGGCCGCCAGGTTACAGCCGTGGCAAACCTTGTAAAGCCGGCCATGAGGTTACAGACGTGGCAAACCTTGTAAAACCGGCTCGCAAGGTTACAGCAGTGGCAAACCTTGTAAAGCCGACCCATGAGGTTACAGCAGTGGCAAACCTTGTAAAGCCGGCCGCAAGGTTACAGCAGTGGCAAACCTTGTAAAGCCGGCCATGAGGTTACAGCAGTGGCAAACCTTGTAAAGCCGACCGCAAGGTTACAGCCGTGGCAAACCTTGTAAAACCGGCCGCATAAGGTTACAGAAGTGGCAAACCTTGTAAAGCCGGCCGCAAGGTTACAGCCGTGGCAAACCTTGTAAAGCCGGCCGCAAGGTTACAGCAGTGGCAAACCTTGTAAAGCGGCCGCAAAGGTTACAGCAGTGGCAAACCTTGTAAAGCCGGCCCATGAGGTTACAGCCGTGGCAAACCTTGTAAAGCCGGCTACGCAAGTTACTGCCGTGGCAAACCTTGTAAAGCCGGCCGCATAGGTTACAGAAGTGGCAAACCTTGTAAAGCCGGCCATGCAAGGTTACAGCCGTGGCAAACCTTGTAAAGCCGGCTACAAGGTTACAGAAGTGGCAAACCTTGTAAAGCCGGCTACGCAAGGTTACAGCCGTGGCAAACCTTGTAAAGCCGACCTCGCAAAGGTTACAGCCGTGGCAAACCTTGTAAAGCCGACCGCAGGGACTGGCATTTTGACACTTTGAAAATGTACATCCACAAAGGCTGGTTAAGCGGAACTAGGTAAGGGGTAATAGCTACGATCATCACATGATGATCCTGGCGGCAGGATTATACTTTGTAATATCTCTTGACAGGAAGGTCGTGTAGAGCCACGGGAGTGGTACCGTTGGACTTCGGGGAGGATTTGCAGTCGATCTGAGGCGTCACCCGGCCAGTTGGAGCCAAGTTGAATTTTCATAGGTAAAGCTTATGGGCCCCTCCGGTGCAGGAGCAGGACAGGCAGCTCAGAGGGAGGCCGGGACAGCAATCCCAGCCGTCTCCTGCACGGAGGTGGACTCGAACCGAGGATGCGTCTGGTGTCAAGGGAGGCAGCTGCGTCCAGTGGACCACAGTGCAGCGCCTCCCAGCAGGTGAGCGGAGGTGGTACTTGAAGCGTGGGATTCAGACAAAGGCAGTTGAAGGAAGCGTCGTGAGGTGCAGAGGGGGACTTGAACCCGCGCCTTGCGGACTCAAGAGCAGGGCGCTGACCAGCACGCCACAGGCGGATTCTGGGCTAAGCATCCCCACTTGGGGACCTCTGCCACAGAGACCTTGGCGAACTTGCTTCCAGTGGTTGTGGTTAGTGGAAACCCACTGGTGAGGCTGTAGAAGCAGGCACAGCAGCCACAGGCAGAAAGCCGTGCTTTCATGGCTGAATAACTTTGACAGGAAGGCGGTGGAGCCAAGCGGTTGTCGCGGCGTTGGACTTCGAGGTGGAATTTCCAGCAAGACTGAGTGCGTTTGGGGAAAATTTGAGAGTAGCTGTCAGAGGCCGTCCGGGCGCGGCATATATGCCGCGTGCGGATGAGGAAATAACAACCAGATTCAAAGTGTCACTGGTCGGGCGGGTTTTGGGGAATAACTTTTGACAGGAAGGAGGTAGAAGTAGTGCAACCGGCGTCTACCCCACATTTGTGATGATTCCGCATCCAACGGTACCAAGCCGGTCCCCGTCACGACGTTCGTAGGCGGAGTTACCGTCAGGCCCGCCCTCCTGAGGAGTCTTTTGTGGATAACTCTTGACAGGAAGGCGGTAGAGCTGCGGGGGGTGGCACCGTTGGACTCGGGGTGGAATTTCCAGTGGGACTAACGTGTTTTGCAGGATTTTGGAGGCAGCACGTCCAATGGACCCACGGTTGCAGCGTCTGCTGGCAGGTGAGCGGGCTATGCATCCCCACTTGGGGACCTCTGCCACAGAGACCTTGGCGAACTTGGTTCCCGAGTGGTTGTGGTTAGTGGAAACCCACTGGTAAGGCTGTAAGAAGCAGGCATGGCAGCCACAGGCAGAAAGCCGTGCTTTCATTTCATGAATAACTTTGACAGGAAGGCGGTGGAGCCAAGCGGTTTCGCGGCGTTGGACTTCGGCCTTGAATTTCAAGTTGGAGCGATGTGTTTTGGAGACAATTGGAGAGTAGCTGCCAGAGGCTGTCCCGCTGGCAGCATATATGCCGCATTAGCGGACAGAACATGACAGCTAATTTCTAAGTGTCAAAAGTCGAGTGAGTTTCTGACAAATGATTTTGATAGGAAGGTGCTAGAAAAGCGCTTTGCACCGTTGGACTCGAGGTGGAATTTCAAGTTGAACTGACCTCTCTCCCGGATGGGAAGACCTCCGCGAAAATGACTCCCTCCCAGCAGACATCCACGGCCCCAACAGGCTCGTGACCTGGGGAGAGAACCAAAAGTTTCAGTTATCTGTTGTATTAAACACGTTGAAGCGGTTGTACCAGGAGCACGGACGCCTTGGTAGCGGCTTTGCTTAGCCACAGGGGGGGGCTTAAGTTTGGGTTCCCAAGGTTCGACCGGAGGTCAAAGGTGCCGGAGGAGGGCCTTTTCACTGAAGCGTGTACCGGGGAGGTGAGCCCTTTGTGGAAGCGGCGGGTGTCTCCCGAGGTGGAGCCTTGTAAAGCGGATTGGCAAGGACATCTAGCCAAGCGGCCCATGAGAATTACGGCAGTGGCAAACCTTGTAAAGCCGGCCGCAAGGTTGAAGCGGTGTACCAGAGAACACGGCAGCCTTGGTAGCGGCTTTGCTTAGCCACAGGGGGGGCTTAAGTTTGGGTTCCCAAGGTTCGACCCGGAGGTCAAGGTGCCGGAGGAGGGCCCTTTTCACTGAAGCGATGTACCGGGGAGGTGAGCCTTTGTGGAAGCGTGACGGGTGTCTCCCGAGGTGGGCCTTGTAAAGCCGGTTGGCAAGGACATCTAGCCAAGCCGGCCGCTGAAGATTCGGCACGTGGCAAACCTTGTAAAGCCGGCCGCTAAGGTTGACAGCGGTGTACCAGAACGCGGCATGCGTAGCGGCTTTGCAGCCACAGGGGGGCTTAAGTTTGGGTTCCCAAGGTTCGACCGAGGTCAAGGTGCCGGAGGCCCTGTCACTGAGCGTTACCGCGGTGGCAAGCCTTTGTGGAAGCGACGGGTGTCTCCCGAGGTGAGCCTTGTAAAGCCGTTGGCAAGGACATCTAGCCAAGCGGCCGCATGAGGTTACAGCCGTGGCAAACCTTGTAAAGCCGGCTTCGCAAGGTTACAGACGTGGCAAACCTTGTAAAGCCGGCCGCATAAGGTTACAGCAGTGGCAAACCTTGTAAAGCCGGCCGCCAAGGTTACAGCCGTGGCAAACCTTGTAAAGCCGGCCGCAAGGTTACAGCCGTGGCAAACCTTGTAAAGCCGGCCGCATAAGGTTACAGCCAGTGGCAAACCTTGTAAAGCCGGCCGCAAGGTTACAGCCGTGGCAAACCTTGTAAAGCCGGCCATGAAGGTTACAGCAGTGGCAAACCTTGTAAAGCCGGCAGCGAAACCATGCGCAAGGTTACAGCCAGTGGCAAACCTTGTAAAGCCGGCCGCATAAGGTTACAGCCGTGGCAAACCTTGTAAAAGCCGGCCTTGCCAAGGTTACAGCAGTGGCAAACCTTGTAAAGCACGGCCGCAAGGTTACTGCCGTGGCAAACCTTAGTGAAAGCCGGCCGCATAGAGGTTACAGAAGTGGCAAACCTTGTAAAGCCCGGCCGCATAAGGTTACAGCAGTGGCAAACCTTGTAAAGCCCGGCCATAGCAAGGTTACAGAAGTGGCAAACCTTGTAAAGCCGGCCATGCAAGGTTACAGCCGTGGCAAACCTTGTAAAGCCGACCTCATAAGGTTACAGCCGTGGCAAACCTTGTAAAGCCGACCTGCAGGACTGGCATTTTGACACTTTGAAAATGTACATCCACAAAGGCTGGTTAAGCGGAACTAGGTAAGGGGGTAATAGCCCACGATCATCACATGATGATCCTGGCGGCAGGATTATACTTTTGTAATATCTCTTGACAGGAAGGTCAGTAGAGCCCGCGGGAGTGGTACCGTTGGACTTCGGGGAGGATTTGCAGTCGATCTGAGGCGTCACCCGGCCAGTTGGAGCCAAGTTGAATTTTCATAGGTAAAGCTTATGGGCCCCTCCGGGTCAGGAGCAGGACAGAGCAGCTCAGAGGAGGCCGGGACAGCAATCCCAGCCGTCTCCTGCACGGAGGTGGACTCGAACCGAGGATCGATCTGGTGTCAAGGGAGGCAGCGCGTCCAGTGGACCACAGTCGCAGCGCCTCCCAGCAGGTGAGCGGAGGTGGTACTTGAAGCGTGGGATTCAGACAAAGGCAGTTGAAGGAAAGCGTGCGTGAGGTGCAGAGGGGACTTGAACCCCGCACCTTGCGGACTCAAAGGCAGGGCGCTGACCAGCACGCCACAGGCGGATTCTGGGCTAAGCATCCCCGCTAGGGGACCTCTGCCACAGAGACCTTGGCGAACTTGCTTCCCAGTGGTTGTGGTTAGTGGAAACCCACTGGTGAGGCTGTAGAAGCAGGCACAGCAGCCACAGGCGAAAGCCGTGCTTTCATGGCTGAATAACTTTGACAGGAAGGCGGTGGAGCCAAGCGGTTGTCGCGGCGTTGGACTCGGGGTGGAATTTCCAGCAAGACTGAGTGCGTTTCGGGGAAAATTTGAGAGTAGCTGTCAGAGGCCGTCCGGGCAGCGGCATATATGCCGCGTTGCGGATGAGGAAATAACAACCAGATTCAAAGTGTCACTGGTCGGGCGGGTTTTGGGGAATAACTTTTGACAGGAAGGAGGTAGAGTAGTGCAACCGGCGTCTACCCCACATTTGTGATGATTCCGCATCCAACGGTACCAAGCCGGTCCCGATACGACGTTCGTAGGCGGAGTTACCGTCAGGCCCGCCCTCCTGAGGAGTCTTTGTGGATAACTCTTGACAGGAAGGCGGTAGAGCTGCGGGGGGTGGCACCGTTGGACTCGGGGTGGAATTTCCAGTGGGACTAACGTGTTTTGCAGGATTTTGGAGGCAGCACGTCCAATGGACCACGGTGCAGCGTCTGCTGGCAGGTGAGCGGGCTATGCATCCCCGCTGGGGACCTCTGCCACAGAGACCTTGGCGAACTTGGTTCCCGAGTGGTTGTGGTTAGTGGAAACCCACTGGTAAGGCTGTAGAAGCAGGCATGGCAGCCACAGGCAGAAAGCCGTGCTTTCATTCTGAATAACTTTGACAGGAAGGCGGTGGAGCCAAGCGGTTTCGCGGCGTTGGACTCGGCCTTGAATTTCAAAGTTGGAGCGATGTGTTTTGGAGACAATTGGAAGTAGCTGCCAGAGGCTGTCCGCTGGCAGCATATATGCCGCATTGCGGACAGAACATGACAGCTAATTTCTAAGTGTCAAAAGTCGAGTGAGTTTCTGACAAATGATTTTGATAGGAAGGTGCTAGAAAAGCGCTTTGCACCGTTGGACTCGAGGTGGAATTTCAAGTTGAACTGACCTCTCTCCCGGATGGGAAGACCTCCGCGAAAATGACTCCCTCCCAGCAGACATCCACGGCTCCAACAGGCTCACGTGACCTGGGGAAGAACCAAAAGTTTCAGTTATCTGTTGTATTAAACACGTTGAAGCGGTGTACCAGGAACGCGGCACGCCTTGGTAGCGGCTTTGCTTAGCCACAGGGGGGGGCTTAAGTTTGGGTTCCCAAGGTTCGACCCGGAGGTCAAAGGTGCCGGAGGAGGGCCCTTTTCACTGAAGCGTGTACCGGGGAGGTGAGCCTTTGTGGAGGCGCGGCAGGTGTCTCCCGGGGTGGGCCTTGTAAAGCGGTTGGCAAGGACATCTAGCCAAGCCGGCCGCAGAATACGACCATGGCAAACCTTGTAAAGCCGGCCGCAAGGTTGAAAGCGGTGTACCAGGGACACGCGATGCCTTGGTAGCGGACTTTGCTTAGCCACAGGGGGGGGCTTAAGTTTGGGTTCCCAAGGTTCGACCGGAGGTCAAAGGTGCCGGAGGAGGGCCCTTTTCACTGAAGCGATGTACCGGGGAGGTGAGGCCTTTGTGAAAGCGGCGGAGTGTCTCCCGAGGTGGAGCCTTGTAAAGCGGATTGGCAAGGACATCTAGCCAAGCGGCCGCAAGATTACGGCAGTGGCAAACCTTGTAAAACCGGCCGCATAAGGTTGACAGCAGTGTACCAGAAACACGGCCGCCTAGGTATGCGACTGGCAAGCCACAGGGAGGGGCTTAAGTTTGGGTTCCCAAAGTTGACCCGGGTCAAGGTGCCGGAGGAGGGCCCTTTCACTGAACGTGTACCGAGGAGGTGAGCCTTGTGGAAGCGACGGCTGTCTCCCGAGGTGGAGCCTTAGCAAGACCAGATTGGCAAGGACATCTAGCAAAGCCGGCCACAAGGTTACAGCAGTGGCAAACCTTGTAAAGCGGCCGCCAAGGTTACAGCAGTGGCAAACCTTGTAAAGCCGGCCTGCAAGGTTACAGAAGTGGCAAACCTTGTAAAGCCGGCCATAAGGTTACAGCCGTGGCAAACCTTGTAAAGCCGGCCATAGAGGTTACAGCCGTGGCAAACCTTGTAAAGCGGCTCGCAAGGTTACAGCAGTGGCAAACCTTGTAAAGCCGGCCGCAAGGTTACAGCCGTGGCAAACCTTGTAAAGCCGGCTCGCATAGGTTACAGCCGTGGCAAACCTTGTAAAGCCCGGCCACGCAAGGTTACAGCCGTGGCAAACCTTGTAAAGCGACCGCCAAGGTTACAGCCGTGGCAAACCTTGTAAAACCCGGCCGCTAAGGTTACAGCCGTGGCAAACCTTGTAAAGCCGGCTTCGCAAGGTTACAGCAGTGGCAAACCTTGTAAAGCCGGCCGCAAGGTTACTGCCGTGGCAAACCTTGTGAAGCCGGACCGCTAGAAGGTTACAGAAGTGGCAAACCTTGCAAAGCCGGCCATGAAGGTTACAGCCGTGGCAAACCTTGTAAAGCCGGCCGCAGAGGTTACAGAAGTGGCAAACCTTGTAAAGCCGGCCATGCAAGGTTACAGCCGTGGCAAACCTTGTAAAGCCGACCTGCAAGGATTACAGCCGTGGCAAACCTTGTAAAGCCCGACTTCAGCAGGGACTGGCATTTTGACACTTTGAAAATGTACATCCACAAAGGCTGGTTAAGCGGAACTAGGTAAGGGGTAATAGCCACGATCATCACATGATGATCCTGGCGGCAGGATTATACTTTGTAATATCTCTTGACAGGAAGGTCGTAGAGCCCGCGGGAGTGGTACCGTTGGACTTCGGGGAGGATTTGCAGTCGATCTGAGCGTCACCCGGCCAGTTGGAGCCAAGTTGAATTTTCATAGGTAAAGCTTATGGGCCCCTCCGGAGTGAGGAGCAGGACAGGCAGCTCAGAGGGAGGCCGGGACAGCAATCCCAGCCGTCTCCTGCACGGAGGTGGACTCGAACCGGGATAGATCTGGTGTCAAGGGAGGCAGCTACGTCCAGTGGACCACAGTGCAGCGCCTCCCAGCAGGTGAGCGGAGGTGGTACTTGAAGCGTGGGATTCAGACAAAGGCAGTTGAAGGAAGCGTCAGTGAGGTGCAGAGGGGACTTGAACCCGCACCTTGCGGACTCAAGGCAGGGCGCTGACCAGCCGCACACAGGCGGATTCTGGGCTAAGCATCCCCACTTGGGGACCTCTGCCACAGAGACCTTGGCGAACTTGCTTCCCAGTGGTTGTGGTTAGTGGAAACCCACTGGTGAGGCTGTAAGAAGCAGGCACAGCAGCCACAGGCGAAAGCCGTGCTTTCATGGCTGAATAACTTTTGACAGGAAGGCGGTGGAGCCAAGCGGTTGTCGCGGCGTTGGACTCGGGGTGGAATTTCCAGCAAGACTGGTGCGTTTGGGGAAAATTTGAAGTAGCTGTCAGAGGCCGTCCGGACGCGGCATATATGCCGCATTGCGGACGAGAAATAACAACCAGATTCAAAGTGTCACTGGTCGGGCGGGTTTTGGGGAATAACTTTTGACAGGAAGGAGGTAGAGTAGTGCAACCGGCGTCTACCCCACATTTGTGATGATTCCGCATCCAACGGTACCAAGCCGGTCCCCGTTACGACGTTCGTAGGCGGAGTTACCGTCAGGCCCCGCCCTCCTGAGGAGTCTTTGTGGATAACTCTTGACAGGAAGGCGGTAGAGCTGCGGGGGTGGCACCGTTGGACTTCGGGGTGGAATTTCCAGTGGGACTAACGTGTTTTGCAGGATTTTGGAGGCAGCACGTCCAATGGACCCACGGTGCAGCGTCTGCTGGCAGGTGAGCGGGCTATGCATCCCCGCTTGGGGACCTCTGCCACAGAGACCTTGGCGAACTTGGTTCCCGAGTGGTTGTGGTTAGTGGAAACCCACTGGTAAGGCTGTAAGAAGCAGGCACGGCAGCCACAGGCGAAAGCCGTGCTTTCATTTCCGAATAACTTTGACAGGAAGGCGGTGGAGCCAAGCGGTTTCGCGGCGTTGGACTTCGGCCTTGAATTTCAAGTTGGAGCGATGTGTTTTGGAGACAATTGGAGTAGCTGCCAGAGGCTGTCCCGCTGGCAGCATATATGCCGCATTGCGGACAGAACATGACAGCTAATTTCTAAGTGTCAAAAGTCGAGTGAGTTTCTGACAAATGATTTTGATAGGAAGGTGCTAGAGAAAGCGCTTTGCACCCGTTGGACTCGAGGTGGAATTTCAAGTTGAACTGACCTCTCTCCCGGATGGGAAGACCTCGCGAAAATGACTCCCTCCCAGCAGACATCCACGGCCCCAACAGGCTCTGTGACCTGGGGAGAGAACCAAAAGTTTCAGTTATCTGTTGTATTAAACACGTTGAAAGCGGTGTACCAGGAGCACGCGGCAGCCTTGGTAGCGGCTTTGCCTAGCCACAGGGGGGGGCTTAAGTTTGGGTTCCCAAGGTTCGACCCGGAGGTCAAGGTGCCGGAGGAGGCCCTTTCACTGAGCGATGTACCGGGGAGGTGAGCCTTTGTGGAAGCGTGACGGGTGTCTCCCGAGGTGGAGCCTTGTAAAGCGGATTGGCAAGGACATCTAGCCAAGCCGGCCGCAGAATTACGACCGTGGCAAACCTTGTAAAGCCGGCCGCCAAAGGTTGAAAGCGGTGTACCAGAGAACGCGACTGCAGCCTTGGTAGCGGCTTTGCTTAGCCACAGGGGGGGGCTTAAGTTTGGGTTCCCAAGGTTCGACCCGGAGGTCAAGGTGCCGGAGGAGGGCCCTTTCACTGAAGCGATGTACCGGGGAGGTGAGCACTTTGTGGAAGCGTGACGGGTGTCTCCCGAGGGTGGAGCCTTGTAAAGCGGATTGGCAAGGACATCTAGCCAAGCCCGGCCGCAGAGTTACGGCCGTGGCAAACCTAGCAAAGCCGGCCGCAAGGTTGAAGCGGTGTACCAGGAACGCGGCATAGGCTAGCGGCTTTGCTTAGCCACAGGGGGGGCTTAAGTTTGGGTTCCCAAGGTTGACCCGGAGGTCAAGGTGCGGAGGAGGGCCCTTTCACTGAGCGATGTACCGGGGAGGTGAGCGCCTTGTGGAAGCGGCGGGTGTCTCCCAGGGTGGGCGCTTGTAAAGCGGATTGGCAGGACATCTAGCCAAGCGGCTTAGCAGATTACGACCGTGGCAAACCTTGTAAAGCGGCTTCGCAAAGGTTACAGAAGTGGCAAACCTTGTAAAGCCGGCTCACAAGGTTACAGAAGTGGCAAACCTTGTAAAGCCGAGCCGCATGAGGTTACAGCCGTGGCAAACCTTGTAAAGCCGACCGCAAGGTTACAGCCGTGGCAAACCTATGTAAAAGCCGACCATGCAAGGTTACAGCCGTGGCAAACCTTGTAAAGCCGGCCGCATGAGGTTACAGCCGTGGCAAACCTTGTAAAGCGGCCATCAAGGTTACAGCCGTGGCAAACCTTGTAAAGCCGGCCGCATAAGGTTACAGCAGTGGCAAACCTAGCAAACCCGGCCGCTAAGGTTACAGCACGTGGCAAACCTTGTAAAGCCGGCCCATGAGGTTACAGCGTGGCAAACCTGTAAAGCCGGCTCGCAAGGTTACAGCAGTGGCAAACCTTGTAAAGCCGGCCATAAGGTTACAGCAGTGGCAAACCTTGTAAAGCCGACCGCCAAGGTTACTGCCGTGGCAAACATAACGGCAAGTTACTGGTAAACCTGACGGCATAAGGTTACAGAAGTGGCAAACCTTGTAAAAGCCGGCCGTCAAGGTTACAGCCGTGGCAAACCTTGTAAAGCCGGCCGCATAGAGGTTACAGAAGTGGCAAACCTTGTAAAGCCGGCCTGCAAGGTTACAGCCGTGACAAACCTTGTAAAAGCCCGACCTCGCGAAGGTTACAGCCGTGGCAAACCTTGTAAAGCCGACTCGCGGGACTGGCATTTTGACACTTTGAAAATGTACATCCACAAAGGCTGGTTAAGCGGAACTAGGTAAAGGGGTAATAGCCACGATCATCACATGATGATCCTGGCGGCAGGATTATACTTTGTAATATCTCTTGACAGGAAGGTCGTTAGAGCCACGGGAGTGGTACCGTTGGACTTCGGGGAGGATTTGCAGTCGATCTGAGGCGTCACCCGGCCAGTTGGAGCCAAGTTGAATTTTTCATAGGTAAAGCTTATGGGCCCCTCCGGAGTAGGAGCAGGACAGGCAGCTCAGAGGAGGCCGGGACAGCAATCCCAGCCGTCTCCTGCACGGAGGTGGACTCGAACCGGGATAGATCTGGTGTCAAGGGAGGCAGCGCGTCCAGTGGACCACAGTGCAGCGCCTCCCAGCAGGTGAGCGGAGGTGGTACTTAGGCGTGGGATTCAGACAAAGGCAGTTGAAGGAAAGCGTGCGTGAGGTGCAGAGGGGACTTGAACCCGCGCCTTGCGGACTCAAGGCAGGGCGTGACCAGCACGCCACAGGCGGATTCTGGGCTAAGCATCCCCACTTGGGGACCTCTGCCACAGAGACCTTGGCGAACTTGCTTCCAGTGGTTGTGGTTAGTGGAAACCCACTGGTGAGGCTGTAGAAGCAGGCACAGCAGCCACAGGCAGAAAGCCGTGCTTTCATGGCTGAATAACTTTGACAGGAAGGCGGTGGAGCCAAGCGGTGTCGCGGCGTTGGACTCGGGGTGGAATTTCCAGCAAGACTGAAGTGCGTTTCGGGGAAAATTTGAGAGTAGCTGTCAGAGGCCGTCCGGACGCGGCATATATGCCGCATTGCGGACGAGGAAATAACAACCAGATTCAAAGTGTCACTGGTCGGGCGGGTTTTGGGAATAACTTTTGACAGGAAGGAGGTAGAGTAGTGCAACCGGCGTCTACCCCACATTTGTGATGATTCCGCATCCAACGGTACCAAGCCGGTCCCGTACGACGTTCGTAGGCGGAGTTACCGTCAGGCCCGCCCTCCTGAGGAGTCTTTTGTGGATAACTCTTGACAGGAAGGCGGTAGAGCTGCGGGGGTGGCACCGTTGGACTTCGGGGTGGAATTTCCAGTGGGACTAACGTGTTTTGCAGGATTTTGGAGGCAGCACGTCCAATGGACCACGGTGCCGCAGCGTCTGCTGGCAGGTGAGCGGGCTATGCATCCCCACTTGGGGACCTCTGCCACAGAGACCTTGGCGAACTTGGTTCCCGAGTGGTTGTGGTTAGTGGAAACCCACTGGTAAGGCTGTAGAAGCAGGCACGGCAGCCACAGGCAGAAAGCCGTGCTTTCATTTACGAATAACTTTGACAGGAAGGCGGTGGAGCCAAGCGGTTTCTTGGCGTTGGACTTCGGCCTTGAATTTCAAGTTGGAGCGATGTGTTTTGGAGACAATTGGAGTAGCTGCCAGAGGCTGTCCCGCTGGCAGCATATATGCCGCATTAGCGGACAGAACATGACAGCTAATTTCTAAGTGTCAAAAGTCGAGTGAGTTTCTGACAAATGATTTTGATAGGAAGGTGCTAGAAAAGCGCTTTGCACCGTTGGACTCGAGGTGGAATTTCAAGTTGAACTGACCTCTCTCCGGATGGGAAGACCTCAGCGAAAATGACTCCCTCCCAGCAGACATCCACGGCCCCAACAGGCTCTCGTGACCTGGGGAAGAACCAAAAGTTTCAGTTATCTGTTGTATTAAACACGTTGAAAGCGGTGTACCAGGGGCACGGCACGCCTTGGTAGCGGCTTTGCAGCCACAGGGGGGGCTTAAGTTTGGGTTCCCAAGGTTCGACCGGAGGTCAAAGGTGCCGGAGGAGGGCCCTTTTCACTGAGCGATGTACCGGGGAGGTGAGCCCTTTGTGGAAGCGCGGCGGGTGTCTCCCAGGGTGGAGCCTTGTAAAGCGGTTAGCAAGGACATCTAGCCAAGCGGCCATAGAGTTACGGCCATGGCAAACCTTGTAAAAGCGGCCGCCAAAGGTTGAAAGCGGTGTACCAGAGAGCACGGTCAGCCTTGGTAGCGGCTTTGCTTAGCCACAGGGGGGGCTTAAGTTTGGGTTCCCAAGGTTCGACCGGAGGTCAAAGGTGCCGGAGGAGGGCCCTTTTCACTGAAGCGTGTACCGGGGAGGTGAGCCCTTGTGAGGCGCGGCGGGTGTCTCCCGAGGTGGGCCTTGTAAAGCGGATTGGCAAGGACAT
>JALXJV020000019.1:576-32349 GCA_024633595.2 Lepomis macrochirus
ACAGTAACATTAACACCCACCACCTGCAGTGAAATGGTCGGGCTCTCCACCAAAGGCGTCAAGGAAAATGCATAAGAATGACACATGAAGTGAGTGTATTGTGGCCATCGGCGCGCCTGTAACACACACGCAACACACACAGCCCAGTCAGTTCAGGGATAATCAGTGGCAGTGTATCAAACCAAACTTACCAGTCTGGCAGAGGCCCAGACTGCGACAGCCAGTGCTGGGACGAACCATATATGGAAGTTCAACTTCGTTCAACTTCCGTCACGTTTGTCTGCAGGCTGCAGCTGGACCCTTCTCTTACCAGCAGCAACACAGACTTTCAAAATGAGAGTAAAATTGCGAGGCCTCTGGCGGCTGAGGCCCTGGTCAATTGTCCACATTTGCTGAATGGTAAAACTGACTATGTGACTATGACTATGTGCCAGGAACGTTAAAGTAACAGAGACCGAACATGTCTGAGTGAAAAGCCACAGCCTGCATTCTGTTTATTGCAGGATTTCTGTATGAAAGCGGTTGTGTTTCAAATAATGCTCACTCATGAGTTCAAGCGAGCAGCGCTGACGAGCAAACACCTGGCTGTAATCTTAAAGAGAAATGTTTCAGATCTTCAAACAAACTGAAATATTAGACAAAGATAACCTAGTAAACACAAATTGCAGTTTTAAATGGAGGTTTTATTATTAAGGGGAAAAAATCCTAATCTACATGGCCCTGTTTGAAACAGTGATTGCCCCTAAACCTAATATAGCAATAACTAGCAATGAGTCTTTACAGCTGTGGAGGAATTTTGGCCCACTCATCAGAATTGTTGTAATTCAGCCACACTGGAAGGGTTTCAAGCCTTGACTGCTTTTTTTAAGATCACGCCACAACATGCCAATATCCCACTCATAGTCATAGCGCCACCTGCTTTGCAACAAGAAGCTGACCTTCTACTGAAGCAGCCCCTGCGTGCATGTTTTACCTACATGTATCATGTTCAGATGTACAAAAAAGCCTCTTGGAGCAATGCCCTAAACCCAACAGGAAGCAATTTCAAATTTTATGGTAATTTTTGGAAGATTTACACACTCCGTACTTTAACAAAGCCTCCCAGTGACTGACTTCAGATTTCTGCTGTGCAGTCTAAACCCATTGATGATTAAAAGTTGTACAAGCGGTGAGTTTTGGTGGAATGACGTGGCTGTGGCATGGCATCCAAAATGGATGATTTGCTATAAAACAGGAAGTTGTTGTAACTTCAGTCTTCAATCTCACATCTGAACCAAACTTTGCATGTTTGATAAGAGTCCCGCCCTGAACACATCTACAAATGACTATTCACTCATAGTCATAGCACCACCCAATGGTTACAGGAAGTGACTACTTCTGTGATGTGATGAACCATATCTTGCAGGTTGGCTATGTCTACTTCAAAACTATTTTAGAAAACTCTTTATGCATTGACGATGTCATGTTGCAAAGCTTCTGAGTTTTCCTTCAAGAGCATTATCAATTAGCGTGGCGTCGGTTCCAGGCGCGTGAAACAGGAAGTTGTCATAACTTCACTGTACATTTTATTTACATAGCACACTTAAAACAAGGTTGTCCAAGGTGGTTTACCGGTTAAAAACACAACAATAAAACAGTAATTACACAGTACTGGAAGGTTGTTCCACAGATTCGGGGCTGCTACACCAAAGGCTCGATCGCCTCTGGTTTTAAGTCTGCTTCTGGGTACATCCAGGAGGAGAGTGACAGATTACAGCACTCAAACTGGAGTGTAAACGCGAACAAGCTCCATTAGGTAAAGCAGAGCCAATCCATTAAGACATTTAAAAGTTAAGAGTAAGATTTTAAAATCAATCCTGTAATGAACAGGGGTCTGTGTGTGGGGTGTTTGTGCCCGCCTCCCTGGCCTAACGCCAAATCAATACATTATTAAATAAATAATAAAACAGACAGAGGCGTATATCAAAACTCTCTTGTTAAAGTAAAATATGTCTGGCACTACATGGTATCCAGTTCCTCATACCTGCATCAGGGTGTGGCGTGGCGCGGTGCAGTGGCAGGGTTAGGTTGGGAGATGCGCTATGAATTGTTTTGGACCAGTCATTAAGCAAATAAACTTCACTTCCTGTCTCCCCTAGGTAGCACTAGACAACACCCGTTAATTTTATTTCATTTAGAAGTAGCTGAAGTGACCTAACTCCTGTTGCCAGTGGCTGGTGCTATGACATTGAGTAAATATTTGCATGTAGATGTGTTAAGGCCGGGACTCTTATCAAGAATGAAAAGTAGGGGACAGATCTAATCATGTAGGCTGAACCCTATAAAAGGCCATAAATGGGCTGAAATTGTAGTTTAAAATCTAAGCGGCTGACTTCCTGTTGGATTTCGGCTATGGCTTCAGGAGGCTTTCTTGTGCGTTTTGGGATGATAGCCACAAAGGTTTTGTTCATCTAGGCATTTCAGGGCTGGGGCTGCATCGTTGAAAGGACACTTCCTGATGCCAGTTGGTGGAGCTATGAGGTTGGTGAATATTGGCCTAGAGATGCGTTCAGGGTTTGACCTGCTGCAAGCGTGTGAAATTTGGCACAGAACAGTACAGTGAAGTTACGCCATGACCGAAATCTCACAAGCTTCACCACATAGCATTATCAATGTCTTAAGGCTCCTGAGACTGTTTTGAAGTAGGTATGGCCAATATGTTAGGAATAGTACATAACAGTGTGAAAATTGACATTTCCTGTAGTTGGCTTATGACTTTGAGTGAATGTTGGCATGGGGATGTGTCGAAGGCGGGACAGTCATCCTACATTTGATGTGAATAGTTACACTCAAGTAATAACTCCATGTTTCATGGGGAATCATCAATTTTGACGCCATGCCACAGACACACCCATCAGCCAAAAACTCACAGATAGCACAATTTTCAGCGTCAATGCCTTTAGAATGCACACCTACAATGTGAAGTCAGTCTGATTAATTCCCTAGGAGGAGTTTGTTAAAGTACATAACCTCTGAATCGTCAGAATTGGCTGTTAAATTCAAAACCGACTTCCTGTTGGGTTTAGGGCATCGTTCCCAAAGGCTTTTTTGTAGGTCTGGTCATAATACATCTGCCAAAAATTTTTTGTAAATTGTAAATGCAAATTGCCCTTTAGAGGGTGCAAGCGAGCCATTTTGCCACACCCTATAGCTGCTGAAGCTGCAGCGGAGAACAGTAGTGCCATAGGCCTAGAGGTAAGAAGAAAACATAGAAAATAGAACTACTGCTAAGCTAAGTCGTTTTTACTCAATTCAGCTACTTCTGCCAGTTAGCCCGGTGTTTTTTGACAGTAACTTACATTGTATTTAACAGTAAGCTAAACTAATTAGCATTGGACCCTGTATATTATCAAATGCCATTGCTTTGTGAGTATTGGTTATAAGTGTTATCAGAAGATTATCAGCAGAATGGAACATAGGCTTCTATTACAGGCACTCATATGCAATAGTACTCATATGCAATGTAATAATACTGTTCTCCCTTTTTCTAAATCATGTGTTCATCTATTCAAAACTTAAATGTTGCTAGACCCAGTTCAGACTGCTGCTGCAGCTGAGTCAATTACAGTGGAGGTAGGAAGACAGCAATAAGAGAACGAGTGTGACACATACCTTTACACAACACACAAAATGTACACGCAACATACTTTACTTTTAATTCACAAATAATTGTATAAAAATGTAAAATCTGTTAAATACACACACAACCATTACTGCTGCTATTAGTCTTTGCTAGGTATATATTCTACTGTCTTTTATGCTGTTATTACTTTTTGTATTTACATTTATTCCAATGTTGAAAAATCATTTTGCAGCAATGTTTACATTTTACAGCCAGAAATCCTTGGTCTTTTAGTACCAGTGCAGTTAGGAAGGATGCTACTGTAGGCCTAGCAGAGACGGAAAGAAAGGAAGGAAGAAAACAGTGACACACAGATGTACTTTGGGTTTGTAATTAACTCTGCAGTAGAGAATGATAGTAACAACAGACGGCATAGACAGACAGCACACACACTCTACTACATACTCAGATGCACGGGCGTTGTTTTTACTATACGTGTGTAAATTTGGTGGTAATGTGTAGTCTTAAAAAGTTTGATCAGATACATTAAATGTTTAAATATCTGTTACATACTGTACTGCTTATTACATTATGGATAATACATATGGATTACTTACTTACACAGTCTAAGATGAACATTGTCTTCTGTTGTAAACATTGTACGACCAGCAAAAAGCTTTCAACCACAAACATTTCTACGTCTAATTTATGGAAACATCTGCTGCAATAGCACAGTAAAGTGAAACTTACAGCAGGAAGCTCCGACAGCTACTCATCGAGAGAGGGTGGCGTTAAGCTGTAACGTTTAGTAAAAATAATGATTACTGCTCCTCTAAATACATGTGCAGAAAAGCTGTGGTTCAAAAGTTGGGATTTACTTGCTTTACTTGCTTGCAGTTTCACAATTATTTGTCAACAAATAATTCTGTGGGACCCACAGAGACTGCTTATTTATAGGGCCCACAATTTTGTGTGATGCTGGTACAGTCCTTAAACTCCAAAGCAGGGGCGTTGTCACACACTGACTGGCCATGCGGGAATCCACCAAGCTGCTTTCAATTATTAGGGACAGCTGTGGCTCAGGGGGTAGAGTGGTTGTCCACTTATCAGGAGGTCTATGGTTTGATCCCCGGCTCCCCCGGTCTGCATGTGGAGATGTACTTGGGAAAGACACTGAACCCCAAATTGCTCTCCACGTTCTGTGAATGTGTAATTCTATTTCTGAAGGTAAAAAGGCTTTGAGACACAAGTACAGACTATTTACCATACTATATAGTAGCCAGTCCCTAACCCATCCAATCAACTCAGACACATTTCAACATTCAGCCAAAACAAATTGGGAAAAGGGGAAATGACAGCAAGCACCAGAGAATGGTGACTGCTGCAGTATGTGTAGAAAATATAGTGTAAAGAACACTGTAATGTATACCTCTGCATTAAGTAGTTATGCTACCTGTGGTGCTATGTGCTTAGGCTTAGGCTGCTACAGCAGCTACAGAGATACCACGTGGGAACCACAAGAAATGGTCAACATGGTCTACTTGAGTGTTTTCCTGCAAGCTTTTGATGTTGATAGAGATTGTTTATAGTGAAGATAACATGATGCAAGTTGAAAAAAGGGTTGTTATCTTCTCTCTTTCAGTCTCTAGTTCACATCAAACAAAGACATCTCCCCTGTGACCTGTGCTCTCTATCATAGTGAATGAAAGAACATAAATATGAGCACACAGAATAGTCTTATATTCAGTAATAAAGAAGGTGGACCATTGTTGGGATCACAAAGTAAATAGAAGACTTTAAACACTGTTACTGTTGGGATTCTGGTTTTAGGGTTTTGTTTGGTATTTCCTGTTGTCATTTAGATAAGCCCTACCTCTTGTGACCTAAATATTGTAAAACAGAATATAAATACAAAGAAACAAATGCATTTTATATGTACCACCATGCACTGGAGCCCCACTGGAACTGAAACCATGGGGTTTGGGGAGCTCATACTTTGAAAGCACTGATGAACTGACTGTAGTGCATCCTGGTAAGAGCGGCTGTGGCTCAGGAGATAGAGCGGGTTGGCCGTTAACCAACGCCGGTTCAATCCCGGCTCCCCAGGGGAATCGAAGTGTCCTTGGGCAAGATACTGAATTGCCCCTGGTGGCTGTTCTGCCAGTGTATGAATGTGTGTGAATGGTGAATGCAGATGTAGTGTAAAAGCGTTTGAGTGGTCACTATACAAATACGGAGCATTTGGTAAGAGTTCTTGTCATTTTCAGATGCTCACCCACCAACCTACGAGGCCCACCCCAGCAACTACTTCTCCAACCCCAGCTACCATACTCTGACCCAATGCATCAGCCCCACATGTAAACAATGGTCCATATGGAAAGGTATGAAAGTGGAGTTTTGAGGCTATAGAAGGCCAGTATAAAATCTGTCTATTAATGAATAACAACTGATGTTTTCCCTTTGCACTTTGCAGGCCAAGGGCAACCAACTGTTTGTGAATTTGAAGAATGTGGATCAGAGAAAAGGGCACCTCTAGCAGATCACACTGGCACACTGCCTGCAGACTGGAAACAAGGGGACTGCTTCAGTGAACTGGGTGAGCCATTGAATAAATTATACTTCAATTCAATTCAATTCATTTTATTTATATAGCGTCAAATCACAACAACAGTTATCTCACAGCTTTTCATAAAGAGCAGGTCTAGACCATACTCTGAAGTTATTTACAGAAGCCCAACAATTCCCACCAAGAGCAAGCACTAGGCGACACAGGCAAGGAAAAACTTCCTTTTAAGAGGCAGAAACCATGGCTCAGGGTGGGCGGCCATCTGCCTCGACCGGTTGGGGTGAGGGGGAGAGAGAGAGAGAGAGAGCAAGAGAATGGATGGATGGATATCCACATTCTGTGTGGATTCCAAAGCTCCCTGTGGAGATGGGATATAAACTTAAGTTAAGTATTGGTGCACAGAGCAGTACAAGTTCTGTATAAAACTAAAATAAGAGTGACACACTAGATTTAAAACTCAATTTTATGGCTGTATACTACAGACGCTGAGAGAGAGCTGCAATTAAGAAAACACATGCAAATAGAAAGTAATTTTAAAAAGAAATTATCTCACCCTTTGACAAGGCATGTGTGCATTTAGGATTTAATGACAACAAAATTGTGAATTTGCCACACAAATTGAACGCTGCACAAACGACTTCAGCGTCACTTCCTTTGTCCTCTATATGGCACCAGAGAGCACCCAGTAACTATACGTAATGTACCAGTACATCTTGTATGGAACACATCATTAAAATTGTTTTTAAATTTCTTGATGAGTTCACACTCATCTGATACAGAGCTTACTTCCTTCGGGGCAGGACTGTTATCAAGCATCAAGCTTCAGTGCATTTAAGAAACTTACAAATATTATCCTGGCAAAACATTTTTTCACATGTTCTTAAGTCATAAAAACAGGAGAGCAAAAACAAAATGGATCACGTGCTTCCCAGAACTTCTGTAGTGTTTAGATGAGTATAAGAAACAGAGATTTGTTCATTTATTGTGAAAGTAGAGAGAGAAATTTTTTTTTAACAAGTTTAGAAAAACATCTCCTTTATCCTGGGTACTTTGCCAATGTTGGAGAGTTTCTAACTCAGAATGCCTATAGAATATTGTAATTTTCTCTCCACTGCTTGCAGTGCAAAAAATTGTTGGAGGAAATACTCGTATCCTACACACAAGCAATATCAACTTGGCAAATTGGTTCAGTTTGTATTTTAATTGGTTTGGATCAAACATTGTTGCTAAATTATAACCCCAGTTCTTAGTTTATGGTTATATGAAGAAAAATCTTAATAAAATTCCAGGTTATTCTTGCTATAATAGTCATATTACATATGTAATACATATGTATTTATTCCACCATTCACTGACCCTTCTCATTTTCAAAATTCAGGAGCTTATGGCGATGACAGGAGACACATTGGGAAATCTTTACGAGGTAGGTCCTGGAATTATGTAAATATATGCTAAACTGCTCCATTTTAATGCTGGTATTCACTACTCACTGTTCCTCTGTCCATGTCATCCAGATCTGGTGAAGGGCACGCTATATCACTCCAGCTCCTGTTCCCTCAACAGTTCTGAAAACCCATATGCCACAATAACGGACCCTCCCCTGCTGACAGCCAAAAACACAGAGTGCGGCTATGTGGAAATGAAGTCACCTGCCAGACGGGACTCACCATACGCTGAGATCAGCAACAGTGGCTCGACCAACAACCGGAATGTCTATGAAGTTGGTGAGGAGCTTATGCTTAGATTTGTTATTTGTCATTAACAGCTTTATAGAGAAGTATGCTTCAGTGGTATGAAATATATAGTGCTATGCAATTAGAGGTGGGCACTACACTGGAAATGTAATGGCACAATCTGTGACTGTTGAAAAATTTCTACTATAGTCATATCATGCTGCCCTTTATCAAAAAATGAAACATTGGGGAAAGAAATCTATAGTGAGCTAGTGTTATTGGCACATGAAAAGGGGACCAGTAAAATATGTGAGTACTAGCCAAGCTGGATCAGGAGCTGGGAGAAATATGCTAGCTCCAAACAAGCAGACAAACAAAAACCCATAGCTCCAGAGGTGTCTTATTTACACACTGAATCATTTTCGCTAGCAAGGTGGTTTCCAATATATTCAAGTAGAGATATGACACAGCTTGAACCTGGCAATCCCTTCATGAACACAGTCTGCTCTGTGCAGCGCCTGTGTCATTCACTTTTTGGTCTAAAACAAACTGCTCCACAATTTTACTGCGGTGAAGTTCAGTATTAAGTTGGATATTGGATGTCAGTTGTATCACCAACTTAAAACTAACTTCACTCGCGATGCAAAGCCGTCCCTCGCGGGAATATTACAGTAAAGTGTGGAATTTGCGACACAACATAAATAAACAATTGAGCATAATTGTAAGCGTTAGATGTTTTTCTATCATCAAATGATTTATATGGTCATATCACACAGCCCTACAGCAGACTGACAAAATGAGTTACTAACTGGTGAACACAGTGGAGCATTTAGCAGCTAAAGAAGCAGATATTTTTTCTCATGAGTTGGTAGAGACCAAACACAGAGCTAAAAGGAGAATGAATATTGGACTTATGGGGCAGGTCTCCGTAAAGACAGCCTCTCATTATCGTTGCTTGGATCAACCTGACTCCCAATTTGTCCAGACCAGGCCTTTAGTAGCAGCCTTAAGTCCATGCTGAGCCAAGATGGCTCCTCTCCTGGTTCTGTTTCCTCTCCTCTGCTGTGTGGATCACAGCACCCGCCGTGGTGCCTGGTCCGGTTGATCGGGCCGGGTGGATCGTGGTCCGCTGCTCTTTTATCCAACAATCCTTCCTTTTTTCAATGACTGTATTTCTATAATAGGTAACACGTCTTTCTGCAATAAAGCCAGAAAAAACTGATGAAAAACATGAGTTTAGTGAAGTTTGAAGGAGCTACCGGCTGCCGCTTCTACATGTGGGGCAGCTGTGGCTCTGGAGGTAGAAGTGGGTTGCCTGTTCAACTGTTGGCCATTATCGGAAGATGGCGGTTCACTCCCCAGCTCCTCCAGGCTCCATGATGAAGTGTTCTTGAGCAAGATACCCTGAAGAATCCCGAATGTTCCTCGGTGGCTACTCCAACCGAGTGCTGAATGTCCTGTTTGAGCACTTAAGGCTTAATGTGTGAATGTGATGTCATGCAAACACTTTGAGTGGTCAAATGATCTATACAAATACAGAGCAGTTATATGTGCTGCCGGTTGCCATAGCAATTTTATGTTAATTATGTCTTCTGCTTCAGAGTGTCCAAAAGATCAATAACTGCAGAAACATCTGATGTGTTCATTTGTGACAGAGCAGCTAGCAGTGTCTCCCTTGCAGACTAAACATATCATGGAACTATCTCTGTACTGGACAGAGATATTAAATTAATCCATCAGTGATCTTCTCACATTTTCCAAAATATTGGACTATTTTCTCCCTGTAACTGCTAACTCACCTGTCTTTGATTTCAGAGCCCACTGTAAGCACCATCCAGCCGAATGGAGAAAGCAATGGCCATGTACAGTTTTGTCAAGATCTGTACGATCTACCAAAAAACAGCCACATCCCCTGTCACTACGACCTCCTGCCAGCCAGAGAAAGTCCATCCTTGGACCACAAGGAGCTAGACAGCGAATGATGGCACAGATGGCACATGAGGCCAGATCTGACCTCCAGTCTACAGCGCTAGCATTGGACGTTCCACAAACAGATACACTTTATACCCACAACACACTTGTTTTCTTACTGTCACACTGATAATGACTTCTGTCTGAACAAAAGTGGTATATAGGAGTTACTATTAAGGCACAGCTGTTATTTTTACAGCTACAATTTGTAAACTGCAATTAAGTCTTCATAGGTCATTCCACATGTCTGGGAGGTAAGGTCTTAGTCTTTCTACCTGTTCTAAATAGCCTCAGTTGAAGGTGGACTGAAAACCCTGCTCTCAAAGCTTTCTTCTATCTCCCTACCCAATCTCTCTCCAACAACTCTGTATCTTATGCATGTCTTAAGCCTCAAAGTAACAAATCGTGCCTGGACCATCCCTGCGTGAAAGTGAGCCCCAACCCAATCCCATAGTCAGAAAAGTGCTTTCAGAGATTGTTAAATGGTACTTTGTTTCAAGCATACCAAAGCCTTTACCACAGGGCTTCAGAGTGTTCACCGGTGCAACTAACATTTTGCAGGACAATTATTGTCAGCTGCAGCTCTGTCTGTGGGCCTTTCTCATTCCCTAATTTGTTCCTCAAAATTCATCGAAATCTGTCTCAGCACACCATATAGGAGGACATCTCAGTTCCCTAAATGCACCTTGAGGATTGAGTATTGAGAAGGCTTGCTGGAGGAGCTATAAGACACACTGGTGTATCTTTTGCAAAAGTGTTTTCGGCAGCTGTGATGTTTAAAAGATACGTGACATGCAGCTGGACTATAGAACCAACCCATAGCCGGAGCAGGACTCTACAGCGTTCTTTTGTAATTATAAGTTGTATAAATTATTTCAAATGATCAAATGTGCGATCAAGCTTTCTGCCCTTCATCGTTTATGTAGCGCCTTATAAAGCACTGTTAAAACTGCATTCCTGATGTCGTTTCACTTTGATATCACTGATAGGTAGGTAGATTTTATTGTCACAATATAACAGGTTATAGAGTGAAATTGAGTTTTCTAACTCTCTTCTGCTACATAGCAGACAATATACATTAATAAAGAATCTTTTTTTTTTAAAAGTAACAGAAATAACTATCATCAGTGGAGCAGTGCTGAGGATGAATTAGAGTTTAAAAGTCTGATAGCTTGGAGGAAAAAGCTGCTCTGCAGTCTGGTGGTGTGGCAACAGAAACTTCTATGTCTCTTCCCAGAAGGCAACAGGGTGAACAGCCTGTGGCTGGGTGGGTACCGATCCTTTAGTATCCTTTGGGCTCTGCAGGCACCTCACCGATATCACTGATGCTCAGGAGATGGGTACCAATGATCTTCGAGCAGTTTTAATAGTCCGCTAATTTAGTGATGTTTCCGGATGTCAGGATGCTTTCAAAGTTTTTACAAAGGACTCCTTTGTAAAACTGACAAGAACTTGCCATGGGAATTTGGCCTTCTTAAGCTTCCTCAAGATATACACTCACCTAAATGATTATTAGGAACACCATACTAATACTGTGTTTGACCCCCTTTCACCTTCAGAACTGCCTTAATTCTATGTGGCATTGATTCAACAAGGTGCTGAAAGCATTCTTTAGAAATGTTGGCCCATATTGATGGATAGCATCTTGCAGTTGATGGAGATTTGTGGGATGCACATCCAGGGCACGAAGCTCCCATTCCACCACATCCCAAAGATGCTCTATTGGGTTGAGATCTGGTGACTGTGGAGGCCATTTTAGTATAATGAACTCATTGTCATGTTCAAGAAACCAATTTGAAATGATTCAAGCTTTGTGACATGGTGCATTATCTTACTGGGAGTAGCCATCAGAGGATGGGTACATGGTGGCCATAAAGGGATGGACATGGTCAGAAACAATGCTCAGGTAGGCCGTGGCATTTAAGCGATGCCCAGTTGGCACTAAGGGGCCTAAAGTGTGCCAAGAAAACATCCCCACACCATTACACCACCACCACCAGTGGTAACAAGGCATGATGGATCCATGTTCTCATTCTGTTTACGCCAAATTCTGACTCTACCATCTGAATGTCTCAACAGAAATCGAGACTGATCAGACCAGGCAACATTTTTCCAGTCTTCAACTGTCCAATTTTGGTGAGCTCTTGCAAATTGTAGCCTCTTTTTCCTATTTGTGTGAAAATCCCAGTAACTGAGCAGATTGTGAAATACTCAGACCAGCCCGTCTGGCACCAACAACCATGCCACGCTCAAAATTGCTTAAATCACCTTTCTTTCCCATTCTGACATTCAATTTGGAGTTCAGGAGACTGTCTTGACCAGGACCACACCCCTAAATGCATTGAAGCAGCTGCCATGTGATTGGTTGATTAGATAATTGCATTAATGAGAAATTGAACAGGTGTTCCTAATAATCCTTTAGGTGAGTGTACATCATTTTATCGTTTATGAGCTTTCTTCACCAGCGTGGAGATGTGAGATGACCATTTCAGGTTCTCTGTGATGCTTATTCCCAGGAACCTGAAACTGTTCACCTGCTCCACCTCAGCTCCACTGATGTAGACAGGAGTGTGTGTCGTTATTTTTTTCTTCCTGACATCAACAATCAGCTCCGTTTTGCTGACGTTAGCAGTAGGTTGTTCTCTGAGCACCACTCTACAAGATTATGAATTTGCTCCTGATATGAAGTCTCATTGTTGCTTAAAATCCAGCTGATGATGGTGGTGTTGTCTGCAAACTTCACAGCAGAGTTCTCTCCATGTCAGAGGATGCAGTCGTGGGTGTACAGCGTGACCAGGAGGGGGCTGAGCACACAGCCCTGGGGGGCTCCTGTGTTGAGCACATGAGCTGATGTTGTTATTGTTGAATGTGATGTGTGGATGTGCAGCAGGATCGTAAAAATGAACACTGAGTAGCGGCTGGGTGAAATAGGGTGAAGCGTCACCCCATTAAGAGAGATGCTGTGTGCAAATACACACACATAAGCCACAGCAACATGAATTAATATTTAAATCTCCAGGATCGATGTTTTTTGTGTGTCTGATATTTGCTGTGACATAACTGCACGCATGGAAACGTTAAAATGATTGACAGCAGCCTCTAATCATCACAGAAAATCGTTAAAGATAACATGGACAAAACACAACCCAATAAGGAAATCACCTGGAAAGCTACAGTGACCAGTGGAGGTGGACTAAAATATCCAAGCGGGTGAGGTCTCTAAATCTGACAAAATAATTAGTTGGTGGGGGGTGGGTAGATGAGTATTTAGATAAGATAGCTGTGCTACAGGCCACATTTAATTGATGTCTCTTTAAATGGCGGCTCCGAGGCAAGAACATCTCATTTTGTTAAATGCCTGTTTCCTCAACTCCTCTCTCCTCACGTCTTAGTCCCTCCCACACAAGAAGCAAGCAGAGGAGCGATAGGGCACAAACCTATGGGACAAACTGAGAAATGAGAAAGGCCTTCTGTGTGTGTGTCTTTCCTCAAAACTCACTCTTAGAAGTCTGTGTTGCTCTCTAATTAGCTGTTTATTTGAAAACTTGAATTGCCATCACACTCTACGTCATTAAACCACAGTTATGCTGCACAATCATGCGCAGTAGACACTGGTGCCAACAGGAAGTAGCCCAGTAGTATTTTATTGGTCCAAAACAAGCTTCACTGCTTTCCATTCAAATATGCAGGGTATCGTCAAGTGATATAATGTCTATAGCTTCAAAGCATCCCCATGGGTCCATAGAAGGAAATGGAAATAATGAAATGAACTGTTTAAAACAGTCTACAAGAACATGTAAACAAGTCAGTTTTGTGGTAGAAATGTTACAGATGAACTAAATAGGAAAACATGTGAAAATATGATTTTTTTCATTTAAAATAAATAAATATATTACTACACAGTTATGTACAATCTCATTAGGCCTACTTAATTTCCCATAGACATTACCATAGACTGACAGTAGATTTGATGCATTATCTGATAGCAGTACTGATAGTAAAGTGATGTGACTGTTTGGGGCTGTGGTGACGAAATGTTGACTTCAACTGCACCACATTAATCAAATTCTGCTGGCGGAGATCTATTTTAGCTTACTTTGCTCTTTAGCTGTTTTCAGTCCAAAACAGCAGCTGTTTGTGTCAGTCATACACAACATATTACTGGATCGAAGCCACTCCTCTGATTTGAATGGAGGGCAGTGAAGCAGTTTTGGACCAATAAAATACTACTACAGGGCTACTTCCTGTCGGCACCAGCATCTACTAGAGGCGAGTTCAGCTCGGTACATTCATTTTGTTTTTTTTCTGTCATTAGGAAAAACATAACAACTGTGGATATGTAACAGTGAAATCATGATGGTAAATCATGATCTTTTACCTAATTTTTATTTTATTCATTTCAGTGTCACATCTGTCTACACACCACGTGTCTCACATCTCTCGCCGTGACACTTTCCCTGTACCTCATGACTGTAACTTCCACTAACCACAAGAAAACAAAAGTGCTACTTTGTGGCTGTTACAAGCTGCTGACACAATGTACAGAAAACCTGCAGCCCTGCTGGAGCAAGAGAACTACACAACGATCAGTGTGTAATGATTAATTAGGCTATAATCAAAACTAATGTTATGTCTAATTTTCGGGACAAACCGGACAGGAGTCGGGACAACTGCCGTAATTGGACTGTCCTGAATTTTGGGATGTCTGGTCACCCTATGGTGTGTGTTTGTTTGACTCAGATTGTCACGGTTTAATCAGCCCCACTTACAGGCTCACCTGCCAAACACCAAGGCAGCGTCACTGATGGCTGAATAGTTTTTTTAGATTCACAGAGTTTATATTGAAGTAATACGGTTACATCTCTCATGATGCGACGGGATGTCACAGGGTTATGTCATTTTGGGCACACATAGCCTCACCGTCCATACGTCACATGAATATTGATCAGTATTTACTGTTTTTATCAATATTTCAATGTTTTGGAAGCTTTATTATTTGGAAAATGGAGAGAAATAATCTTTAAAGATAGCTATCAATAAAAGTGAACATATAAATAGTAAATATGGCCAAACATGGACAGGCCTGGTATATTATTGAAAAAATTGTGTAATAACTGTTGTATATATCAGTTTCTTTTAGGTGTATTAGAAGATATTAAGTTGCATTATAATGAGTTGGATGATGGTTTTGATGGTCATATTGATTATTAAAATATAGAGTTTTATACCAGGTTTAGGATGAAAATATCAGTTGTTCCTTTATTGCATCTCCATTTACTCTTTAATAGAAAATAGGTTAAAATAGGTTCATTTCACAGTTCACAGTTGATCCATATTCCTTAGCTTCTGATCGTGTCAAAGGAGACCAGAATTATGCATCTAGGTCTAATGGTTGAGGAGTTATTCCTGATTTATTTTTGGTATGTTATGTTAGGCGTTTTCTCTGGAAATAGGTGGCAGGTACCATGTGTTAACTGCAGGGCAGGGTTTCCCTTTATTTTAGAAGGTGAGTAAACAGACATTAGCATAACAATTGCAGCAGTAGACCCTACCCTTAGACTCTACATAGATCATCATTTGTTTTGTATAGCTTTGTAAAAAAAAAAATCTACATGTTTTCTAGAGCGTAAAAAACTATACTGAATGTATATCGGGCAGGCGGCACAGATCCGGTACCTAAAGCTACCAAGCTGACCAATCACAGTTCTTGGTCAGCTTGGTAGCCTTAACGAGGATTTTTAAGTATCTGAGAGCAGCACACACTTTTGTGTCAGTTGAGTTTTGGAATTTCCAGTTTGCAAAGCACCTTTTAAGTTTTGTTTTGTAATAATAAAGTTTTGGCAATTTTTGATTGTGCTGTGATTTAAATAGCCTAAAGAGAAATTTTTTACCTGCAGGTGTCCCTGTCATTTATATAAATATCAATGTGTATGAAAAATGATAGAATACGCTGTTATGACTCTTAAGTGCCGTGAAAAATTTGGGTACACCTAAATTTGTGGCAGTGCACCTAAATGAAAAATGTAGGCAGACCCGCGCAACCAATGCAAAAAGTTAGTCTGGAACCCTGCTTTACAAAGTTTGCATATCATTCAACACCAGTCAAATCTGTATTTTTTGTAACAAGAGTATTAGAACATGGCTAATTTGACTGAGGAAGAGAAGTAGTGTCAAGCTGTTTTTGATGTTTTCATATACTAATGACATCAAAAGCACTCAGTGAGTGTTGGATAAGTTAACCAAAAGTAAAAGTTAATTTTGAAAGACTGCTTTTATCACTGTAGTTTAAAGTTCTGCAAATTGTTTAATCCCAGAAGTGAAGCCTTCTCATTGTATCAATATTCTATTTATTATTTCACTTCATCAGACAGAATATGTAGAAGACAGTGATTTTTGATGCATATCGTAATTCATGAATACTATATCAGTCATACATAATGCTTAGTGAACATTATCACCAATACACTGAAATGGTTTGGTTAATTCTATCATGAATAAATGTCAGACATTTGTGAGAAATGCTCATCCCCTATATCCTGATATTTTTGTGATGAAATCATACACACAAAGCTTTTGTTTGTTTGCTAGTTATGTTGATGTACTGAATAACCTTTTGCTATGCATAAATGAAGTGTTACAATTCTGTGTGAAAGAACTTTCACCAGCATGGTGCAGCATGGTGAATACCTCCACCAGTAGATGGCAACAGACATAGGAATCCAATAAATGACTACATCAGAGGCACTTGAAGCCCTTTTGCACTGCAGGAACCCATGGGGCTTTACAAAACCCACACTTTTTAGAACCCTGCAAATCTCCTTTTGTTTACAAACTGCGAAGTTTCACATATATGACATAAAAATGCAGGACCCACTTCATTCTTACTGTGGGACAGGCTGAACTTAACCTGTAACCTGGGGCTTTGGTACTATGCTCTTCCTTGTATATCCACTATATTTAACAAACTGGGACATTTCGCTTATGCACTTAAATGATAAAAACAGAGCAATAAGGCAGTTGTGGGACAATGGAAAAAGTGGCACAAATATTATTGATATTGATTGCTGATGAAGAATCCATGGCACTGCTGGGGCCGACAAAAGCCAGTCCATCACCCCAAATAGTGTTCAGCGCACATGTAATTTTGTTTAATCTTTTCAATGTTTCCCTCTACGTCTGGTCCAACTTTTAGGTTTATAACTGCTGACTCCAGCTCCTTCTGAATGGCCCCCCTCTCTTCATATACTAACAAGGTGCTGGACATAACTGTTTGTCCAAAAAGCGTTCTCCACTGCTTTTCTTTTCTACATAAAGTATTGGTTGTCCTGCTCCATAAATAATATTTGTTGCTGCAACCAGCAGCACCGCTGTGCTCCAATGCAGGCGAGGAACACTGAAAACAAAAGCGGACCCAGCAACAATGGGTACACTTATGTTTTGCTAAGTTCCAGGAGCTATTTATGATTTCACACCACTGTTAGGATTCATGCCCTCCCTCTTATTTTCTATCAGTGACCATATTTAGACTGAAGAACACAACAAAATATTTTTACTGAGTATGACGAATACTCAGTATAATGACATTATTGCATCTTCATCTTGTCTCATAGCACTGCTTCGGTAAACATCCTCATCACCAAATGAGCGAGTGCTATGTACAATAGGACCTAACTGTTTTAAGGGCTCAACGTAGCTAATAAAAAAGCAAGCTTAAGCTGGACTTTGGCTTTCTGAAAGGACAACTGTAACAGGAAGAGTTCACATTATTCATCTGTAATCACAACATATATCACAGAAAACTGTTGAGGTTTTTTGACAATTGTATTTTTCCTTTTGATTCTGAATGGCCTATTCTGAACCTATTTGAAATGTATGTAGAATAATGTATATAGTTTGATATGTTCTGATGTAAAAATATTATCACCCAGCATCCTATGACCAACATCTGCTAACAGGAACAAACGTGGCACTGAATGATTATGAAAACACAGAAACTTAAGACTTCAGTATCCTCTACAGATACATTTTTGTAATATTTCCCATTTCTGTGTATTTAAATGATCACTAAAGATGTTTATTCTGAAGGAATGCCTAAGATTTTTGTAAGATTAACAAATACATGAAATTCTCATGTTTTCTAGGTGGTTCTTTAATCTACCGGTTAGAAGAACCATTTACCAGTGTGCAGTGGCAACACAAGCTGCCACCTCACACTTGTTCCCTAACAAGGTGTGACTGTTTAGCTACCACCATGGGATTCTATCCATTATACTTTTGCTGTTTTGTTTTATTATAGTGCTGTTTGAGAAAATGCGTTGGAATAAATTAACTAATATGATGACATTTTTGGCACCTTGTGGAATTTGTGAGCACTTTACTCGACTCTGCAAGAGACCCTTTTCACAGCAGACATTTTGAGTTTTGATACTGTTAAATAGAATGATCTTCATCTTATAGTTATGGGGCGATTAGGTCAGAGCATAGACACTATGCTATGCTGTAGACTGCATATTTTACGAGGAATATACAATGATCCAGACCTTGAGTTGGCTAACTAAATTGTATTTACATATTTGTGGTGTAGGTGTAAGTTAGGTAGGTAGGGAAAAAAAGGACTTTTGTTTCACTTCTAAAGGAGAATTCTGAAGCAACCCAGCTGTTATAATCCCACAAGCCCTTATTTTTTAGGTAACACCATCAGCTGAATCAGCAAAACTGAAACTTTGAAGCCCATCCTCCTCTCTGCCCTTGTTCTTCTGCAGCATCCAACATCGCTCTTTCTGGAACCACATCTCCTCCAGCTCTTTCTTTTCTACTTCCAGCTGCTGAGTCTCTTGTTTAAAACTCATGGAATAGGCTATGCTAATGCTTTTTGAACTAAATCTTTTCCACCTATGACAGGCTCGGTTCAGAAACAATGGTGACAATGAATTACATATTAATCGCAATCAAGTGAGTTTTGTTCATGAAAGCCCTCTCCACAAGAATGCATGAGCAACACGGTGCACAGCTCATATGATGCCAAATTTCTTTATATGTTCAAAACTGATTAACAAATCCTTTACATTTCAATAATGATCTGTATTTCAGCTATGATTCACACAATTATTTTCAGAAATTGCTTTCTCTAGAAATTATTTTTCTGTAACATATTGCCATTACTTTTATAATTTATACTTCAAAATAATGAAGTTTTGAAATTGTTAATGAAATTTTGCACATTCAAATGAATGGACAGATTGGTTCAATTCCTCCTCAAACCTCCTCCAAGTGTTACTAGTTCTACATACTTTCAGCCATTAAAAAAGCTATTAAAACTTTAAACTGGTCACATGTACTTCAACTATTAAACTTGTATCCAGCTTTTAAATATCTTTTACATTTTTTTCAATATCACTATTTATGTTTGATGTTTTTCAGCCCGTTTCCAAGTTTAACTTGGTTGTGTAATGCACCTGCAAGACTGGGAGAGATCATCACTAGAGTGTAGCGGCCCAGGGAAATCTCCTTAACAATTACCTGTGTTGGGCAAGTTATTCAGAAATTGTAATAAGTTATTAGTTATAAAAAATAATATATGGTGTATAGAAAAGTAATAATATTACATATTCTAAATATATTACTGCAACTAGTTATGTTAATTGTTATGTTACTATATTAGTTTCACTACACTGCCGAACAAACTTGTTATTCCTTTAGCTTCATGGCTAACAGCTGACTTGAACAACATATAGTCCAGTGCCACTGACCTGTCATGTCAAGAATGGTGCGCAGTAACACAGTGTCACTCAGATTAGTAACTGTAGCTTAATATTATTACTGTTTTGGAAATAGTAATGAAGTAGTAATTACACTACTAGCTACTGTAAAAAGTAATACTGACTAATACGTTACTTCCCAACACTGTTTAGCTTAGGCTGCAGATTGTGGGGGATGTGGCCTGTCAGGAATTTGGGGTCAAATCAGCAATTCTCAATAAGTGGTCTGTGCAGAGTTGGCCACTAGAACTGACAGCAAATTCAGTTTAGCAGCCTCTCTCATTAATGCTGTGCATTAAAGCTGAGTACATCCTTTGTCCATCAGCACAGTCAATAATTTACTGCTCTTCTGAATAGCGCACCTTTGGTGAGGCAGGTTTCTTCTCTGTCAGCCATAAAAACAATATTTCTGAATTTTTATTGTATGCAGTCTACAGCATGTCTCTAAGGCCAGCATTGTCCCGCACCATGCTGCTGTAGACAGATTTGTACACCTTTAAAACATCCAGAGCTGAAGGACGCAGCTTGGGGTCTTCCTTCTTACACTCCTCATGGATCTGAAAAAGATGAAAGTGGACTAAATCCCCTCCAGGTACCCTTCCCATCAGGAACCATGTCACATCTGGGATCTTCCAGATGTCTGTCCTCTCATCATACGCCGGCATGAGATCATCTGAAAATGGCTCCCCTTTGTTTCTGAATGGCCACAACTGCTCTGGGGCTACAAAGTCTCCAGTGAGCTCCTGGTGGCCACATTTCACCCACAAGCCTCGGGATGGGTCCACCTCAGGCAGCGCATCCAGATCATTCACTACCAGGTGAAGGTCACTTGTCAGCAGAAACTGGGAGAGGGTTTTCTCCAGGCTGTTGGAATCACACATAACCCGTCGACCAGCCGGGCTGTTGTGAAGGTAATAGAGTATGGAGACATAATCTGTAGCCAGCCTCAGACGGATCTGCCATGTGTTGTGCTGCTGGTGCAGCTCTTGTGCTAGAATAGCATCCAAGTTAAGTAGTGAGCCTAGTGAGTGGTGCTCCGTGACCAGGGTATGGTCTTCAAGGCAAAATCCCACCAACTGCACCACCTGAGGGCCCTGCAGGGCCTGTAACATGGACAATCCATGAAGAAAATCATCCTGGTAATCCTGAGATGATAGTTTGGACAGAGCCACTTTCTGACCCCTCCACTCTGCCAGATAGACCTAGGGAAAGAAAGGGAATGCTGAGGTTGATAACTTTACAGTTTAAATAGAAATTACATTAAAATTGTAGGGGGGGCAAGCACTTTGACCATATGTCTCTCTGTATTCTCTACAACTACTACAAATATGGTGTTTATCATGTTCTAGATCTGCAGTGAAAGGCTGCTTAAAATAGTAATTGTTTGGGTCACATGGCGTACCAAAGTGAGGAAGATACCAAACAGAACGCCCTGTACCAAATGGTTCGGGATGAATACAGGTACTATTACATCTGTAAATAGTGACCTGCATAAAGACCAATTGTCAGTATTTTCCTAACTACTGAATTAAATAAGTTGTCATACCAAAAACTGTGTGCCCACAAATTGTCAATCACAACTTATCACACTGATACAGTGAACTAAATATTTATTATACATCAAGTTTTGGTTTCTTTCTTTCTTTCATTTTGTTGACTTCATTAATGTGACAGAAATATACTGGACATAAAAGAAGGTTTAATTTGTGCATTAACATGGATGGGTAACCTCAGGGACCTCATACTGAGCATGTTTATGTTGGGAGGCTCTGGTGCCCAGAAGTTAAGATATGAGTTAAGGACAACTAAAGCTCATGAAATTTATTCTTCCATTTATCAAAGAGAAGAATGACCTGGAGTATATGTTTTAACATACCTAAACTGTGGAGAAAGGTAGACGAGGCAGAAGTTCTGTTTAATCACTGGTATAGCACATAGACTAGACTACAGGTTAGGATCTGTTTGAGTGATTCCTGCATGAGGCCCAATCACAGGTAAATATTTCATATTTCATTTTGAAACGCCTGTAACAATGGATGTGTGCTATAGAGTGACTATAGATAGAAAACATGTTCACTGATTTAAGGGGTTGTAGTTATTTAATTAAATTAATTGCTTTTTTATTGCCTAAAAATGAACCATTCGCTGGCTTTCTTGGTAACCTTTGATGGCCTCTGCTGCTTCCTGTGAGAAGAAATCAGGATTTTCCATGAAATCCATTATTTTACATAAACTGTGACATTCGTGCACAGCCAGAACCTCTTGCCTACTGATTCTGAACTGCAAACAACAACAACAGCACAGCAACAACAGCGCACCTAACAGCAAAAAACACAAACTACACATAAGGATAAAATCCGACAACAATGTTTTCTGTGCTGAAGCCCATCAGGCCAAACAAGGGACTGAACCTAGATGAAACCATGGTGTCCTATGATGTGGCCTCTTTGTTCACCTGCATCCACACCATGGAGGCAGTAGAATCCATAAGGAAACAGCTACACAACACCCTGGACAACAGAACCAGCATCAGCCCTGACCAGATCTGTAAATTACTCGACCTCTGTCTAAACACCACCTATTTCCAGTACAACGAAGGATTCTACAGACAAAACCATGGCTGTGCCATGGGCTCACCAGTGTCACCCTTTGTAGCTAACATCTACATGGAAGAAGTGGAGGGAAAGGCCCTCATCTCCTTCAGAGGGACAGCACCAAGCCACTGGTACAGGTATGTGGATGACACTTTGGTCAAAATTAAAACCCAAGAAGTGCAAGCCTTCACAGAACACGTCAACTCCGTGGACAGTAACATCAAGTTCACACAAGAAGATATTTAGCTTTCCTGGACCGTGCTGTACACACTGAAGAGGACAGGAGCCTGCAGACTGAAGTGTACAGGAAACCCACACACAAACCAATACTTACTTTTGATTCCCACCACCCACAGGAACACATGCTAGGAGTTATTAGAACCCTGCACCACAGAGCGGACAACATACCAACAAATAAGTCCAAAAGCCAGAGAGGAGGAACAGAAAAAAATTAAGTGGACATTTTGGCAATGAGAAAGCATTTTGTCCTAGAAAGGTGCAAAAATGGCCGTTTGCAGACACTGTTCTGCTGAATTGTCACCTAGCACATCCACTCCATCTGTGGCTGACTTCTTAGAAAAGTCAACAAACGGTCTGACCCGCTTTGAGAGTTTCTGTCACGTGTTTGTGAAAAGACGATTAAACTAGCCACACATAAATTTAAAGTGCACATGTATTCAAGCCTTTATGGTAAATCCACTCAAACGGACCAGAGCGAGCAAGTTAGCAAGTTATGCCGGGCTTACACCAAAGGATTTTCACAGTCCCAGACTAAAGACCGGCAGTCTTTAGGAATCTTTACTGAAGTCTCGGCGCGCTCCCGTCGTCTCAATCGTTAAATGTGAGGTGATAATCTGTAGTCGGCGACACGATTTATGCCAGTCTTTCTCTAGTCTTTCATATCAAACATGTTTGATATTATCGCAGAATCCTAAGCGTAGTCCTAGTGACGTAAAACAATCAACAACCAATAAAATCGTTCTCCGAAAACCGGAAGCCATCAGTCACAACACAGAACCATGTCGACGGACGTGGAAACCCAACGAGCGCCAAGCAGGCAAAAATGGACAGTGGAAAAAGAGGTACACAGAGCATCCTCTGTCCTGATTGACAGGTCGCCATGGTGGAGACCTGTCAATCAGCTTGTAGCCCCGCCCTAAAGCCTCCCTGCTTCCTGGTCTATGTTCCTCTAAATGGGACCATAATTTACTAAATGAACATCATGCTGTGTTGAAGAAGACTTGAAACTAGCGACTGAGACCATCAGGAAAGTGTTTACTGGGGAATAAATCAGCTGAGAAGGAGAAACATTTTCTTTCTGCAGCCGGTGGAGTCAGCCCCTGCTGGCTGCCGGAGGATCCTGCTTGCTTTTACTACATGAAGCCAGTAATACTACTTTCCTGGTAGCATCCAGCCCTGGTTAGTACATGTAGTATCATTTAAAGGATGATGAAGGAAGAAAATAATCTAGTTGTAGTCTTGTAAATAGTGTCACTACAAGATTCAGTGTTTGTAAAATCTTTAGTCTGAGACTAAAAACTGTGAACCCACAGTCTTTAGATGTGAGCTGATAATCTTATAAAGTCTTTTCTAAATCTTTTCAAAATCTTTTGGTGTACTGCCTAGCATTAGTTAAGCAAGTTAAGAATCTCAGATAAAAAATCTAGATCAATGATTGCAAAGCTGAATAGCCTTTAATTGGCATTTCAACTTTGCTTTAAACATACTGATGGAGTTGCTGCTCCTTACATCGTCAGACAGGGTGTTCCACTGGTTTGTAGCTTTTACAGAAAAAGCAGACTGGCCAAATGCACTGCTGACGAAATAGTATGACACAGTCCCAAGTAGAGGACATTCTAAAGGACCTAATTGATTTTACTGAGCGAGTAAACACAAAATCATAATGTGGAGGAGGAGCCAAGCCATTTAAAATTTTATATACTAAACACAATTTAGAAAATAATATAAAATTATCAAAACTAAACAAATTATATTTCTGAAGTATTCTGCAATGATGATAGTGATTAGGTTTTTATCCAAAATTTTGAGAGTTCAATTATACAAAGACTCCAGAGGATGTAATGCAGTAAGACATGTGAAAGGATGCATAAATATTCTAGCTGCATCAAATGATAGACAGTTTCTAATATGTCTAAATTTAACTATATTGTACTTAATGGTTTTAACCATATTTTTGATATGTTTCTTAAAATTTTAAATTTGGGTCCAAGGTCACACCAAGATATTTCAAATCAGTGACTATGTCAATCCTTTCACCATTATCAAAAATGTCAGTGGGAGTAGGTTGTGTCAAAGAGTTAGAAAAAAACATACCTTTTGTGTTATTTACATTCAGACTAAGATATGAATGATCAAGCCACTGTGAGATCATATTCAATGCACTTGTTAACTTGGCTGCTACCAGTTCAGCTGTTTTTGCATGTGTGTATATAACAGTGTCATCAGCATACATTTGTTAGTTTGTCTCTTTACAAAGACAAGAGTTGCAGTATGAGAGTCCTACCTGAAGAGAGGCTGTGAAGTCTTAATGTTACACCGTACGAGAACCACATGCAACATTTATCATATTGGGTCGGACTTGATGAATTTAGCGGAGGATACACGTGACAATGTCCGGTTTTCAAAATAAGGTGTCTATAAAGCATGGAAATAAGAATTGGATTATATTCACAGAAAGTATAAAACACATTACATGTGTCCATTGTAATTACTTTACTTTAAATTTTTCATTATATTATATTCAATATATTCGGTTTTAATTGGTGTTTCCCAAATTGTCCTTAGGTGTGAATGTGAGTGTGAGTGGTTGTCTGTCTCTGTGTGGCCCTGCGAAGGACTGGCGACCTGTCCAGGGTGTACCCCGCCTTTCGCCCAATGTCAGCTGGAATAGGCTCCAGCCCCCCCGCGACCCTGTATGCAGGATAAGCGGTTGACGATGGATGGATGCATGGATATTCGGTTTTGGCCAAGAATTTTTATTTTGGTGCATCCCTACTAAATGGACCTTTATGAAAACAGCCACAAAATCCAGGAAGAAGACCAACACTACAGGGGATGAGGAGAAGAAGGTCAAACACAACAACTGAAACTCAGAAGGATTTTCAACAAAAAACATATCCCGATGTTTTTTAAACCCAAGAACACACTAAGACAGATACTGGTACACCCCAAAGACTGCACACCCAAACACAAGAAAAGCAATCTAGTGTATACAATCCAACGCATAGAGGAATGCACAGAACTGTACATTGGGGAAACTGAACAACCACTACATAAACGCATGGCTCAACACAGAAGGACCAACTCCTCAGATCAAGACTCTGCAGTTTACTTACATCTGAAGGATAAAGGACACTCGTTTGAGGATCACCAGGTGCACATTTTAGACAGAGAAGATTGATGGTTTGAGAGAGGTGTCAAGGAAGCCATTTACACCTTGGTTGAGAAGCTGTCGTTGAACAGAGGAGGAGGCCTATGCCACCACTTATCATCCACTTACAATTCTGTCCTTTCATCACTCCCCAGGAAACTAAACAAGCATTTCCTCTTGGCCTCAGGTAAAGATGCCAACGATCGTTCAGACTTGGCCTCAGGTGGTTCTAACGACCATGACAACTGTCGTTACCACAGTCAGCAGCAGCAGGAACCAGTGGTATTGAGGATCCTAGCTAACGATCCCAGAGGTTAAATAGCTGAGTTTCCCTACCAGTCAGTCAGAACTGAAGACGTCTCTTGGATGAGGGACGAAACGTCTTCTAGTAGCCAAGTCCAGTTGTCCTTGATTTTAGCCTAAAATCCTTTATGTTTTCCCTGTCCCCCCCTGTCAGATATCTGGAGCTGTCGGTCAACTCAACATCCACATCAAGCCAATGACAGCAGGTGGCTACTTTTTCTCTGTAAAACATTTCTTACTTCCAGCTCTCTGTAGCTCTGACAATCCCTGCTACCTAAATGTACTAAACCATTCTTTCACCCATATTATTTACAATTGCTATCTTTATCATAACAGCTGTTTAATGTTTAGGTTCAGCTTCCTGCTTCAAAGCCTCCACCATCACCCAGTCCCCAAAACAGCAAGGACCACAGAACTAAACGACTTCAGAACTGTCGCCCTGATTTCTGTGCTTATGAAGTCTTTTGAGTGTCTTGTGTTGTCCCACCTTAAATCCACTACAGACCCACTCCTAGACACCCTGCAGAGCCAATAGGTCTGTAAATGATGCAGTAAACATGGCCCTTCTCTACATCCTCCAGCCCGACCCTCCCCCCATCATTCTGTGTGACTTCCCTGTCGCCACTGTGGACTCCTTCTGCTTCCTGGGCACCATTATCTCCCAGGACCTCGAGTGGGAGCTGAACATCACCTCCCTCACCAAGAAGGACCAGCAGAGGATGTACTTCCTGCGGCAGCTGAAAGATTGCAGCTGGCTCCTCCCACCCTGGACACAAACTGTTTCAGACTTTCCCCCTCTGGCAGGAGGCTGCAGTCCATCAGGACCAAAACCTCTCGCCACAAAAACAGCTTCTACCTGTCTGCAGCTAGCCTCATAACAAGGCCCAGGTCCCCACTGACACTCCCCTTTGCAAATAATACAAATGTCTCTGCACATCTAAATTTTACTTTGTTTCATATCATGCACAAACCTGGCACATTGCACATATGTGTTGGTAATTGTTAATTGTTGTTGTTCTATATTTTTATATTGTCAATTTATATAGGAACAGGTGAGCGTCACATAGTGCCCAGAGAACCTGATATGGAGTACTGACAGCTTTTGAGAAGTGCTGGTACGCCAAAGAGAAAAAGGTAGAAGTACTGTTGCCCATGGCCCACTCCAAACACTGCCTGTTAAGAAAATTGACGCTCACTTATCTGTGAAGCCTTAGTCTACTGATGGATTGCATCCTAACAAAATGGCCTTGTTACATTGGCAAAGGTCCAGAAGATCCAATCCTTTAAAATATTTAGACCAATACACATTATCAATGAATACACACAGACTGACTGACACCTTAGTTGACACAATAGAAACTTTCATGCCCTTACCACAGCCTACAGTAGTGTAGGCTGTGGTAGAGTGTCCACGTATTTGGGAAGTGCCAGTCCCCTTTCTTTCTTGTGTACACCGTTCCACCAATTGTGCTGAGGGCTAGTGCTTTACCCACACCATGCAACAATTAAAAAAGAAATATGCAAGAATATTTTCTACAGACAAAATTAAACATTGTCAAATATACAGTGCCCCGCGCTGGAATTCTGGGACAGCCCAGGAACAGCTAGAATATCATTTAATATCATTTGTTGATCAGGCTGGTAAATCCTGCACTAGAATAGGATGGGGAAATTTAATTGACATAGGAATTCTGTTGGTGTTATATCCATTCCCTGTAGTTCAGTTCAAACAGTAAACTAAGCCAATGTACAGTATAAAGATCATCTACCTTCTTAACAACTCCCTGGCCAATCAGCTTCAGCTTACGCACTTCTGTATTTATCTGTAAACACTGAAGCCAGGGGTGCAGTTTTTCATGGTTGCCATTTTGAAGTGTCGAGGTTCACATCCTACACGAGAGAACAGGAGATGCTCATCTGTGTAATTCACAGAGTCCAGATACAGGTAGATCAAGACATTGCTAAGAAGCAAAGCAGCAAGGCACACCACCACCACGGAACACTGTGGGAGATAGTTCTGCTCCGACCCATGGTGTTCAGCATCTGAAATGGAAAACAAAGACTAACTAATATTACAGGAAATTATATCTAGAGAGAGATTGTATGCTATTATTGCCAAATATGGAAACATAATGGCCATTCAGGCCACACTCCTAAGCAGAAACCTCGATAACATTGTTACCGATTGGCGCCTTTAAGGACGCACCCTCTCCCTACCTGACACAGTTAGGCTGAATTAATGGCTGGGTGTTTAAAAAGTAGTAGCAAAAGTAGAGTGCAAACTAGGGTCAGGCGATGTCTACAATGTGGCGCCTGGGGAGTGGGGTAGCAGTCTTGTTATAAAGGCATGTATTCACTGGCACTGGCTTTGCTCTGTAAAAAATTTGGTAGCCTATTACATGACAAGTCGCGGACACGGTGGATACTGTACAAGCTACGGACCAGGTAAAGCAACAGTGAACACGCAAGCCTGTGGGTTTGCAGTGACAGACCCAAGGTGTAGGTGTGTGTGATGGTGGGTAGGAGAGAAGTCTGAGGCAGGTGCAAAGCACATATACTTAAAAATAATCAAAAATGTTCGTTGGGATTAAAACCTGCTTTCACAGGACAGTAATATGTGGCAGGGTGGGCGGAAACAATCACGATGCCCAGTGGTCACTCACAATCATCACTCTCCATTGTAAACTGTGCACAGTGAAAATGTTTATTTACTGTGTCCATGGAAACAATGATGAATGCAGCCCTTAAAGGGCTGTGAGTTTACTTTTCTGATAACTACATGACAGGATAATTGATGAATGTTCAGACAAATTTATATTAGGTCATTTGTAACGCTATAAAGATATTATCTATTAAAGTAATTTTCTTCTGAGTAATGAGAGTCAATCAGGTTGTGAGTAGGCTAATACTGAAATAAGTATAAAAAAATATATAAATAAAATGTATATCGTAGTCCATGATGATCTTTTTCTTTTTGTTTTCATTTCTGGACATTTAACACAGCAACAGCTAAATAAAGCTACAGTGAAAATAACGGTCTTTAACTTCTAAGCCTATTTAAAGAACAATTAATCACCTTCATACATAATGGATACAAAACACATTATAGGATTATATACATATTATGTTATGGAACTCAAAATGTTAGCTGTACTGTTATTAGTCTATGATACACATCAGATAATTACGAGCCTGGCTTATAGGAAGTAGGCTGTTGGTGTAACCCTGCTATTGCCCAACTATTTCAGTTAGCATTCAACAAAAACAACCCCTAGCTACTGAACCTACATGCTGACAAGCAAACAAGGCACAACATTTTTTCCCTTATACCACAATGATAATGGATGCAGCCAGACCTTTCTCCCGCGCTGGCACAGTGCTAAAACCATGTTGTTGTGACAGCAGTTTGCTAACCCACAACTTAGCTGACTTTAGTTACAGTACTGTGCCTGTGCTTTCAGTAGGGCTGTGTGATAAAACAATGTCGATATGGGAGCCGCTAATGATTTATGTAGACATTGCGCGCCAAAATACATGGCCATTTGCTATGCTGAGCATTGTTTGAGCTACCGGGCGTGAAGCAAGTGAATGGAAAGAAAAATGAATGGAACCGACGGGCATTATCTTCCAAAGCTGAAGAAATTGTTGATAAAAAAGGTAACACAACATCAATTACATAGAAGTGGTTTGATAACTGAAAAGCTAACGGCGCTAAATAAAGACGCATCCGCGAAAATATGCCGCCTGTTGGCACAACCGAGACGGAAGACAAATCTTTTCAGTCACCTGAAAAGTTACCAGTATGAAGATGGTCCAGCCATACATCTGAGCCATACATGAGCTTCACTATTTATTACATTGACGAGGTGTGGGCTCTTCAAAGCAGATGCTTGCAGTCTATTTACCGGAGGACCCTACCTGCTGAAACTATCAGCCAGGTGCTGGGGGATGCACTCGCATCTTGGGGTCTTAGCAAAGACCAACAGGAGTGCATCACCATGGACAATGGGCAAACATTGTGAGCATTTCTCCTTTGTTGAGATAATCCATCCACCTCACATGTGTGGCATATCAAGATGCTGAGCAGACAGCAAGGGGATTGTGCAGGTGTGCCTTAGGCTGGCCACAATAAAAGGTCACTCCAAAATGTTCAGACTTTGACAGATTTGTGAACAATATTTGAGAGAAATAGGCCGTTTGTGTACTTAGAGAAAGTCTTAGTGTCACGATCCTGTTCTGACACTTAGATCTATGAGTTCAGCTCATGATGAATGGGGCCAAAAACAAAAGTGTTTTTTTTGGAAAAAACACTACATGGTGGAAGCGACATATCAAGGCTAACCACCTGGTAATTGAAGTAAGTTAATGTCTCCTTTGCAATAAAAATGAGAACAAAGCTTGTGACAACCTGCAATTATTACCAGCTTTCACCACCAGTGGAAAAGCCCAGAAACACCCATTTTAGAAACAACACACTGATTCATTACCGGATGGCACGAGAGTTAAACGGACTGCCTGTAAACGTCAGTGTTTCGGAAGGAGAGCGAGGGAGAGGAGCAGTGGCAGAAGCACCCAGAGCAACACGCTCTTATGCCGGTTTCAGACCAAACGCGATTTTTTGCCTTGCAGCGCTTTCCTCACGTGAGTACATTCACTGCAAGTGTTCACACACAACGCGAGAAGGTGATTTTAACGCAAACAAACACAACTCGCCATTACTACAACTGTATGAAACCAAAGTAAACATTTTGCTGTGATTAAATCGCAATAAACGGATTAAACTGATGCTGAAATAACCACAACATGATGCAGATTTGTTAAACATGTGAATTCATGCTTTGTCAGGTCTGTCAGCAAGACAACAGGACAACTTCTAAAATGTTTGTTTTCTGAATGGAGTTCGGATTGATCAGGGCTGTGCTATGCTAACTTGGTCACAGTAAAGCACAATGATAGCTAGGGCTGGGTATCGTTCAAAGATTTTCGATATCGATACCGGTATCGATACCTCAACTTCGATACCGGTTCCTGAACAATACCTTTTTCGATACCAATTTTATTGGTATAAAATTTGTATATTTTCCCAACATACGGAGAACCATTGTTGTTTGAATAAAGTAACTTAATTATCACATTACTCTCATTAATAGTTTATTTTAATAATTGTTCCAAGACATATTTTCAATGTAACATCGGCCTATATTGTGTTTTTATTCCTCTTTCTTTAGTTTTTATAATGTCATTTCATTGTTTGTTAATTATATATTTTTTATTGTTTATATGTGAATTTGTGCTCTGGCACCATTGCAGCCTAAACATTCATGGCAAGAGGCCTGAGAGAGAGAGAAATAGAGCTTTGATTTGATTCAGAAAACAGCGACGCTGCCACCAAGCTACTGAGAAATGTTGTTAAACTAGTAACGGTGCTACTTGTAGCGACGCTGCTGCCCAACGCTGCTCTTACGGTGGCCGTGTTGAAGTAGCTCGGTGGCAGCAGGGTGCTGAGACGATGATGCACCGGCTCTGTCTTGTTGCAGCACAGACGGAGCGGCTTTCTTCAAAGGCTTCACCAGGTTTGTCGTGTCGTCTCTTAGCAGCAATTATCTTATATCGCAAATATTGCATCGCCGCTGTCGCATCAAGCCACACTTGATTTTCTCCACGCCTTTTACATCCACGAAGCAACGCTTCTATGCGTAACCGGGCGTGAGCTAGTGTTTACATCACCACAGCCAATTTCAATCACTTATAGATGTAGGCGCATCAAGAATGCTGCATGCTTATTGGTTCATTGGCGCTTACAAGAACCTTTAGGTATCGAACTTTGGTACCGAAGACAAGACATTTTTGATACTCTGTGGTATTGGAGCAATTCGGTCGGTGCCTAAAAAGTATTGAACTCGATATCCAGCCCTA
>JALXJV020000019.1:32849-71111 GCA_024633595.2 Lepomis macrochirus
ACTGTTCTGTAATGTTAGCAGAGTATGTGTTGCTATGTTTGTCTCCCCCTAGTGGCATGCTAGAGATTGCATCAGCTACTGTTCACTGAATGGCACCTTTTGATGAGGTCATCAGGAAGCGCTCAGGAATGTCTCTAGTCGAGCATTTATTGTGATGCGTAATGATTCAAAGTTCATCTGCTCACGTTTAAGCCACAAACGAGCATCGTCGGTATGTAAATGTTCTTTACATTATAATGTATCACTTCAGAGGGATATTTCATGGTAATCGAATTGTTTGATGATTTCTATTTCTGCATGTTTGCCTAGGCTGGTTGCTGTACAAGCTGGATTGCCCAGTCTAACGTTATAGCTAAACACTTTTAAATAACTATTTCATGCGTGTTGAATTAATAAGTTAATTTTACATGTGTATTAAATGAACACTGTGAAGGTTCGACATAACAACTTATAGCAGCCATTTGTTCATGTCTCTTTTTTAGTTTTACCCTATCTCTGGTTATCATTAAAGAAGTGAAAGATTCACCTTCGGTCCAGCGTGGTGATTAGAGAAGGAGTTAAACTGCCTGTCAACTGCACAAGGGGTTCTAAGAAGGACAGAACAGTAAAACGGCGGCTCACAAGCAGGCTGACCTACAGCAGACCGGGATCCCTGACTGCCTTACTACTGGAATAAAGGTAGCCAGCATGCACAATGCAGCAACAGGATACACAATCAATCACCTCATTGAAAACCAGATCTCATGCTTCCTACTCATCAAGCGGCTCTAGCAGAGCTAGATGCGGCTGCAGCCATAGCTGCGATGCAGAAGCCAGGCGGCTAAAGTAAAAGTAGCATACGCTGAAAAGGAGATGCAAATTAAAATTCAAAGGGCACAATTAGAAGCATCATTGGATAAGCTGAACGCAGAAAAGACAGCAGCCGCTGCTGTAGCTAAAGCGGAAGCCTTAGAGGCTGCTATGGAGTACGAGAATGATGGACCGAACTCTAAGTCTACATGTGGATTAGAGCAGCAGTCACACAATGCCATGCAAATTACTGAAGAATATGTACAAAAACACAACATACTGGACAGTAGTCTGCAACCATTAGCAGAACAACAGAGTTTCTCCATCAACTCTCAACCACCACAAACACCCCCTCCGCAGACATCTATTACGCCCACTGACCATCCCATGCAGATAAAGCCTGAAATGAACAGAGCCCTAAGAATGGGAGCACACTGCTCGCCCATACATCCTCCCACCATAAACAGAAACCTCACAAGCCCACTAGCAGAATTGGTTAGGCCGGCTCATGAAAGAGAGGTGGCTCCTATGGGAGAAGAAATGCACAGCGAACACTGGGGAAAGAAAATATATGGCAACCATCACCTGCCATTAGCCTCACCTGCAAACACTTATCAGTACGTCACCACACATCACGAGAGCAACCCAGGGGCTTATGACGACCGACATTACCCACCAAGTAGACCCGGCAACAGCTATCAGCGGGACGACAGGCACTGGGAAAGCCAAAATGTGTCAGACTTTGTAGGCTTTCTAGCTAGACGTGAAATTGTTGCAACTGGGTTGCTGAAGTTCGATGACAAACCTGAAAACTACAGGGCATGGCGAGCATCTTTTCTGACCACCGTCAGAGGTCTTAATCTGACCGTAAAAGAAGAAATTGATTTGTTAGTGAAATGGCTAGGAGCAGAATCAGCAGAACATGCTGAGCGGCTTGAGAGCTGTACATGTCAACTACCCAGAAGGGGTCTGCAAATGGTGTGGGAGAGACTAGATGAGTGCTACGGTCGCCAAGTAATTGAGAATGCACTATGGAAAAGACTAGATGACTTTCCAAGGATTTCAAATAAAGACAATCAGAAACTCAGGGAGCTGGGAGATCTATTAATGGAGCTGCAGGCTGCAAAAGCAGAGGGAGGTCTCCCAGGCCTTGCGTGCTTAGACACAGCACGGGGCATAAACAACATTGTACAGAAGTTACCATTTGCGTTACAAGAAAGATGGATGACACAAGGATCCCAGTACAAGGAAAACTACAAAGTTGCCTTCCCTCCATTCTCTTTCTTTGTCAGCTTCGTCTCACAGCAAGCAAAGACACGTAATGACCCAAGCTTCATATTTGCCCCTCTACCGCAGAGCCAGCCAAGGCAGACAAACACACTCTCAAGAGCATGAGTTACCGTACACCCAGTATCAGTCCATAAGACCGATGTCTCATCAGACCGCGGTCGCACCTGCCGACCCACACGCACAAAGGTAGAAGACCCTACAAAGGTATGTTCTATCCACAAGAAGCCTCATCCCTTTACAAATGCCGCGCATTCAGAGAGAAGTCCCTTGAGGAGAGGAAAACCTTTCTGAGACAAGGTGGTGTCTGTTTTCATTGCTGTGCCTCGACATTACACCTCGCTAAGAACTGCGAAAAGACTGTTAGATGTAGTGAGTGCAATAGCGATAGACACCATTCAGCTCTGCACCCAGGGCCTGCTCCGTGGTCCACAAAGACACCAGCCCTATGCATGAGCAAGGCGGGAGGAAGAGAGTGTCCCCAAATGTTGCTGTGACATCAAAGTGTACAGAGGTTTGCGGCGGAGACACAGCTGGAAGATCCTGTTCTAAGATTTGTTTAGTCAGAGTCTTCCCCACCCGGCCAACAAGATAAAGCAGTGGAGCTTTTATGCCATATTAGATGATCAAAGTAATCGGTCACTGGTAAGATCAGAGTTTTTCGAGTTTTTTAACATTAAAGGCGACTGCTCCCCATATTCTCTCAGGACATGCGCAGGAGTCATGGAGACGGCGGGGAGGAGAGTGCATGGCTTCCAGGTGCAATCTATGGATGGAGAGGTGACTATCCCTCTCCCTACCCTTATAGAGTGCAACCAAATCCCCAACAACCGATCTGAAATTCCCACCCCAAATGTTGCTCTCCACCACACTCATCTAGAATGTATCGCAAAGCAGATTCCAGTTCTACAGCCCCAAACAGCGATAATGTTGTTGCTTTCGGCAGAGACCTCATCAGAGTCCACAAGGTCCGTGAACAGATCAACGGCCCACACGACTCTCCATACGCTCAAAGGCTCGACTTAGGCTGGGTTATAGTGGGAAGCGTCTGCCTCGGTGAGGTCCATAAGCCAGACACAGTTAATGCCTTTTACACCAATACACTGGAAAGCGGACGGCCATCCTTCTTCAAGCCATGTCCCAACCACTACGTGGTAAAGGAAACACATGGCGACATCAAGCCCCCATCTGTGAGGACAGCAAAGACCATGTAGGATGTGCTGTGTTTCAAAGATCCAAAGACGACGACAAAATTGCACCTTCATTCGATGACATGGCTTTCCTAAATATCATGAAACAAGGGTTCTTTAAGGATAAAGATAATAGTTGGACAGCTCCTCTACCTTTTAGGACACAGAGACGTCGTCTGCCTAACAACAAAGCTCAAGCCCTGGACCGTTTCCGATCACTCCAACGCTCCTTCAACAGAAAACCGGAGCTTAAGGAACACTTCTTTGCATTCATGCAAAAGATATTTCAAAGTGGTCACGCAGAAGAAGCACCCCCACTCGCCACAGGGGAGGAGTGCTGGTACCTACCTATTTTTGGAGTGTATCACCCTAAGAAACCTGGGCAGATTAGGGCGGTCTTTGACTCAAGCGCGCAGCATAATGGCGTTTCCCTCAACAACGTCCTTTTTGACCGGCCCAGACCTCAATAACAGCCTGGTGGGTGTGCTCATCCGTTTTCGTCAGGATTCTGTTGCTGTCACTGCGGACATCCAGCAGATGTTCCACTGCTTCCTTGTTAGACCAGACCACAGAAACTTCTTGCGTTTCCTGTGGTACCAGGACAACGACTTTAACAAGGACATTCGAGAGTACAGGATGCGCGTGCATGTTTTTGGTAATAGCCCTTCACCTGCTGTAGCCATCTTTGGACTGAGAAAGACAGCGCAAGAGGGTGAAGAGGCCTTTGGAAGAGATGCTAGAAGATTCGTTGAAAGAGACTTCTATGTTGACGATGCATTAAAATCTTTACCTTCTGCTTCGTCCGCAATTGATCTGCTCAAAAGGACACAGGAGATGCTGGCATGCTCTAACCTCAGGCTGCATAAGATTGCGTCAAACAGTGCAGAAGTCATGGCAGCCTTTCCCTCAGACGATCGGGCCAAAGATCTAAAGGACCTAGACCTGGGAGCCGATGTTCTCCCCATGCAGCGCAGTCTAGGCGTCAGCTGGAACTTGAAAAATGACACATTTACCTTTCAAGTGTCAGATGAGCACAAACCCTTTACACGACGCAGAGTCCTGTCAACAATTAACAGCCTGTATGATCCCTTAGGATTAGCTGCCCCAATCCTGATACAAGGAAAAAACAATACTGCGGGACCTAACAGTCGACTGTCAGGACTGGGATGCACCATTGCCTCCTGTGAAGGAGCAGTTATGGGCAGCGTGGAGAGATTCACTCCAAGAACTCCAAAACCTGGAGATACCAAGGTCTTATGCACGAGTCTCTCCCTCTACAGCTCAACGCAGAGAACTCTGCATTTTCTCGGACGCATCCATCAAGGCAGTAGCAGCCGTGGCTTACTTAAAGCTCTTCGACACAGATGGAAACTGCCACGTAGGCTTTGTCTTAGGCAAATCAAGACTAGCCCCTCGACCAGGCGTCACCATTCCACGGCTAGAGCTATGTGCTGCCGTGTTGGCAGTAAACCTAGCAGAGTTCATTACTGCCGAACTGGATGTACAGTTGGATGACATCAGTTTCTTTACAGATAGTAAAGTAGTGTTGGGCTACATTTACAATGAAAAGCCCGATTTTATGTCTTTGTGAACAACAGAGTTCAGAGGATCAGGAGGTCTACCAGCCCACACAGTGGCACTTTGTATCCACAGACAATAATCCTGCAGATCACGCAACAAGGTTCATCTCAGCAGCACACCTCAAAGACACCACGTGGCTTACGGGTCCAGATTTTTTAACACAGCCCAAGCAAACACACAACAGGCAGAGCACCTTTGACCTTGTGGATCCGAGCAGGACATGGATGTCCGCCCCGTTGTGTCCACCCTCAGCACAACAGCCAGAGAAAACCATCTTGGATCTCAACGTTTTGGCCGTTTCTCCAGCTGGAAGTCACTGACCCGCGCCATCTCATGTCTCACCCACATAGTCAGCCTCTACAGAAAGAATGACTCCCATAATCAGTGTAATGGATGGCACCACTGCACGCGAGGTCATCACGGTAGAGACGCTCACCAAGGCCCAGCACACTATTTTGCAGCGTCGTCCAAAAGGAAGCTTACGCAAAGGAGCTGCAATGCATCAGAGAACAAAGAGCATTACCAAAAGATAGTCCCATCAGAGCCCTGAGTCCTTTCATTGATGCAAATGGTCTCCTCAGAGTTGGCGGACGCATCACAGAGGCCAAAATGAGATGTGATGAGAAACAACCAATAATTGTTCCTGGTCGCCACCACATTGCAACCCTCCTGGTCCGCCATTACCACGAGCAATCTCAACACCAGGGGCGTCTTTTTACAGAGGGCGCCGTTCGCTCAGCTGGCTTTTGGGTTGTTGGCGCAAAAAGGTGTGTGAGCAGTCTCATTTTCAGATGTGTCATCTGCCGCAAACTTCGGGGTTCTTGTGAAACCCAAAAAATGGCTAACCTGCCTGAATGCCGCCTTAACACAGAACCTCCGTTTTCACATGTCGGTGTTGATGTCTTCGGACCATGGTCAGTCTCTTCACGCCGCACAAGAGGAGGTCACGCCAACAGCAAAAGATGGGCCGTTTTGTTCTGCTGCTTAAGCGTTCGAGCCATCCACGTCGAAATCATCGAATCCATGGACACTTCTTCCTTTATCAACGCCTTGAGAAGGTTCATCGCTATACGTGGACCAGTCAAACTGTTATGTTCAGACAGGGGAACTAACTTTGTCGGGGCCTGTCACAAGCTTCAAATCCCTTCCAACCTCAATGATGAGGTGGAGAAGTTCCTCACTGATCAAGGCTGCGTGTGGAAGTTCAACCCTCCTCATTCTTCCCATATGGGAGGAGCATGGGAAAGGATGATAGGGTTGACACGCAGGATCTTGGATTCAATGTTCCTACGACTAGGGCCGTCAAGAATCACTCATGAGGTCCTTGTCACCTTGATGGCTGAAGTGGTTTCCATTGTTAATTCAAGGCCACTTGTGCCCGTGTCCACAGACCCAGACGATCCATTCATACTCACCCTTGCAACTCTTTTAACCCAAAAAACTGGCCCATCTCCTGCCCCTCCAGGTGACTTTGGTTGTAAGGATTTGTACAACTGCCAGTGGAGACAGGTACAAAGTCTGGCAAACACCTTCTGGGATAGGTGGAGGAAGCAATACCTGTCCACTCTGCAGACAAGAAGAAAGTGGCAGTCTGAAAGGCCAAATCTCACTAAAGGGAGCTTAGTGCTAATTAAGGACAATCAAACCAAGAGAAACACATGGCCTACAGGACGAATTATGGAAGTTTTTCCCAGCAAAGACGGAAGGGTGGAGGTCAAGGTAGCCCATGGAGATGGGGCTAAAGTGTTCCTGAGACCAGTGACAGAGCTGGTCCTCCTCCTACCATCTGAAAACTAGACTAAGACCGTTCTGACATGTGTACACAGTATCATAGGTAATGGTACCCAGGGATACCAGACGGGGAGTGTACTGTTCTGTAATGTTAGCAGAGTATGTGTTGCTATGTTTGTCTCCCCCTAGTGGCATGCTAGAGATTGCATCAGCTACTGTTCACTGAATGGCACCTTTTGATGAGGTCATCAGGAAGCGCTCAGGAATGTCTCTAGTCGAGCATTTATTGTGATGCGTAATGATTCAAAGTTCATCTGCTCACGTTTAAGCCACAAACGAGCATCGTCGGTATGTAAATGTTCTTTACATTATAATGTATCACTTCAGAGGGATATTTCATGGTAATCGAATTGTTTGATGATTTCTATTTCTGCATGTTTGCCTAGGCTGGTTGCTGTACAAGCTGGATTGCCCAGTCTAACGTTATAGCTAAACACTTTTAAATAACTATTTCATCGTGTTGAATTAATAAGTTAATTTTACATGTGTATTAAATGAACACTGTGAAGGTTCGACATAACAACTTATAGCAGCCATTTGTTCATGTCTCTTTTTTAGTTTTACCCTATCTCTGGTTATCATTAAAGAAGTGAAAGATTCACCTTCGTCCAGCGTGGTGATTAGAGAAGGAGTTAAACTGCCTGTCAACTTGCACAAGGGGTTCTAAGAAGGACAGAACAAGTGTGTTGTTTCTAAAATGGGCGTTTCTGGGCTTTTCCACTGGTGGTGAAAGCTGGTAATAATTGCAGGTTGTCACAAGCTTTGTTCTCATTTTTATTGCAAAGGAGACATTAACTTACTTCAATTACCAGGTGGTTAGCCTTGATATGTCGCTTCCACCTTGTAGTGTTTTTTCCAAAAAAAACACTTTTGTTTTTGCCCCCATTCATCATGAGCTGAACTCATAGATCTAAGTGTCAGAACAGGATCGTGACACTAAGACTTTCTCTAAGTACACAAACGGCCTATTTCTCTCAAATACTGTTCACAAATCTGTCAAAGTCTGAACATTTTGGAGTGACCTTTTATTGTGGCCAGCCTAAGGCACACCTGCACAATCCCCTTGCTGTCTGCTCAGCATCTTGATATGCCACACATGTGAGGTGGATGGATTATCTCAACAAAGGAGAAATGCTCACAATGTTTGCCCATTGTCCATGGTGATGCACTCCTGTTGGTCTTTGCTAAGACCCCAAGATGCGAGTGCATCCCCCCAGCACCTGGCTGATAGTTTCAGCAGGTAGGGTCCTCCGGTAAATAGACTGCAAGCATCTGCTTTGAAGAGCCCACACCTCGTCAATGTAATAAATAGTGAAGCTCATGTATGGCTCAGATGTATGGCTGGACCATCTTCATACTGGTAACTTTTCAGGTGACTGAAAAGATTTGTCTTCCGTCTCGGTTGTGCCAACAGACGGCATATTTTGCGGATCGTCTTTATTTGCGCTTCGTCGCTTTTCAGATATCCAAACCACTTCTATGTAATTGATGTTGTGTTACCTTTTTTATCAACAATTTCCTCAGCTTTGGAAGATAATGCCCGTCGGTTCCATTCATTTTTTCTTTCCATTCACTTGCTTCACCGCCGGTAGCTCAAACAATGCTCAGCATAGCAAATGGCCATGTATTTTGACGCGCAATGTCTACATAAATCATTGCGCTCCCATATCGACATTGTTTTATCACACAGCCCTACTGAAATCACAGGCACAGTACTGTAACTAAAGTCAGCTAAGTTGTGGGTTAGCAAACTGCTGTCACAACAACATGGTTTTAGCACTGTGCCAGCGCAGGAGAAAGGTCTGGCTGCATCCATTATCATTGTGGTATAAGGGAAAAAATGTTGTGCCTTGTTTGCTTGTCAGCATGTAGGTTCGTAGCTTGGGGGTTGTTTTTGTTGAATGCTAACTGAAATAGTTGGGCAATAGCAGGGTTACACCAACAGCCTACTTCCTATAAGCCAGGCTCGTAATTATCTGATGTGTATCATAGACTAATAACAGTACAGCTAACATTTTGAGTTCCATAACATAATATGTATATAATCCTATAATGTGTTTTGTATCCATTATGTATGAAGGTGATTAATTGTTCTTTAAATAGGCTTAGAAGTTAAAGACCGTTATTTTCACTGTAGCTTTATTTAGCTGTTGCTGTGTTAAATGTCCAGAAATGAAAAACAAAAGAAAAAGATCATCATGGACTACGATATACATTTTATTTATATATTTTTTTATACTTATTTCAGTATTAGCCTACTCACAACCTGATTGACTCTCATTACTCAGAAGAAAATTACTTTAATAGATAATATCTTTATAGCGTTACAAATGACCTAATATAAATTTGTCTGAACATTCATCAATTATCCTGTCATGTAGTTATCAGAAAAGTAAACTCACAGCCCTTTAAGGGCTGCATTCATCATTGTTTCCATGGACACAGTAAATAAACATTTTCACTGTGCACAGTTTACAATGGAGAGTGATGATTGTGACTAGGGCTGAACGATTTTGGAAAATAATCTAATTGCGATTTTTTTAACCAATATTGCGATTACGATTTAATGTGCGATTAATTTTTTAAGCTACCTTCTGTATTATTCAAAACGGACAAGCAGTAAATCAGTGTATAGTATGATATTAGATAGATTAAACTTACAGTGTTCTTTCTTGTGGGTCAGGCCTGTGTTATGATGAATTAGGTAAAATTATTATTATGAGCAATAAGATATATCAAATTATAATAATATGAGAAAGACAATTTGAGTCAAGTCATGGCATTAAATAATATGATATAATATCATCAGGTCGGCCTACCTTTTCACCACAGGGTGTTATACAGTAAGTGCTCAATACAAAATCCACAGTTCAACCACCAATTAATGAGTCCTCATCTCAGATCAAATTTCCTAGGAGTCCATCTTTCTGTATCCCCGTAAGCAAACTAAAAATACTCAGTTTGAGGTTCAATTCGAAAGTTGGCTAACTTAAATTGAACAGAGTGACACCTCTCGTGTTTAATAGACAAGCTGAGTAATTCTCCGACAACACCGGAGCCCGCCTCCTCCCCCGCAGCCTCCGATGCTGGTGAGCAGCACCGGCTTTAACCAGGCTGTAACTCTGTACAGACTGGGCCTCTTTCGGAGTTAGGCGTTTAGTTTAACACGGCATTATAGCCTATTGCTTGAGCTGACTAGTGGCTGTGTGTGTGACGCAGGCGCCGATCGCCACAATACACTTACCTTACTACATACGTCTTTCTGTTGTGCATTTTTCCGTCCATCAAAGCCGCGGATGGCCCGACGACTAGACCCACCACTACTGCGGTGGCGGGTGCTACTTTCATTCCATGTGACATTAAAGTTTATGTAGCGTGAGCTTCTGTCAAGCTTAAGGACATTTTACAACAAGAAGGCAAGTTACAGCGTAACGTGCAGACGAATCATTAACTTCGTCAAACTGCTTTCCGCTTGGGTGTCATGTGACCAGAGTAGAATCGTCGCCTTTGCGATTAGAAAATCTCGTTTTATTACATCGCGATTATATCGCAAATGCAATTAATCGTTCAGCCCTAATTGTGACCACTGGGCATCGTGATTGTTTCCGCCCACCCTGCCACATATTACTGCCCTGTGAAAGCAGGTTTTAATCCCAACGAACATTTTTGATTATTTTTAAGTATATGTGCTTTGCACCTGCCTCAGACTTCTCTCCTACCCACCATCACACACACCTACACCTTGGGTCTGTCACTGCAAACCCACAGGCTTGCGTGTTCACTGTTGCTTTACCTGGTCCGTGCTTGTACAGTATCCACCGTGTCCGCGACTTGTCATGTAATAGGCTACCAAATTTTTACAGAGCAAAGCCAGTGCCAGTGAATACATGCCTTTATAACAAGACTGCTACCCCACTCCCCAGACGCCACATTGTAGACATCGCCTGACCCTAGTTTGCACTCTACTTTTTGCTACTACTTTTTTAAACACCCAGCCATTAATTCGCCTAACTGTGTCAGGTAGGGAGAGGGGTGCGTCCTTAAAGGGCGCCAATCGGTAACAATGTTATCGAGGTTTCTGCTTAGGAGTGTGGCCTGAATGGCCATTATGTTTCCATATTTGGCAATAATAGCATACAATCTCTCTCTAGATATAATTTCCTGTAATATTAGTTAGTCTTTGTTTTCCATTTCAGATGCTGAACACCATGGGTCGGAGCAGAACTATCTCCCACAGTGTTCCCGTGGTGGTGGTGTGCCTTGCTGCTTTGCTTCTTAGCAATGTCTTGATCTACCTGTATCTGGACTCTGTGAATTACACAGATGAGCATCTCCTGTTCTCTCGTGTAGGATGTGAACCTCGACACTTCAAAATGGCAACCATGAAAAACTGCACCCCCTGGCTTCAGTGTTTACAGATAAATACAGAAGTGCGCAAGCTGAAGCTGATTGGCCAGGGAGTTGTTAAGAAGGTAGATGATCTTTTATACTGTACATTGGCTTAGTTTACTGTTTGAACTGAACTACAGGGAATGGATATAACACCAACAGAATTCCTATGTCAATTAAATTTCCCCATCCTATTCTAGTGCAGGATTTACCAGCCTGATCAACAAATGATATTAAATGATATTCTAGCTGTTCCTGGGCTGTCCCAGAATTCCAGCTGCGGGCACTGTATATTTGACAATGTTTAATTTTGTCTGTAGAAAATATTCTTGCATATTTCTTTTTTAATTGTTGCATGGTGTGGGTAAAGCACTAGCCCTCAGCACAATTGGTGGAACGGTGTACACAAGAAAGAAAGGGGACTGGCACTTCCCAAATACGTGGACACTCTACCACAGCCTACACTACTGTAGGCTGTGGTAAGAGCATGAAAGTTTCTATTGTGTCAACTAAGGTGTCAGTCAGTCTGTGTGTATTCATTGATAATGTGTATTGGTCTAAATATTTTAAAGGATTGGATCTTCTGGACCTTTGCCAATGTAACAAGGCCATTTTTGTTAGGATGCAATCCATCAGTAGACTAAGGCTTCACAGATAAGTGGCGTCAATTTTCATAACAGGCAGTGTTTGGAGTGGGCCATGGGCAACAGTACTTCTACCTTTTTCTCTTTGGCGTACCAGCACTTCTCAAAAGCTGTCAGTACTCCATATCAGGTTCTCTGGGCACTATGTGACGCTCACCTGTTCCTATATAAATTGACAATATAAAAATATAGAACAACAACAATTAACAATTACCAACACATATGTGCAATGTGCCAGGTTTGTGCATGATATGAAACAAAGTAAAATTTAGATGTGCAGAGACATTTGTATTATTTGCAAAGGGGAGTGTCAGTGGGGGACCTGGGCCTTGTTATGAGGCAAGCTGCAGACAGGTAGAAGCTGTTTTTGTGGCGAGAGGTTTTGGTCCTGATGGACTGCAGCCTCCTGCCAGAGGGGAAAGTCTGAAACAGTTTGTGTCCAGGGTGGGAGGAGCCAGCTGCAATCTTTCAGCTGCCGCAGGAAGTACATCCTCTGCTGGTCCTTCTTGGTGAGGGAGGTGATGTTCAGCTCCCACTCGAGGTCCTGGGAGATAATGGTGCCCAGGAAGCAGAAGGAGTCCACAGTGGCGACAGGGAAGTCACACAGAATGATGGGGGAGGGTCGGGCTGGAGGATGTAGAGAAGGGCCATGTTTACTGCATCATTTACAGACCTATTGGCTCTGCAGGGTGTCTAGGAGTGGGTCTGTAGTGGATTTAAGGTGGGACAACACAAGACACTCAAAAGACTTCATAAGCACAGAAATCAGGGCGACAGGTCTGAAGTCGTTTAGTTCTGTGGTCCTTGCTGTTTTGGGGACTGGGTGATGGTGGAGGCTTTGAAGCAGGAAGCTGAACCTAAACATTAAACAGCTGTTATGATAAAGATAGCAATTGTAAATAATATGGGTGAAAGAATGGTTTAGTACATTTAGGTAGCAGGGATTGTCAGAGCTACAGAGAGCTGGAAGTAAGAAATGTTTTACAGAGAAAAAGTAGCCACCTGCTGTCATTGGCTTGATGTGGATGTTGAGTTGACCGACAGCTCCAGATATCTGACGGGGGGACAGGGAAAACATAAAGGATTTTAGGCTAAAATCAAGGACAACTGGACTTGGCTACTAGAAGACGTTTCGTCCCTCATCCAAGAGACGTCTTCAGTTCTGACTGACTGGTAGGGAAACTCAGCTATTTAACCTCTGGGATCGTTAGCTAGGATCCTCAATACCACTGGTTCCTGCTGCTGCTGACTGTGGTAACGACAGTTGTCATGGTCGTTAGAACCACCTGAGGCCAAGTCTGAACGATCGTTGGCATCTTTACCTGAGGCCAAGAGGAAATGCTTGTTTAGTTTCCTGGGGAGTGATGAAAGGACAGAATTGTAAGTGGATGATAAGTGGTGGCATAGGCCTCCTCCTCTGTTCAACGACAGCTTCTCAACCAAGGTGTAAATGGCTTCCTTGACACCTCTCTCAAACCATCAATCTTCTCTGTCTAAAATGTGCACCTGGTGATCCTCAAACGAGTGTCCTTTATCCTTCAGATGTAAGTAAACTGCAGAGTCTTGATCTGAGGAGTTGGTCCTTCTGTGTTGAGCCATGCGTTTATGTAGTGGTTGTTCAGTTTCCCAATGTACAGTTCTGTGCATTCCTCTATCGTTGGATTGTATACACTAGATTGCTTTTCTTGTGTTTGGGTGTGCAGTCTTTGGGGTGTACCAGTATCTGTCTTAGTGTGTTCTTGGGTTTAAAAACACCGGGATATGTTTTTTGTTGAAAATCCTTCTGAGTTTCAGTTGTTGTGTTTGACCTTCTTCTCCTCATCCCCTGTAGTGTTGGTCTTCTTCCTGGATTTTGTGGCTGTTTTCATAAAGGTCCATTTAGTAGGGATGCACCAAAATAAAAAATTCTTGGCCGAAACCGAATATCCATGCATCCATCCATCGTCAACCGCTTATCCTGCATACAGGGTCGCTGGGGCTGGAGCTTATTCCAGCTGACATTGGGCTAAAGGCGGGTACACCCTGGACAGGTCAGCCAGTCCTTCGCAGAGGGCCACACAGAGACAGACAACCACTCACACTCACATTCACACCTAAGGACAATTTGGGAAACACCAATTAAAACCGAATATATTGAATATAATATAATGAAAAATTTAAAGTAAAGTAATTACAATGGACACATGTAATGTGTTTTATACTTTCTGTGAATATAATCCAATTCTTATTTCCATGCTTTATAGACACCTTATTTTGAAAACCGGACATTGTCACGTGTATCCTCGCGCTAAATTCATCAAGTCCGACCCAATATGATAAATGTTGCATGTGGTTCTCGTACGGTGTAACATTAAGACTTCACAGCCTCTCTTCAGGTAGGACTCTCATACTGCAACTCTTGTCTTTGTAAAGAGACAAACTAACAAATGTATGCTGATGACACTGTTATATACACACATGCAAAAACAGCTGAACTGGTAGCAGCCAAGTTAACAAGTGCATTGAATATGATCTCACAGTGGCTTGATCATTCATATCTTAGTCTGAATGTAAATAACACAAAAGGTATGTTTTTTTCTAACTCTTTGACACAACCTACTCCCACTGACATTTTTGATAATGGTGAAAGGATTGACATAGTCACTGATTTGAAATATCTTGGTGTGACCTTGGACCCAAATTTAAAATTTTAAGAAACATATCAAAAATATGGTTAAAACCATTAAGTACAATATAGTTAAATTTAGACATATTAGAAACTGTCTATCATTTGATGCAGCTAGAATATTTATGCATCCTTTCACATGTCTTACTGCATTACATGTTGGGGGAAGGCTGGTGACACAACTATTAAACCTCTGGAGTCTTTGTATAATTGAACTCTCAAAATTTTGGATAAAAAACCTAATCACTATCATCATTGCAGAATACTTCAGAAATATAATTTGTTTAGTTTTGATAATTTTATATTATTTTCTAAATTGTGTTTAGTATATAAAATTTTAAATGGCTTGGCTCCTCCTCCACATTATGATTTTGTGTTTACTCGCTCAGTAAAATCAATTAGGTCCTTTAGAATCTCCTCTACTTGGGACTGTGTCATACTATTTCGTCGCAGTGCATTTGGCCAGTCTGCTTTTTCTGTAAAAGCTACAAACCAGTGGAACACCCTGTCTGACGATGTAAGGAGCAGCAACTCCATCAGTATGTTTAAAGCAAAGTTGAAATGCCAATTAAAGGCTATTCAGCTTTGCAATCATTGATCTAGATTTTTTATCTGAGATTCTTAACTTGCTTAACTAATGCTGGGCGTACACCAAAAGATTTTGAAAAGATTTAGAAAAGACTTTATAAGATTATCAGCTCACATCTAAAGACTGTGGGTTCACAGTTTTTAGTCTCAGACTAAAGATTTTACAAACACTGAATCTTGTAGTGACACTATTTACAAGACTACAACTAGATTATTTTCTTCCTTCATCATCCTTTAAATGATACTACATGTACTAACCAGGGCTGGATGCTACCAGGAAAGTAGTATTACTGGCTTCATGTAGTAAAAGCAAGCAGGATCCTCCGGCAGCCAGCAGGGGGCGACTCCACCGGCTGCAGAAAGAAAATGTTTCTCCTTCTCAGCTGATTTATTCCCCCAGTAAACACTTTCCTGATGGTCTCAGTCGCTAGTTTCAAGTCTTCTTCAACACAGCATGATGTTCATTTAGTAAATTATGGTCCCATTTAGAGGAACATAGACCAGGAAGCAGGGGAGGCTTTAGGGCGGGGCTACAAGCTGATTGACAGGTCGCCATGGTGGAGACCTGTCAATCAGGACAGAGGATGCTCTGTGTACCTCTTTTTCCACTGTCCATTTTTGCCTGCTTGGCGCTCGTTGGGTTTCCACGTCCGTCGACATGGTTCTGTGTTGTGACTGATGGCTTCCAATTTTCGGAGAACGATTTTATTGGTTGTTGATTGTTTTACGTCACTAGGACTACGCTAGGACTTGCGATAATATCAAACATGTTTGATATGAAAGACTAGAGAAAGACTGGCATAAATGGTGTCGCCGACTACAGATTATCACCTCACATTTAACGCATTGAGACGCACGGAGCGCCGAGACTTCAGTAAAGATTCCTAAAGACTGCCGGTCTTTAGTCTGGGACTGTGAAAATCCTTTGGTGTAAGCCCGGCATAACTTGCTAACTTGCTCGCTCTGGTCCGTTTGAGTGGATTTACCATAAAGGCTTGAATACATGTGCACTTTAAATTTATGTGTGGCTAGTTTAATCGTCTTTTCACAAACACGTGACAGAAACTCTCAAAGCGGGTCAGACCGCTTGTTGACTTTTCTAAGAAGTCAGCCACAGATGGAGTGGATGTGCTAGGTGACAATTCAGCAGAACAGTGTCTGCAAACGGCCATTTTGCCTTTCTAGGACAAAATGCTTTCTCATTGCCAAAATGTCCACTTAATTTTTTTCTGTTCCTCCTCTCTGGCTTTTGGACTTATTTGTTGGTATGTTGTCCGCTCTGTGGTGCAGGGTTCTAATAACTCCTAGCATGTGTTCCTGTGGGTGGTGGGAATCAAAAAGTAAGTATTGGTTTGTGTGTGGGTTTCCTGTACACTTCAATCTGCAGGCTCCTGTCCTCTTCAGTGTGTACAGCACGGTCCAGGAAAGCTAAATATCTTCTTGTGTGAACTTGATGTTACTGTCCACGGAGTTGACGTGTTCTGTGAAGGCTTGCACTTCTTGGGTTTTAATTTTGACCAAAGTGTCATCCACATACCTGTACCAGTGGCTTGGTGCTGTCCCTCTGAAGGAGATGAGGGCCTTTCCCTCCACTTCTTCCATGTAGATGTTAGCTACAAAGGGTGACACTGGTGAGCCCATGGCACAGCCATGGTTTTGTCTGTAGAATCCTTCGTTGTACTGGAAATAGGTGGTGTTTAGACAGAGGTCGAGTAATTTACAGATCTGGTCAGGGCTGATGCTGGTTCTGTTGTCCAGGGTGTTGTGTAGCTGTTTCCTTATGGATTCTACTGCCTCCATGGTGTGGATGCAGGTGAACAAAGAGGCCACATCATAGGACACCATGGTTTCATCTAGGTTCAGTCCCTTGTTTGGCCTGATGGGCTTCAGCACAGAAAACATTGTTGTCGGATTTTATCCTTATGTGTAGTTTGTGTTTTTTGCTGTTAGGTGCCTGTTGTTGCTGTGCTGTTGTTGTTGTTTGCAGTTCAGAATCAGTAGGTAAGAGGTTCTGGCTGTGCACCTGAATGTCACAGCTTATGTAAAATAATGGATTTCATGGAAAATCCTGATTTCTTCTCACAGGAAGCAGCAGAGGCCATCAAAGGTTACCAAGAAAGCCAGCGAATGGTTCATTTTTAGGCAATAAAAAAGCAATTAATTTAATTAAATAACTACAACCCCTTAAATCAGTGAACATGTTTTCTATCTATAGTCACTCTATAGCACAGCATATTTCAAAATGAAATATGAAATATTTACCTGTGATTGGGCCTCATGCAGGAATCACTCAAACAGATCCTAACCTGTAGTCTAGTCTATGTGCTATACCAGTGATTAAACAGAACTTCTGCCTCGTCTACCTTTCTCCACAGTTTAGGTATGTTAAAACATATACTCCAGGTCATTCTTCTCTTTGATAAATGGAAGAATAAATTTCATGAGCTTTAGTTGTCCTTAACTCATATCTTAACTTCTGGGCACCAGAGCCTCCCAACATAAACATGCTCAGTATGAGGTCCCTGAGGTTACACATCCATGTTAATGCACAAATTAAACCTTCTTTATGTCCAGTATATTTCTGTCACATTAATGAAGTCAACAAAATGAAAGAAAGAAAGAAACCAAAACTTGATGTATAATAAATATTTAGTTCACTGTATCAGTGTGATAAGTTGTGATTGACAATTTGTGGGCACACAGTTTTTGGTATGACAACTTATTTAATTCAGTAGTTAGGAAAATACTGACAATTGGTCTTTATGCAGGTCACTATTTACAGATGTAATAGTACCTGTATTCATCCCGAACCATTTGGTACAGGGCGTTCTGTTTGGTATCTTCCTCACTTTGGTACGTCATGTGACCCAAACAATTACTATAAAATAGTCTATTTATGTCTGCTATTCACACACAGAGAACAGAAATCCTACAGTGAGGTTTTACCAGAAAAGTTGTTGTCTATCAGCTGTAGCATGCTAGTAGCCTTGCCATGTCACTGCAAATGAGAGACCAGAGATGGAACATCCTCCCATGACATCTAGATCCTCTGTATGGGAGCATGAGTTTAGAATTCCCAGTTAGTTACACTCAAAATGGGCAACAGTTAGTGTCAAAATTGTTCAGCTGAAGTCAGATAAGTCTGTAGATACACTTCAAACTCTCACTCGGTGTTGAATTGCAGAACAGACTGGAAGGTGAGTCCTTCTCCCCACTATTTTTAAGCAGCCTCTCACTGCAGATCCAGAACATGATAAACACCATATTTGTAGTAGTTGTAGAGAATACAGAGAGACATATGGTCAAAGTGCTTGCCCCCCCTACAATTTTAATGTAATTTCTATTTAAACTGTAAAGTTATCAACCTCAGCATTCCCTTTTCTTTCCCTAGGTCTATCTGGCAGAGTGGAGGGGTCAGAAAGTGGCTCTGTCCAAACTATCATCTCAGGATTACCAGGATGATTTTCTTCATGGATTGTCCATGTTACAGGCCCTGCAGGGCCCTCAGGTGGTGCAGTTGGTGGGATTTTGCCTTGAAGACCATACCCTGGTCACGGAGCACCACTCACTAGGCTCACTACTTAACTTGGATGCTATTCTAGCACAAGAGCTGCACCAGCAGCACAACACATGGCAGATCCGTCTGAGGCTGGCTACAGATTATGTCTCCATACTCTATTACCTTCACAACAGCCCGGCTGGTCGACGGGTTATGTGTGATTCCAACAGCCTGGAGAAAACCCTCTCCCAGTTTCTGCTGACAAGTGACCTTCACCTGGTAGTGAATGATCTGGATGCGCTGCCTGAGGTGGACCCATCCCGAGGCTTGTGGGTGAAATGTGGCCACCAGGAGCTCACTGGAGACTTTGTAGCCCCAGAGCAGTTGTGGCCATTCAGAAACAAAGGGGAGCCATTTTCAGATGATCTCATGCCGGCGTATGATGAGAGGACAGACATCTGGAAGATCCCAGATGTGACATGGTTCCTGATGGGAAGGGTACCTGGAGGGGATTTAGTCCACTTTCATCTTTTTCAGATCCATGAGGAGTGTAAGAAGGAAGACCCCAAGCTGCGTCCTTCAGCTCTGGATGTTTTAAAGGTGTACAAATCTGTCTACAGCAGCATGGTGCGGGACAATGCTGGCCTTAGAGACATGCTGTAGACTGCATACAATAAAAATTCAGAAATATTGTTTTATGGCTGACAGAGAAGAAACCTGCCTCACAAAAGGTGCGCTATTCAGAAGAGCAGTAAATTATTGACTGTGCTGATGGACAAAGGATGTACTCAGCTTTAATGCACAGCATTAATGAGAGAGGCTGCTAAACCGAATTTGCTGTCAGTTCTAGTGGCCAACTCTGCACAGACCACTTATTGAGAATTGCTGATTTGACCCCAAATTCACACACACTAATAAAGCATAGGCCATTAGTTAGGTGTCCTGACAGGCCACATCCCCCACAATCTGCAGCCTAAGCTAAACAGTGTTGGGAAGTAACGTATTAGTCAGTATTACTTTTTACAGTAGCTAGTAGTGTAATTACTACTTCATTACTATTTCCAAAACAGTAATAATATTAAGCTACAGTTACTAATCTGAGTGACACTGTGTTACTGCGCACCATTCTTGACATGACAGGTCAGCGGCACTGGACTATATGTTGTTCAAGTCAGCTGTTAGCCATGAAGCTAAAGGAATAACAAGTTTGTTCGGCGGCCGTAGTGAAACTAATATAGTAACATAACAATTAACATAACTAGTTGCAGTAATATATTTAGAATATGTAATATTATTACTTTTTCTATACACCATATATTATTTTTTATAACTAATAACTTATTACAATTTCTGAATAACTTGCCCAACACGGGTAATTGTTAAGGAGATTTCCCTGGGCCGCTCCACTCTAGTGATGATCTCTCCCAGTCTTGCAGGTGCATTACACAACCAAGTTAAACTTGGAAACGGGCTGAAAAACATCAAACATAAATAGTGATATTGAAAAAAATGTAAAAGATATTAAAAAGCTGGATACAAGTTTAATAGTTGAAGTACATGTGACCAGTTTAAAGTTTTAATAGCTTTTTTAATGGCTGAAAGTATGTAGAACTAGTAACACTTGGAGGAGGTATGAGGAGGAATTGAACCAATCTGTCCATTCATTTGAATGTGCAAAATTTCATTAACAATTTCAAAACTTCATTATTTTGAAGTATAAATTATAAAAGTAATGGCAATATGTTACAGAAAAATAATTTCTAGAGAAAGCAATTTCTGAAAATAATTGTGTGAATCATAGCTGAAATACAGATCATTATTGAAATGTAAAGGATTTGTTAATCAGTTTTGAACATATAAAGAAATTTGGCATCATATGAGCTGTGCACCGTGTTGCTCATGCATTCTTGTGGAGAGGGCTTTCATGAACAAAACTCACTTGATTGCGATTAATATGTAATTCATTGTCACCATTGTTTCTGAACCGAGCCTGTCATAGGTGGAAAAGATTTAGTTCAAAAAAGCATTAGCATAGCCTATTCCATGAGTTTTAAACAAGAGACTCAGCAGCTGGAAGTAGAAAAGAAAGAGCTGGAGGAGATGTGGTTCCAGAAAGAGCGATGTTGGATGCTGCAGAAGAACAAGGGCAGAGAGGAGGATGGGCTTCAAAGTTTCAGTTTTGCTGATTCAGCTGATGGTGTTACCTAAAAAATAAGGGCTTGTGGGATTATAACAGCTGGGTTGCTTCAGAATTCTCCTTTAGAAGTGAAACAAAAGTCCTTTTTTTCCCTACCTACCTAACTTACACCTACACCACAAATATGTAAATACAATTTAGTTAGCCAACTCAAGGTCTGGATCATTGTATATTCCTCGTAAAATATGCAGTCTACAGCATAGCATAGTGTCTATGCTCTGACCTAATCGCCCCATAACTATAAGATGAAGATCATTCTATTTAACAGTATCAAAACTCAAAATGTCTGCTGTGAAAAGGGTCTCTTGCAGAGTCGAGTAAAGTGCTCACAAATTCCACAAGGTGCCAAAAATGTCATCATATTAGTTAATTTATTCCAACGCATTTTCTCAAACAGCACTATAATAAAAACAAAACAGCAAAAAGTATAATGGATAGAATCCCATGGTGGTAGCTAAACAGTCACCTTGTTAGGGAACAAGTGTGAGGTGGCAGCTTGTGTTGCCACTGCACACTGGTAAATGGTTCTTCTAACCGGTAGATTAAAGAACCACCTAGAAAACATGAGAATTTCATGTATTTGTTAATCTTACAAAAATCTTAGGCATTCCTTCAGAATAAACATCTTTAGTGATCATTTAAATACACAGAAATGGGAAATATTACAAAAAATGTATCTGTAGAGGATACTGAAGTCTTAAGTTTCTGTGTTTTCATAATCATTCAGTGCCACGTTTGTTCCTGTTAGCAGATGTTGGTCATAGGATGCTGGGTGATAATATTTTTACATCAGAACATATCAAACTATATACATTATTCTACATACATTTCAAATAGGTTCAGAATAGGCCATTCAGAATCAAAAAGGAAAAATACAATTGTCAAAAAAACCTCAACAGTTTTCTGTGATATATGTTGTGATTACAGATGAATAATGTGAACTCTTCCTGTTACAGTTGTCCTTTCAGAAAGCCAAAGTCCAGCTTAAGCTTGCTTTTTATTAGCTACGTTGAGCCCTTAAAACAGTTAGGTCCTATTGTACATAGCACTCGTTCATTTGGTGATGAGGATGTTTACCGAAGCAGTGCTATGAGACAAGATGAAGATGCAATAATGTCATTATACTGAGTATTCGTCATACTCAGTAAAAATATTTTGTTGTGTTCTTCAGTCTAAATATGGTCACTGATAGAAAATAAGAGGGAGGGCATGAATCCTAACGGTGGTGTGAAATCATAAATAGCTCCTGGAACTTAGCAAAACATAAGTGTACCCATTGTTGCTGGGTCCGCTTTTGTTTTCAGTGTTCCTCGCCTGCATTGGAGCACAGCGGTGCTGCTGGTTGCAGCAACAAATATTATTTATGGAGCAGGACAACCAATACTTTATGTAGAAAAGAAAAGCAGTGGAGAACGCTTTTTGGACAAACAGTTATGTCCAGCACCTTGTTAGTATATGAAGAGAGGGGGGCCATTCAGAAGGAGCTGGAGTCAGCAGTTATAAACCTAAAAGTTGGACCAGACGTAGAGGGAAACATTGAAAAGATTAAACAAAATTACATGTGCGCTGAACACTATTTGGGGTGATGGACTGGCTTTTGTCGGCCCCAGCAGTGCCATGGATTCTTCATCAGCAATCAATATCAATAATATTTGTGCCACTTTTTCCATTGTCCCACAACTGCCTTATTGCTCTGTTTTTATCATTTAAGTGCATAAGCGAAATGTCCCAGTTTGTTAAATATAGTGGATATACAAGGAAGAGCATAGTACCAAAGCCCCAGGTTACAGGTTAAGTTCAGCCTGTCCCACAGTAAGAATGAAGTGGGTCCTGCATTTTTATGTCATATATGTGAAACTTCGCAGTTTGTAAACAAAAGGAGATTTGCAGGGTTCTAAAAAGTGTGGGTTTTGTAAAGCCCCATGGGTTCCTGCAGTGCAAAAGGGCTTCAAGTGCCTCTGATGTAGTCATTTATTGGATTCCTATGTCTGTTGCCATCTACTGGTGGAGGTATTCACCATGCTGCACCATGCTGGTGAAAGTTCTTTCACACAGAATTGTAACACTTCATTTATGCATAGCAAAAGGTTATTCAGTACATCAACATAACTAGCAAACAAACAAAAGCTTTGTGTGTATGATTTCATCACAAAAATATCAGGATATAGGGGATGAGCATTTCTCACAAATGTCTGACATTTATTCATGATAGAATTAACCAAACCATTTCAGTGTATTGGTGATAATGTTCACTAAGCATTATGTATGACTGATATAGTATTCATGAATTATATGCATCAAAAATCACTGTCTTCTACATATTCTGTCTGATGAAGTGAAATAATAAATAGAATATTGATACAATGAGAAGGCTTCACTTCTGGGATTAAACAATTTGCAGAACTTTAAACTACAGTGATAAAAGCAGTCTTTCAAAATTAACTTTTACTTTTGGTTAACTTATCCAACACTCACTGAGTGCTTTTGATGTCATTAGTATATGAAAACATCAAAAACAGCTTGACACTACTTCTCTTCCTCAGTCAAATTAGCCATGTTCTAATACTCTTGTTACAAAAAATACAGATTTGACTGGTGTTGAATGATATGCAAACTTTGTAAAGCAGGGTTCCAGACTAACTTTTTGCATTGGTTGCGCTGGTCTGCCTACATTTTTCATTTAGGTGCACTGCCACAAATTTAGGTGTACCCAAATTTTTCACGGCACTTAAGAGTCATAACAGCGTATTCTATCATTTTTCATACACATTGATATTTATATAAATGACAGGGACACCTGCAGGTAAAAATTTCTCTTTAGGCTATTTAAATCACAGCACAATCAAAAATTGCCAAAACTTTATTATTACAAAACAAAACTTAAAAGGTGCTTTGCAAACTGGAAATTCCAAAAACTCAACTGACACAAAAGTGTGTGCTGCTCTCAGATACTTAAAAAATCCTCGTTAAGGCTACCAAGCTGACCAAGAACTGTGATTGGTCAGCTTGGTAGCTTTAGGTACCGGATCTGTGCCGCCTGCCCGATATACATTCGTATAGTTTTTTACGTTCTAGAAAACATGTAGATTTTTTTTTTTTACAAAGCTATACAAAACAAATGATGATCTATGTAGAGTCTAAGGGTAGGGTCTACTGCTGCAATTGTTATGCTAATGTCTGTTTACTCACCTTCTAAAATAAAGGGAAACCCTGCCCTGCAGTTAACACATGGTACCTGCCACCTATTTCCAGAGAAAACGCCTAACATAACATACCAAAAATAAATCAGGAATAACTCCTCAACCATTAGACCTAGATGCATAATTCTGGTCTCCTTTGACACGATCAGAAGCTAAGGAATATGGATCAACTGTGAACTGTGAAATGAACCTATTTTAACCTATTTTCTATTAAAGAGTAAATGGAGATGCAATAAAGGAACAACTGATATTTTCATCCTAAACCTGGTATAAAACTCTATATTTTAATAATCAATATGACCATCAAAACCATCATCCAACTCATTATAATGCAACTTAATATCTTCTAATACACCTAAAAGAAACTGATATATACAACAGTTATTACACAATTTTTTCAATAATATACCAGGCCTGTCCATGTTTGGCCATATTTACTATTTATATGTTCACTTTTATTGATAGCTATCTTTAAAGATTATTTCTCTCCATTTTCCAAATAATAAAGCTTCCAAAACATTGAAATATTGATAAAAACAGTAAATACTGATCAATATTCATGTGACGTATGGACGGTAGGCTATGTGTGCCCAAAATGACATAACCCTGTGACATCCCGTCGCATTATGAGAGATGTAACCGTATTACTTCAATATAAACTCTGTGAATCTAAAAAAACTATTCGCCATCAGTGACGCTGCCTTGGTGTTTGGCAGGTGAGCCTGTAAGTGGGGCTGATTAAACCGTGACAATCTGAGTCAAACAAACACACACAGCCATAGGGTGACCAGACATCCCGAAAAATTCAGGACAGTCCAATTACGGCAGTTGTCCCGACTCCTGTCCGGTTTGTCCCGAAAATTAGACATAACATTAGTTTTGATTATAGCCTAATTAATCATTACACGCTGATCGTTGTGTAGTTCTCTTGCTCCAGCAGGGCTGCAGGTTTTCTGTACATTGTGTCAGCAGCTTGTAACAGCCACAAAGTAGCACTTTTGTTTTCTTGTGGTTAGTGGAAGTTACAGTCATGAGGTACAGGGAAAGTGTCACGGCGAGAGATGTGAGACACGTGGTGTGTAGACAGATGTGACACTGAAATTAATAAAATAAAAATTAGGTAAAAGATCATGATTTACCATCATGATTTCACTGTTACATATCCACAGTTGTTATGTTTTTCCTAATGACAGAAAAAAACAAAAATGAATGTACCGAGCTGAACTCGCCCCTAGTAGATGCTGGTGCCGACAGGAAGTAGCCCTGTAGTAGTATTTTATTGGTCCAAAACTGCTTCACTGCCCTCCATTCAAATCAGAGGAGTGGCTTCGTCCAGTAATATGTTGTGTATGACTGACACAAACAGCTGCTGTTTTTGGACTGAAAACAGCTAAAAGAGCAAAGTAAGCGAAAATAGATCTCCGTCAGCAGAATTTGATTAATGTGGTGCAGTTGAAGTCAACATTTCGTCACCACAGCCCCAAACAGTCACATCACTTTACTATCAGTACTGCTATCAGATAATGCATCAAATCTACTGTCAGTCTATGGTAATGTCTATGGGAAATTAAGTAGGCCTAATGAGATTGTACATAACTGTGTAGTAATATATTTATTTATTTTAAATGAAAAAAATCATATTTTCACATGTTTTCCTATTTAGTTCATCTGTAACATTTCTACCACAAAACTGACTTGTTTACATGTTCTTGTAGACTGTTTTAAACAGTTCATTTCATTATTTCCATTTCCTTCTATGGACCCATGGGGATGCTTTGAAGCTATAGACATTATATCACTTGACGATACCCTGCATATTTGAATGGAAAGCAGTGAAGCTTGTTTTGGACCAATAAAATACTACTGGGCTACTTCCTGTTGGCACCAGTGTCTACTGCGCATGATTGTGCAGCATAACTGTGGTTTAATGACGTAGAGTGTGATGGCAATTCAAGTTTTCAAATAAACAGCTAATTAGAGAGCAACACAGACTTCTAAGAGTGAGTTTTGAGGAAAGACACACACACAGAAGGCCTTTCTCATTTCTCAGTTTGTCCCATAGGTTTGTGCCCTATCGCTCCTCTGCTTGCTTCTTGTGTGGGAGGGACTAAGACGTGAGGAGAGAGGAGTTGAGGAAACAGGCATTTAACAAAATGAGATGTTCTTGCCTCGGAGCCGCCATTTAAAGAGACATCAATTAAATGTGGCCTGTAGCACAGCTATCTTATCTAAATACTCATCTACCCACCCCCCACCAACTAATTATTTTGTCAGATTTAGAGACCTCACCCGCTTGGATATTTTAGTCCACCTCCACTGGTCACTGTAGCTTTCCAGGTGATTTCCTTATTGGGTTGTGTTTTGTCCATGTTATCTTTAACGATTTTCTGTGATGATTAGAGGCTGCTGTCAATCATTTTAACGTTTCCATGCGTGCAGTTATGTCACAGCAAATATCAGACACACAAAAAACATCGATCCTGGAGATTTAAATATTAATTCATGTTGCTGTGGCTTGTGTGTGTATTTGCACACAGCATCTCTCTTAATGGGGTGACGCTTCACCCTATTTCACCCAGCCGCTACTCAGTGTTCATTTTTACGATCCTGCTGCACATCCACACATCACATTCAACAATAACAACATCAGCTCATGTGCTCAACACAGGAGCCCCCCAGGGCTGTGTGCTCAGCCCCCTCCTGGTCACGCTGTACACCTACCGACTGCATCCTCTGACATGGAGAGAACTCTGCTGTGAAGTTTGCAGACAACACCACCATCATCAGCTGGATTTTAAGCAACAATGAGACTTCATATCAGGAGCAAATTCATAATCTTGTAGAGTGGTGCTCAGAGAACAACCTACTGCTAACGTCAGCAAAACGGAGCTGATTGTTGATGTCAGGAAGAAAAAAATAACGACACACACTCCTGTCTACATCAGTGGAGCTGAGGTGGAGCAGGTGAACAGTTTCAGGTTCCTGGGAATAAGCATCACAGAGAACCTGAAATGGTCATCTCACATCTCCACGCTGGTGAAGAAAGCTCATAAACGATAAAATGATGTACACTCACCTAAAGGATTATTAGGAACACCTGTTCAATTTCTCATTAATGCAATTATCTAATCAACCAATCACATGGCAGCTGCTTCAATGCATTTAGGGGTGTGGTCCTGGTCAAGACAGTCTCCTGAACTCCAAATTGAATGTCAGAATGGGAAAGAAAGGTGATTTAAGCAATTTTGAGCGTGGCATGGTTGTTGGTGCCAGACGGGCTGGTCTGAGTATTTCACAATCTGCTCAGTTACTGGGATTTTCACACAAATAGGAAAAAGAGGCTACAATTTGCAAGAGCTCACCAAAATTGGACAGTTGAAGACTGGAAAAATGTTGCCTGGTCTGATCAGTCTCGATTTCTGTTGAGACATTCAGATGGTAGAGTCAGAATTTGGCGTAAACAGAATGAGAACATGGATCCATCATGCCTTGTTACCACTGGTGGTGGTGGTGTAATGGTGTGGGGGATGTTTTCTTGGCACACTTTAGGCCCCTTAGTGCCAACTGGGCATCGCTTAAATGCCACGGCCTACCTGAGCATTGTTTCTGACCATGTCCATCCCTTTATGGCCACCATGTACCCATCCTCTGATGGCTACTCCCAGTAAGATAATGCACCATGTCACAAAGCTTGAATCATTTCAAATTGGTTTCTTGAACATGACAATGAGTTCATTATACTAAAATGGCCTCCACAGTCACCAGATCTCAACCCAATAGAGCATCTTTGGGATGTGGTGGAATGGGAGCTTCGTGCCCTGGATGTGCATCCCACAAATCTCCATCAACTGCAAGATGCTATCCATGAATATGGGCCAACATTTCTAAAGAATGCTTTCAGCACCTTGTTGAATCAATGCCACATAGAATTAAGGCAGTTCTGAAGGTGAAAGGGGGTCAAACACAGTATTAGTATGGTGTTCCTAATAATCATTTAGGTGAGTGTATATCTTGAGGAAGCTTAAGAAGGCCAAATTCCCATGGCAAGTTCTTGTCAGTTTTTACAAAGGAGTCCTTTGTAAAAACTTTGAAAGCATCCTGACATCCGGAAACATCACTAAATTAGCGGACTATTAAAACTGCTCGAAGATCATTGGTACCCATCTCCTGAGCATCAGTGATATCGGTGAGGTGCCTGCAGAGCCCAAAGGATACTAAAGGATCGGTACCCACCCAGCCACAGGCTGTTCACCCTGTTGCCTTCTGGGAAGAGACATAGAAGTTTCTGTTGCCACACCACCAGACTGCAGAGCAGCTTTTTCCTCCAAGCTATCAGACTTTTAAACTCTAATTCATCCTCAGCACTGCTCCACTGATGATAGTTATTTCTGTTACTTTTAAAAAAAAGATTCTTTATTAATGTATATTGTCTGCTATGTAGCAGAAGAGAGTTAGAAAACTCAATTTCACTCTATAACCTGTTATATTGTGACAATAAAATCTACCTACCTATCAGTGATATCAAAGTGAAACGACATCAGGAATGCAGTTTTAACAGTGCTTTATAAGGCGCTACATAAACGATGAAGGGCAGAAAGCTTGATCGCACATTTGATCATTTGAAATAATTTATACAACTTATAATTACAAAAGAACGCTGTAGAGTCCTGCTCCGGCTATGGGTTGGTTCTATAGTCCAGCTGCATGTCACGTATCTTTTAAACATCACAGCTGCCGAAAACACTTTTGCAAAAGATACACCAGTGTGTCTTATAGCTCCTCCAGCAAGCCTTCTCAATACTCAATCCTCAAGGTGCATTTAGGGAACTGAGATGTCCTCCTATATGGTGTGCTGAGACAGATTTCGGTGAATTTTGAGGAACAAATTAGGGAATGAGAAAGGCCCACAGACAGAGCTGCAGCTGACAATAATTGTCCTGCAAAATGTTAGTTGCACCGGTGAACACTCTGAAGCCCTGTGGTAAAGGCTTTGGTATGCTTGAAACAAAGTACCATTTAACAATCTCTGAAAGCACTTTTCTGACTATGGGATTGGGTTGGGGCTCACTTTCACGCAGGGATGGTCCAGGCACGATTTGTTACTTTGAGGCTTAAGACATGCATAAGATACAGAGTTGTTGGAGAGAGATTGGGTAGGGAGATAGAAGAAAGCTTTGAGAGCAGGGTTTTCAGTCCACCTTCAACTGAGGCTATTTAGAACAGGTAGAAAGACTAAGACCTTACCTCCCAGACATGTGGAATGACCTATGAAGACTTAATTGCAGTTTACAAATTGTAGCTGTAAAAATAACAGCTGTGCCTTAATAGTAACTCCTATATACCACTTTTGTTCAGACAGAAGTCATTATCAGTGTGACAGTAAGAAAACAAGTGTGTTGTGGGTATAAAGTGTATCTGTTTGTGGAACGTCCAATGCTAGCGCTGTAGACTGGAGGTCAGATCTGGCCTCATGTGCCATCTGTGCCATCATTCGCTGTCTAGCTCCTTGTGGTCCAAGGATGGACTTTCTCTGGCTGGCAGGAGGTCGTAGTGACAGGGGATGTGGCTGTTTTTGGTAGATCGTACAGATCTTGACAAAACTGTACATGGCCATTGCTTTCTCCATTCGGCTGGATGGTGCTTACAGTGGGCTCTGAAATCAAAGACAGGTGAGTTAGCAGTTACAGGGAGAAAATAGTCCAATATTTTGGAAAATGTGAGAAGATCACTGATGGATTAATTTAATATCTCTGTCCAGTACAGAGATAGTTCCATGATATGTTTAGTCTGCAAGGGAGACACTGCTAGCTGCTCTGTCACAAATGAACACATCAGATGTTTCTGCAGTTATTGATCTTTTGGACACTCTGAAGCAGAAGACATAATTAACATAAAATTGCTATGGCAACCGGCAGCACATATAACTGCTCTGTATTTGTATAGATCATTTGACCACTCAAAGTGTTTGCATGACATCACATTCACACATTAAGCCTTAAGTGCTCAAACAGGACATTCGTACCCCGGTGGAGTAGCCACCGAGGAACATTCGGGATTCTTCAGGGTATCTTGCTCAAGAACACTTCATCATGGAGCCTGGAGGAGCTGGGGAGTGAACCGCTCATCTTCCGATAATGGCCAACAGTTGAACAGGCAACCCACTCTACCTCCAGAGCCACAGCTGCCCCACATGTAGAAGCGGCAGCCGGTAGCTCCTTCAAACTTCACTAAACTCATGTTTTTCATCAGTTTTTTCTGGCTTTATTGCAGAAAGACGTGTTACCTATTATAGAAATACAGTCATTGAAAAAGGAAGGATTGTTGGATAAAAGAGCAGCGGACCACGATCCACCCGGCCCGATCAACCGGACCAGGCACCACGGCGGGTGCTGTGATCCACACAGCAGAGGAGAGGAAACAGAACCAGGAGAGGAGCCATCTTGGCTCAGCATGGACTTAAGGCTGCTACTAAAGGCCTGGTCTGGACAAATTGGGAGTCAGGTTGATCCAAGCAACGATAATGAGAGGCTGTCTTTACCGAGACCTGCCCCATAAGTCCAATATTCATTCTCCTTTTAGCTCTGTGTTTGGTCTCTACCAACTCATGAGAAAAATATCTGCTTCTTTAGCTGCTAAATGCTCCACTGTGTTCACCAGTTAGTAACTCATTTTGTCAGTCTGCTGTAGGGCTGTGTGATATGACCATATAAATCATTTGATGATAGAAAAACATCTAACGTTTACAATTATGCTCAATTGTTTATTTATGTTGTGTCGCAAATTCCACACTTTACTGTAATATTCCCGCGAGGGGACGGCGCTTTGCATCGCAGTGAAGTTAGTTTTAAGTTGGTGATACAACTGACATCCAATATCCAACTTAATACGAACTTCACCGCAGTAAAATTGTGGAGCAGTTTGTTTTAGACCAAAAAGTGAATGACACAGGCGCTGCACAGAGCAGACTGTGTTCATGAAGGGATTGCCAGGTTCAAGCTGTGTCATATCTCTACTTGAATATATTGGAAACCACCTTGCTAGCGAAAATGATTCAGTGTGTAAATAAGACACCTCTGGAGCTATGGGTTTTTTGTTTGTCTGCTTGTTTGGAGCTAGCATATTTCTCCCAGCTCCTGATCCAGCTTGGCTAGTACTCACATATTTTACTGGTCCCCCCTTTTCATGTGCCAATAACACTAGCTCACTATAGATTTCTTTCCCCAATGTTTCATTTTTGATAAAGGGCAGCATGATATGACTATAGTAGAAATTTTTCAACAGTCACAGATTGTGCCATTACATTTCCAGTGTAGTGCCCACCTCTAATTGCATAGCACTATATATTTCATACCACTGAAGCATACTTCTCTATAAAGCTGTTAATGACAAATAACAAATCTAAGCATAAGCTCCTCACCAACTTCATAGACATTCCGGTTGTTGGTCGGAGCCACTGTTGCTGATCTCAGCGTATGGTGAGTCCCGCCTGGCAGGTGACTTCATTTCCACATAGCCGCACTCTGTGTTTTTGGCTGTCAGCAGGGGAGGGTCCGTTATTGTGGCATATGGGTTTTCAGAACTGTTGAGGGAACAGGAGCTGGAGTGATATAGCGTGCCCTTCACCAGATCTGGATGACATGGACAGAGGAACAGTGAGTAGTGAATACCAGCATTAAAATGGAGCAGTTTAGCATATATTTACATAATTCCAGGACCTACCTCGTAAAGATTTCCCAATGTGTCTCCTGTCATCGCCATAAGCTCCTGAATTTTGAAAATGAGAAGGGTCAGTGAATGGTGGAATAAATACATATGTATTACATATGTAATATGACTATTATAGCAAGAATAACCTGGAATTTTATTAAGATTTTTCTTCATATAACCATAAACTAAGAACTGGGGTTATAATTTAGCAACAATGTTTGATCCAAACCAATTAAAATACAAACTGAACCAATTTGCCAAGTTGATATTGCTTGTGTGTAGGATACGAGTATTTCCTCCAACAATTTTTTGCACTGCAAGCAGTGGAGAGAAAATTACAATATTCTATAGGCATTCTGAGTTAGAAACTCTCCAACATTGGCAAAGTACCCAGGATAAAGGAGATGTTTTTCTAAACTTGTTAAAAAAAATTTCTCTCTTACTTTCACAATAAATGAACAAATCTCTGTTTCTTTCTATTATACTCATCTAAACACTACAGAAGTTCTGGGAAGCACGTGATCCATTTTGTTTTTGCTCTCCTGTTTTTATGACTTAAGAACATGTGAAAAAATGTTTTGCCAGGATAATATTTGTAAGTTTCTTAAATGCACTGAAGCTTGATGCTTGATAACAGTCCTGCCCCGAAGGAAGTAAGCTCTGTATCAGATGACTGTGAACTCATCAAGAAATTTAAAAACAATTTTAATGATGTGTTCCATACAAGATGTACTGGTACATTACGTATAGTTACTGGGTGCTCTCTGGTGCCATATAGAGGACAAAGGAAGTGACGCTGAAGTCGTTTGTGCAGCGTTCAATTTGTGTGGCAAATTCACAATTTTGTTGTCATTAAATCCTAAATGCACACATGCCTTGTCAAAGGGTGAGATAATTTCTTTTAAAATTACTTTCTATTTGCATGTGTTTTCTTAATTGCAGCTCTCTCTCAGCGTCTGTAGTATACAGCCATAAAATTGAGTTTTAAATCTAGTGTGTCACTCTTATTTTAGTTTTATACAGAACTTGTACTGCTCTGTGCACCAATACTTAACTTAAGTTTATATCCCATCTCCACAGGGAGCTTTTGGAATCCACACAGAATGTGGATATCCATCCATCCATTCTCTTGCTCTCTCTCTCTCTCTCTCCCCCTCACCTCAACCGGTCGAGGCAGATGGCCGCCCACCCTGAGCCATGGTTCTGCTCGAGGTTTCTGCCTCTTAAAAGGAAGTTTTTCCTTGCCTGTGTCGCCTAGTGCTTGCTCTTGGTGGGAATTGTTGGGCTTCTGTAAATAACTTCAGAGTATGGTCTAGACCTGCTCTTTATGAAAAGCGCTGTGAGATAACTGTTGTTGTGATTTGGCGCTATATAAATAAAATTGAATTGAATTGAATTGAAGTATAATTTATTCAATGGCTCACCCAGTTCACTGAAGCAGTCCCCTTGTTTCCAGTCTGCAGGCAGTGTGCCAGTGTGATCTGCTAGAGGTGCCCTTTTCTCTGATCCACATTCTTCAAATTCACAAACAGTTGGTTGCCCTTGGCCTGCAAAGTGCAAAGGGAAAACATCAGTTGTTATTCATTAATAGACAGATTTTATACTGGCCTTCTATAGCCTCAAAACTCCACTTTCATACCTTTCCATATGGACCATTGTTTACATGTGGGGGCTGATGCATTGGGTCAGAGTATGGTAGCTGGGGTTGGAGAAGTAGTTGCTGGGGTGGGCCTCAGTAGGTTGGTGGGTGAGCATCTGAAAATGACAAGAACTCTTACCAAATGCTCCGTATTTGTATAGTGACCACTCAAACGCTTTTACACTACATCTGCATTCACCATTCACACACATTCATACACTGGCAGAACAGCCACCAGGGGCAATTCAGTATCTTGCCCAAGGACACTTCGATTCCCCTGGGGAGCCGGGATTGAACCGGCGTTGGTTAACGGCCAACCCGCTCTATCTCCTGAGCCACAGCCGCTCTTACCAGGATGCACTACAGTCAGTTCATCAGTGCTTTCAAAGTATGAGCTCCCCAAACCCCATGGTTTCAGTTCCAGTGGGGCTCCAGTGCATGGTGGTACATATAAAATGCATTTGTTTCTTTGTATTTATATTCTGTTTTACAATATTTAGGTCACAAGAGGTAGGGCTTATCTAAATGACAACAGGAAATACCAAACAAAACCCTAAAACCAGAATCCCAACAGTAACAGTGTTTAAAGTCTTCTATTTACTTTGTGATCCCAACAATGGTCCACCTTCTTTATTACTGAATATAAGACTATTCTGTGTGCTCATATTTATGTTCTTTCATTCACTATGATAGAGAGCACAGGTCACAGGGGAGATGTCTTTGTTTGATGTGAACTAGAGACTGAAAGAGAGAAGATAACAACCCTTTTTTCAACTTGCATCATGTTATCTTCACTATAAACAATCTCTATCAACATCAAAAGCTTGCAGGAAAACACTCAAGTAGACCATGTTGACCATTTCTTGTGGTTCCCACGTGGTATCTCTGTAGCTGCTGTAGCAGCCTAAGCCTAAGCACATAGCACCACAGGTAGCATAACTACTTAATGCAGATGTATACATTACAGTGTTCTTTACACTATATTTTCTACACATACTGCAGCAGTCACCATTCTCTGGTGCTTGCTGTCATTTCCCTTTTCCCAATTTGTTTTGGCTGAATGTTGAAATGTGTCTGAGTTGATTGGATGGGTTAGGGACTGGCTACTATATAGTATGGTAAATAGTCTGTACTTGTGTCTCAAAGCCTTTTTACCTTCAGAAATAGAATTACACATTCACAGAACGTGGAGAGCAATTTGGGGTTCAGTGTCTTTCCCAAGTACATCTCCACATGCAGACCGGGGAGCCGGGATCAAACCATAGACCTCCTGATAAGTGGACAACCACTCTACCCCTGAGCCACAGCTGTCCCTAATAATTGAAAGCAGCTTGGTGGATTCCCGCATGGCCAGTCAGTGTGTGACAACGCCCTGCTTTGGAGTTTAAGGACTGTACCAGCACCTCCCAAAATTGTGGGCCCTATAAATAAGCAGTCTCTGTGGGTCCCACAGAATTATTTGTTGACAAATAATTGTGAAACTGCAAGCAAGTAAAGCAAGTAAATCCCAACTTTTGAACCACAGCTTTTCTGCACATGTATTTAGAGGAGCAGTAATCATTATTTTTACTAAACGTTACAGCTTAACGCCACCCTCTCTCGATGAGTAGCTGTCGGAGCTTCCTGCTGTAAGTTTCACTTTACTGTGCTATTGCAGCAGATGTTTCCATAAATTAGACGTAGAAATGTTTGTGGTTGAAAGCTTTTTGCTGGTCGTACAATGTTTACAACAGAAGACAATGTTCATCTTAGACTGTGTAAGTAAGTAATCCATATGTATTATCCATAATGTAATAAGCAGTACAGTATGTAACAGATATTTAAACATTTAATGTATCTGATCAAACTTTTTTAAGACTACACATTACCACCAAATTTACACACGTATAGTAAAAACAACGCCCGTGCATCTGAGTATGTAGTAGAGTGTGTGTGCTGTCTGTCTATGCCGTCTGTTGTTACTATCATTCTCTACTGCAGAGTTAATTACAAACCCAAAGTACATCTGTGTGTCACTGTTTTCTTCCTTCCTTTCTTTCCGTCTCTGCTAGGCCTACAGTAGCATCCTTCCTAACTGCACTGGTACTAAAAGACCAAGGATTTCTGGCTGTAAAATGTAAACATTGCTGCAAAATGATTTTTCAACATTGGAATAAATGTAAATACAAAAAGTAATAACAGCATAAAAGACAGTAGAATATATACCTAGCAAAGACTAATAGCAGCAGTAATGGTTGTGTGTGTATTTAACAGATTTTACATTTTTATACAATTATTTGTGAATTAAAAGTAAAGTATGTTGCGTGTACATTTTTTGTGTGTTGTGTAAAGGTATGTGTCACACTCGCTCTCTTATTGCTGTCTTCCTACCTCCACTGTACTTGACTCAGCTGCAGCAGCAGTCTGAACTGGGTCTAGCAACATTTAAGTTTTGAATAGATGAACACATGATTTAGAAAAGGGAGAACAGTATTATTACATTGCATATGAGTACTATTGCATATGAGTGCCTGTAATAGAAGCCTATGTTCCATTCTGCTGATAATCTTCTGATAACACTTATAACCAATACTCACAAAGCAATGGCATTTGATAATATACAGGGTCCAATGCTAATTAGTTTAGCTTACTGTTAAATACAATGTAAGTTACTGTCAAAAAACACCGGGCTAACTGGCAGAAGTAGCTGAATTGAGTAAAATGACTTTGCTAGCAGTAGTTCTATTTTCTATGTTTTCTTCTTACCTCTAGGCCTATGGCACTACTGTTCTCCGCTGCAGCTTCAGCAGCTATAGGGTGTGGCAAAATGGCTCGCTTGCACCCTCTAAAGGGCAATTTGCATTTACAATTTACAAAAAATTTTTGGCAGATGTATTATGACCAGACCTACAAAAAAGCCTTTGGGAACGATGCCCTAAACCCAACAGGAAGTCGGTTTTGAATTTAACAGCCAATTCTGACGATTCAGAGGTTATGTACTTTAACAAACTCCTCCTAGGGAATTAATCAGACTGACTTCACATTGTAGGTGTGCATTCTAAAGGCATTGACGCTGAAAATTGTGCTATCTGTGAGTTTTTGCCGATGGGTGTGTCTGTGGCATGGCGTCAAAAATTGATGATTCCCCATGAAACATGGAGTTATTACTTGAGTGTAACTATTCACATCAAATGTAGGATGACTGTCCCGCCTTCGACACATCCCCATGCCAACATTCACTCAAAGTCATAGCGCCAACTACAGGAAATGTCAATTTTCACACTGTTATGTACTATTCCTAACATATTGGCCATACCTACTTCAAAACAGTCTCAGGAGCCTTAAGACATTGATAATGCTATGTGGTGAAGCTTGTGAGATTTCGGGTCATGGCGTAACTTCACTGTACTGTTCTGTGCCAAATTTCACACGTTTGCAGCAGGTCAAACCCTGAACGCATCTCTAGGCCAATATTCACCAACCTCATAGCTCCACCAACTGGCATCAGGAAGTGTCCTTTCAACGATGCAGCCCCCGAGCCCTGAAATGCCTAGATGAACAAAACCTTTGTGGCTATCATCCCAAAACGCACAAGAAAGCCTCCTGAAGCCATAGCCGAAATCCAACAGGAAGTCAGCCGTTTAGATTTTAAACTACAATTTCAGCCCATTTATGGCCTTTTATAGGGTTCAGCCTACATGATTAGATCTGTCCCCTACTTTTCATTCTTGATAAGAGTCCCGGCCTTAACACATCTACATGCAAATATTTACTCAATGTCATAGCACCAGCCACTGGCAACAGGAGTTAGGTCACTTCAGCTACTTCTAAATGAAATAAAATTAACGGGTGTTGTCTAGTGCTACCTAGGGGAGACAGGAAGTGAAGTTTATTTGCTTAATGACTGGTCCAAAACAATTCATAGCGCATCTCCCAACCTAACCCTGCCACTGCACCGCGGCCACGTCACACCCTGATGCAGGTATGAGGAACTGGATACCATGTAGTGCCAGACATATTTTACTTTAACAAGAGAGTTTTGATATACGTCTCTGTCTGTTTTATTATTTATTTAATAATGTATTGATTTGGCGTTGGGCCAGGGGAGGCGGGGCACAAACACCCCACACACAGACCCTGTTCATTACAGGATTGATTTTAAAATCTTACTCTTAACTTTTAAATGTCTTAATGGATTGGCTCTGCTTTACCTAATGGAGTTTGTTCGCGTTTACACTCCAGTTTGAGTGCTGTAATCTGTCACTCTCCTCCTGGATGTACCCAGAAGCAGACTTAAAACCAGAGGCGATCGAGCCTTTGGTGTAGCAGCCCGAATCTGTGGAACAACCTTCCAGTACTGTGTAATTACTGTTTTATTGTTGTGTTTTAACCGGTAAACCACCTTGGACAACCTTGTTTTAAGTGTGCTATGTAAATAAAATGTACAGTGAAGTTATGACAACTTCCTGTTTCCGCGCCTGGAACCCGACGCCATGCATTGATAATGTCCTTGAAGGAAAACTCAGAAGCTTTGCAACATGACATCGTCAATGCATAAAGAGTTTTCTAAAATAGTTTTGAAGTAGACATAGCCAACCTGCAAGATATGGTTCATCACATCACAGAAGTAGTCACTTCCTGTAACCAGTGGGTGGTGCTATGACTATGAGTGAATAGTCATTTGTAGATGTGTTCAGGGCGGGACTCTTATCAAACATGCAAAGTTTGGTTCAGATGTGAGATTGAAGACTGAAGTTACAACAACTTCCTGTTTTATAGCAAATCATCCATTTTGGATGCCATGCCACAGCCACGCCATTCCACCAAAACTCACCGTTTGTACAACTTTTAATCATCAATGGGTTTAGACTGCACAGCAGAAATCTGAAGTCAGTCACTGGGAGGCTTTTGTTAAAGTACGGAGTGTGTAAATCTTCCAAAAATTACCATAAAATTTGAAATTGCTTCCTGTTGGGTTTGGGCATTGCTCCAAGAGGCTTTTTTTGTACATCTGAACATGATACATGTAGGTAAAACATGCACGCAGGGCTGCTTCGTAGAAGGTCAGCTTCTTGTTGCAAAGCAGGTGGCGCTATGACTATGAGTGGGATATTGGC